>CM024757.1:19985966-20026061 GCA_014218235.1 Colocasia esculenta | reverse complement strand
AAGTCGTGCGACAGGCAAGTCGTTACGCTTTCTAAAGAAATCCATATGACGAGCAAGTCGTTACAAGTTCTAAAGAAATCGTTACGATGACTTATGAAATCGTTATGACTGGCAAGTCGTTACGAGTTCTAAATGAGTCGTTACGATGACTTATGAAGTCGTTATGACTGTAAGTCGTTACGCTTTCTTAAGAAATCGTTATGACGAGCAAGTCGTTACGATGACTTATGAGTCGTTATGACTGGCAAGTCGTTACACTTTCTAAAGAAATCGTTATGACGAGCAAGTCGTTACGAGTTCTAAAGAAGTCATTATGATGACTTATGAAGTCGTTATGACTGGCAAGTCGTTACGCTTTCTAAAGAAATCGTTATGACGAGCAAGTCATTAAGAGTTCTAAAGAAATCATTACGATGACTTATGAAATCGTTATGACTGGCAAGTCATTACACTTTCTAAAGAAATCGTTATGACGAGCAAGTCGTTACGAGTTCTAAAGAAGTCGTTACGATGACTTATGAAGTCGTTATGACTGGCAAGTCGTTACGCTTCTAGAGAAATCGTTATGAGGAGCAAGTCGTTACGAGTTCTAAAGAAGTCGTTATGATGACTTATGAAATCGTTATGACATCGACTTGTTTGAACTTTAGAACTTACAAAGAAGTCGTTACATCTTTACTGGAATCAATGCATATGTACTTACCATAAGTGCTTGATTTTCTTTGAAGATTTCCTGTGCTTAAGGCTAAATGAAATGTATTAGAAAACTTTTGACAGAGTTTTGTTTATCACCAAAATAAGTATGTAATGGATTTAAAATTACGAGGGGATGGACTGTTCATCAAACATATGTCATATTAGACCAACATATATCCATTTACACCAACATATACACTTTTACACCAACATATACCAGTTTTACAAGAACATGATATTGATTAAATGGATATATTTTGGTGTAAATGGGCATATGTTGGTGTAAATTTGCAAAGGTTGGTGTTAGACAGGCATATGTGGGTGTAAGACTAGCATATGTTCTTGTATATCTAAATTCATGTTTCTTTCTATCTGCTGTCGACACTAGGATGCGTCTGTCGACAGCACAGCGTAAGCTTCAGGAATTCAGTTCTGGAAGGTAGATGTGCTTCAGACGGTGTCGACAGACAGGATGAGCCTATCGACAACCCAGCCTATGGTTCAGGAATTCAGTTCTGGATGGGGAATTGCTGCAGTAGCTGTCGACAGCCGCTAGGCATCTGTCGACACACTCCAGTTAAGTTCATTAACGTGAGCAGCAGGTGCTGCATATTAGGATGTACGTTTGTATATCGATGACACATAGCTCATTAGGGTGGTAAGTCATATACCTTGGCATTATGTGTACAAAACTACTTGTGTTCCAATTTTTGTAACAAAGTTATGACATTTCAACTTAAAAAGGGTCGCTGAAATTCCCAACTACAACTTGTCCACCAATGACTTCTACAACAATACGTACGTTTTGTATTTCAATCACACTTAGGTCGTTAGGGTGGTAAGCCAACACTATCATATACACGAAGAAGATTACATACAAACTGTCATATACACCAAGAAGATTTACATTGTCAAATACACAAAGATTATTTACATTGTCGAATAAAAAAGAAGATTTACATTGTCAAGCTTTTAGCAGTTGGATGTGTCAATATTTCTATTGCAAATTGAGCCCTCATATATTTCATGTCTGCCTGACTGAACTTCCACTCTATTTCACCCTTTCTGGAGATGGTTTCCATGAACTTTATCACAAATAGCGCACAGTCTGCACTATCATACGACTGGTCTGAGCACTGATCATTATATACGAGCTCTAGTGGGTCATCCATAATGCCACAAAATTTAAAAAATGCATCTAGCAGAGTAACCTACAAACACATACACAGTTTAGCATATTTTCCTATGGACCAACATATGGAGAAGTTGAAAGTATTTGAATATGGAGTAGTTCAAAGTATTCGATACTTACCCATCTTCTTACCGCAGCCATGTACTTTGAACTCCCTTTGATTGAATTATATGAAGTGGCTCTCTTCTTCTTCACATCGATCACTAACAGGTGCCAGTGGTTGCTTGTATATAACACAAAGAATAAGAGATCCACTTTGTCAATATTTGCTTTACTTGCAATGTTAGGTAGGGAGCTTTCCATCATTTTTACTCTCTCCATAATTTTAGCCTTCCTGCTTTGAAAGCTGTGCACTAACAGGGCAGGCGTGTACGTGCATGTATGATACTGATTAGGTGAATTCTCCATCTTCTCGATGAGGAATTGATAACCAATATCAATTGCCTGAAATTCAAATGCAAGTAATGGTGAGTCTAAATACCTCAAATTGAATACATGATATTACATTAATATATAAGAACTTACATCATCAACAATGACTTTTCCAAAAAGAATGTCATGAACATGTTGTCGAGTCACATAGCCATCCCACCTGTTGTTCATGACTTTTGACCTATTCAACAAACAAAAGTTGTTTAAGTAATATTTTTCACCATACACTTCAATAATATACAATTAGTGAAGCTTACCAATCAATAGTTTGGGAAAGAAACGAGGGACAATTTGTTTTTGCTCCTCAGGCAATAAATCATGTCCACAAAAATCTCTCCTGGACTCAAGGAGTTGCTACAACAAGAATTGGTTCCAGAATTGTATTAGGTTCTATGAATTATATTAACTGGAATGGTAGCTTCTAAACAAGTATATTACAAAAATAGTGAATTACCTGGCCATGTTTTATTGAAATGGTAGCTTCAGGGTTCTCCTCCTCCTCCACAGCAAGAACCTCATATTCTTCCTTCTCCTCCTCCCTATTGAGAGTTCCCACATTCACAACCATCTGTACCACTTTCTCTAATTCATCAACATCCATAGGGGCCGGGGAGGTTGATGAGCCTCTTCCTTCTTCAGTTTGGCCCATATTTGTCATGCCTTTGCCTTCATTTTGAGGTGCAGTAGTGGAGGACTTCCTTTCAGCCATGTAGCTCTTTAATTGCTTAAAAAGGGAGTCAAGCTTTGTTCCAAATTCTTCTAGCTCCCTCCTCGTTTGCATATCTCTTTCCTCAATCCTACACACTACACCTCTTAGCTCGTTGCGAATTTCTGACATGACTGTACTCCACTTAGATGGAGACATCTCCCCTGTCTCCTCACTCTCCTTCCTGTCCTCCTCTTTCTTCTTCTCCCGCCTCTCCTCCTCCTCCTCCCCCCCTTCAACCACCTTAGTGGAGCTCTCCAGCCCACTAAGCAACCATTCCTCTTCAGAGTGAGGAATCAACCTTAACAAAATCTACAAAATATCAACCAAAGTCACATTACATAAACATTGAGCATTAAATAAAACTATAAAAGCAATACAATGAAAGGGGATCATACTTGGTCAGTTGTAAGATTTTTGGCCATATGTTGGACTTTCCACTTTTTTGGACCTTCCCACCGCAGGATGCGGGGAAAACTATTTTATGATCGGTGTTTGCAGCCTTGTGTGTTCCAACAACCAACCTGTGCACAAGAATTGTTAGGAGTCATCTCAACATAATATTAAAATACATTGACAAAAAAAAAGTTTAACTTACACACAAGGCTGCAGAACAACCATATATAAAGCGCTTGCCCTCCAAATCTGATTTATAATTTCGCTTGGCAAGCGTCTTCACACCACATATATTGTTCATGGCTGCTTCATGGGCATCGCCCATCTTGTTTAGAATCAGTTTCTGAAAATCAGCAGCCCATGCAAAGTCCTTAACTCTATTTAGATCATCTAAGCAATGAAGCATTTGGGGAGGACATGTAAAGTTGGTCCTTGGCGCAAGAAAGGTGCTCAAACGAAAGAATCCAAAGCCGCACAGTATTGGCCGCGTCATCCGTCTCATTGGACTTTATTATTCCACGAATCAATTTTTTGATACCTTCTCTATCAAACTTTTCAGTATTTGAAAAATGACTATGTAGGACAGATTTTTGCACTGGACCGTTAATGGGCACATCTAGCCCGACAGAAGGAACTCCAAGTATCAATGCGACATCATCGGCTGTGAAAGGAATAATTGTCCTCCCAAACTTGAATAGATCTTCCCCTTCCCATCCAAGAATTATCTGTTCTACAAAACTAATGTTGAATGCCCGTCTTGGAACATTATTGACATACGGGAAAAAAGGGGTTCTCCTCATTAATTCTATATGACATGGCCGAAATTCCAAAGAGTCTCTATCACTGCAGTAGCTATTCATTGAACATCGGCTAATGAGTGGGTGCACTGGCCTTTTCTTTGCTCTTTTCTTTCCTGGCAAAAGATAAATAACTCAATTAAGCTACAAAATATTGTATGCTAAGGGTCTACATTGTGTGTGCTGAAGATATATATATATATATATATATATATATATATATATATATATATATATATATATATGTATATTCAAATATATGTGCTAAAGATATGTATATAAATAGATCCATGAATTCTTACCTGATTTTTCGATTGACCTCACACAAGCCCTCTTTTTTCTGGATGCTTCCAATTCGCATCCTTGCTCAGCTTCCAACAGGTTAAATTCAATTCTGCGACAATGTTTTGACCTTCGTTTTGGTCGAGGTACTGAAGCAGGTGGCAAGGTCGATGCCGGTGGGCTTAGAATGTTCTCACATGGAGGGGAAGATGGGGACACAATGCTATGGGGGGGAAGATGGGGACATACTACTAACAGCCTTAGACTCCATTAGCCCCCTAACAGCAATAGGGGTTACACCTCCGATGGTGGTCGTATACTTGGGTGGAGAATAATGAGTGGGAAGGTGGCCTTCCAGTTGGCGCTAAAGCGACTACGGGGGTGGATTGAGGGAATACTGTGGACGGTTTGTTTCCGCCCCGTCGCCGGATCCCTCGGACGCTCGCGGAGCCGCCGAGCTCTCGTTGCGTGTAGGGGTCGCCGGTTGACCACGTTGACCCTCCGGTTGACTGAATTGACTAGAAGGAAACGAAGCAACAAGCAAGCAAGGAGATTTGGTGATCGCCAGGGCCTTACCTGTGCCAAGGAGCTGTTGTGATCACGTCGGTGATGTGGCCTCACGTTGCGGGTGATGGTGGGACTTCAACTTCTCCTCCTTCGGCCGGCCAAAAGAGAAGAGCCCCGTAGTCTTCTGCGGGTTGTTCCTGCCAAAACAAAGACTCTATTAGACTCTAGGGAGTGTAGTAAATGCTCAAAACGAAATAAGAAAGACCCAAAAGAAGGTCCCGTACCGGTTGCGGACTGAGAAGAGGGTGGCCAAATGCTATGACCACCTTCTTCCCTCCGTTTTTGGTTGGGAAACCCCTTTCTAGGTGTGTAGGAGGATAACCTACGTGCATAGTGTGAGTGGGAAGGTGTGTGCAACATGCAAGCTAGCTAAAAAAGTAAGTAAGAGAAGAGAGAGTGAAGGAGATGTAGATCCTCGTTGCTGGTGTTGTGGCTCCTTGCAAGGGCTCCTCCAGCTCCAAGTGAGCCTCCTGAACGTCCCAAGTGAAGAGAGAAAGGAGAGGATGAGTAGTAGAAGGTGATGTGCAAGTTTCTCTCTCCTCTCTCAAAGTGCAGCATAAGGACGTCCCGCCTCCCTCCTCTAGTTCAGAGGCTCAAGGGGGTGTTAAATAGACAGTGGAGCTCGGGGTTGGAGTGCCTAGGATGCTAAGTGTGAAGAAGCACACTTGTACATGTGGCAATATTTGTGTTAGAGGTCCAACCAATGGGGGGAGGCCATGTAGGATTTTTACTGGGTCAAAGGACTACCTAGGTGGCCCATATGCCCGTTGGGAACGGCTATGTGCGTTGCATGGCCGAGACAAAGGCGCTAGTGGGCTGGATCTCGGGTTAGTTGCACAGACCTGGTAAACGCTATTGACGTCCAGAGATCAGCCGCCAACCTCATGCAGGCGTCCAGCTAGGTCGACGCCAACTTGGGTCAACGTCCAGGGTGCTTGCCGCCAACCAGTAGTCGGCGGCCATCGATGCTGCCGTCTACATGGGATCCGAGACTGGTCAACAATGGTCAAACGAGCTTAATGGGCCAAATAGCCTTGCGAGAAATGGGCCAAATCTCGCATCTCTACAAATACCAGTTGAACAAGTCCACGACCTAGGTCAGTGCCGGAGGACCGACACTGCACGGGTTACTGTTTGGTGCCGACCGCGAAGATTTTCCCGACGTCGAAGGTCTTCCAATCGCACAGGGAAGCAGCAATGGCGGTGCAGTTTCGCACGGCCTTCCAGTCGCACGGGGGAGAAGCGACGCCCACGGCCTTCCAGTCGCAGGGGGAAGAAGCGACGCCCACGCCAGTCACACGGCGAAGAAGCGACGCCCACGGTCGGTGAAGTGGGAACACGGGAAGAGCGCCGAATCGCACAGGGGAAGAGCGCAAGAGCGCCGAATCGCACAGGGGAAGAATGAAGTTCGCGCGGGGAACTGCAGCAATAGCGATGGAGTTTGCAAGGGGTGCGCGCCGAATGGCACAGGGGAAGAATGGAGTTCGCGCGGGGAACTGTGGTGTTCGCGCGGGGAACTGTGACTTCCACAGGGGTAGGAAGGGAAACGACGGCTCCTTATGTCATATCAAACATTCTCTCTCTTGGTGCAAACCGGGGATGATGACGGGGACCGAGGGGGCCAGCTCAGCTGCCAAATGGCTGAAGTTATTGGGAGTTTGCAAATTGACAAAGGGCATTTGCAAACCGCGGTTTGCACCAAGAGTTTTCCCACAACATTACTTATACACATGATATTTCAGCAGAACACACAGGTAGAATGGATGAGGCGAGACAGATGGAGAAATCTTGGCGTTTGATGGTCCCCAAGCTTCCGCATGCACAGACATACCACGAGGACATTTAGTGGAGGGTGGTAGAGAGCCTTTAGTAGATAAGCTGTATGTACTGATCGCCTTCGTCCTTTCCTCTCCAGTCTCCATCAACGTACTGTTGTGCGAACAATAGCAGCGATGGGTACATCTTGTTAATGTTCTCTCATCAAGACCATGTCACCCCCCGACGTCCCAAGGCCTGCATTAATTTGTGCATAGTTTAAATTAATGGCTTGAATTCAGTACTTTATATTTTATTCTATACCAATATAAGAGGTATGGTTTCTTAACGCTATATTTAAATACGTTAAATGTGATATTTTACAGTTTAAGGTATTGCCTCTAAGCGGACGATGGGGGTACTTCTACTTTTCTGTAGAGAAACTGTGCTTTGAAAGGGAAGGAGAAGGCACCCGCACTCTTTTAAGGGTATGAATTAATGTGTTTAGCTGAAAGGCGTATGGAAGGAACCCCACCTGACCAGTTTTTCGGGTGCAGTATCACCTTATGATAAAACCTGCCAAACAGGAGATTAATCCGGACTCCAACACGACAAGGTAGTGGTGCCACTAGTACTCCCTTAATCCACTCCATTAGTATACTCCTTGGGTGTCATCACTCTTAATTCATTGGGTGTTCTAAAAGTATATATCGTGCATGGAAAACGTTCCATGAAATAAATATAACTCGTGAGTAAGGGTGTCAATGGGCCGGGCCTGGATTGGGCCTTGCTAGGCCCGGCCCAAGCCCGGTTTTCTAAAAGTCGGTCCGGGTCCGACCCAGACTCAGTTTTTTAAAAGTCGGCCCGAGTCCGGCCCAGGTCCGGAAAAGTCCGAAAAACCCGACTCGATCCGAAAATATTATTTTTATTTATATAATATAATATATGTACTCTAATTCATTTTGCCATCAATTTTTTAGAAATTTTGGACAGTTTTGTTATGTATAAAAAATTTTGGACGGTTTTGTTATTTTTATATATTTTACTTTTATCTATATTAATATTTAATTTATAAAAAATATATTTGGAGTAGATTTAGTGTGGAAAAAATGAATATAATTCTCTTTTAAATATAAATTTATATTTAATATAATTTATATTTATTTTTTCGGGCCGACCAGGCCGGCCGGGCCGGGCCTCACAAAGCCCAAGCCCGGCCCTATTTTTTTCCGGGCCGGGCCAAAAACTTTTAGCGGGCTCATTTTTTCGGTCCAAGCCCGATTAAAATCGGGCTGGGCTTCCGGGTCTCCGGACCGGCCCGGCCAATTGACACCCTTACTCGTGAGTGGTCGAATCAAAAGAAGAGCATCTTATAAGAGACTGTCCCAAAGGAGTAAAAAGCTACATTACCCCAACGATAATATTTTGATGCTCTAATACTAGACACAAATTAAGAGTCGCCCGAACTGCTCATAACTAAACAAGCTCAGTTTCTTATCGGATAATGAAGTTATCATTGCTGAGAAATGCTTTGTGTACGTATGGACGTGCAAAAATGCCACGTTGGAATCACCAGGGAGCATTTTATTGGGCCGCGTGGAAAGCGCTCCCGTCAACAGCCCACACACACCACCTGCACCCTCGTCTTCCCGAGGGTCGTCATCATGAAATCGCCTGCCATTATTAAATTCACTACATGACAAATATGATGATCGATTGGACCTATTTGTCACCGAAATCAATTTATTTGTCACCATGAGTGACCTATTTATCACCGGAATCAACTTATTTGTCATCACTAGTCACCTATTTCTCACCGAAATCAACTTATTTGTCACTCCAATTCGTGACTTACTTAAGGTATTTGTCACCGAAATCAATTTATTTGTCAGCAGGAGTGACCTATTTGTCACTAGAATCAACATATTTGTCACTGAATCACTTAAGATACGAAGTCAACTATTTGTCATCAGGAGTGACCTATTTGTCACTGGAATCAACATATTTGTCACTGGAATCAATCTATTTGTCACTGAAATCAACTTATTTGTCACTGAATCACTTAAGACACGAAGTCAACTATTTGTCACCAGGAGTGACCTATTTGTTACTAGAATCAACCTATTTATCACTGGAATCAAACTATTTGTCATTGAATCACTTAAGACATGAAGTCAGCTATTTGTCACCAGGAGTGGCCTATTTGTCACTAGAATCAATCTATTTGTCACTGGAATCAATTTATTTGTCACTGAATCAACCTATTTGTCACGGAAATTAATTTATTTTTCATTCTAATTCGTGACTCCATGTGAATCACTTAAGACACGAAATCAGTTATTTGTCACCAGAATCAACTTATTTATCACTAGAATCTTTTTTTTTAAATCAACGCCTCTAATGGGTCAGCGGCTAGGAGAGTACACCTCCTCCCAGAGGGAGAAGATGTTCTCACTCCACTAGAATCAACATATTTATTATCAGAAGAAATCTATTTGTCATCGGAAGAAATCTACTTCTTGACTCCATGGGAAATTTTGATTTCCAGTCCAACAAATATATTTTGAATTGATTAAATATATCTCTCACTGTGCTGGGTTGCTGACATGAGTATTTTCCACTGTGCTAGGTGGTTTTCATGATCGCAGGCCTCGGGAAGACATGCGTCCAGATAGAGATGTGTGCTGGACTATTGACGTGAGCACTTTACACGCGGCCAAATCGAATACTCTCCGGTGATTCCAACGTACATACGTGCACAAAGCATTTCTCTTTACAAAACCCCTAGTTGATGATTGCTTACAGTTGCGGGACAGAAAGCTCCACTCATCTCTTCTCGCACAAAGTCTCTTCACGTGCTGCTTCTTCCAGTGCTCATTCGGTACGGCCCGATGACGAGCAGGTCACCATCCTCGTCATCTCATCTCCATGGCGGCCTTGTCTCCAACCTATAACGTACGAGCAAACTCTAGATTAACCACCCCTCGACGGTCACCATTAGAAAGAGATCGCCTAATTAATCGCCGGTTAATTATGTTGACTCCTCCTCTAACAGTCTGACTCCGGATCTGAGGTACCCACGAGCAACTCCGATTCCAGCAGTCACCATTTAATGGAGGTGGTAATGGTCCTCCTCCTCCTCTAAACTATCGGATACGGGGTCCCGGTCATCCCACCCCCATCCGTCTGGGCCCGGCGCCAGCGTTGCCTCAACCCTCCCCCGCTCCCCACCATGCTCAACTACCGGCGTACCACCGACCCGACAGAATAACTCCCCACTTTCTGCGAGGTGGCCCAGGTGGGAGACCGTATTTGTTGCGCATACGGTCGTCTTGGCCTCTTGTGTATATTTGATGCGGTTCTGGTCTCTATCGTTCTCTTGAACAGGGCAAGGGAAGGTGGGAAGGGGGGAGGTGCCCACGGTCCACCCCTGCCGACGTCCATAATAACCCTGCTCTACTTCAACAGATACTGCTGCCCCTTTAATCGGGGAATGGATTGGCTGATCTATTGAGATGGCATCTAATTAGCCCAAGTAAAGTTCTCCAACACCCTCCCACACTTTGCAAAACATGTGTTGCGCGGAAATGCCCTCTAATACCTGACATCTCACGATTGGACATATGTAAATAGAAACAGAATTGCAGTAAAAATAAAGAGAGAAGAAGAAGAGATAAGATTTACGGATTTTACATGGTTTGGATTGACGATATATCAAATCTACTCCACGAAATCCGTCCCTTGTACGTCCACCGGGCCTTTTTCACTATGAATGCCTATTACAATTATTCCAGGTTGAAACATGATCTTAAATACGTACACAGACTCAAATAGAGAAAATTGTTCAAAATTGGGCTCGCCGAAGGCAGTCCACCGCTTTTGGGAAAAGCGGTTCCCAAAGCAGTCGCACGAAGAATGCGATCCATTGCCTCTAAAAAGTTGTGGACCACATCTCCCAGAACAGTCGACTTCATGTGGCACCTCCGGCGCCAAAATACAACCTGTCTCTATTACTGTTAATGTTTCATAAATTTTCACTGAATTTGAGTCACATCTCAAGAGCATTTTATACTCTAACTAGGCCATTTAGATGACTAAGTACCATTCGGAATGTTTCCTTAGAGAATGTCATCGAATCCATTCGCATCTAACCTGCTTAGTATTCTTAAAGAGTTTCCGGGGAAAAAAAATCTATACTTTCTTCTGTTGGAGTCACTATGTAATTCCCTATATCCGATAATTGGACATGGCAACACCACACTGAAAATTCATAACCCGTCATTGTCATGCTCCATGCACCCACCAACCGAACCAGATCAGCTCATCGGCATCGCATTGCGGGTACATCCCCAAGGTTGCTCATTATAAATATGGTTGGCGCGTGCATGCCCCAACAGTAATTTGAACTGTAAAAAGCCCAGGAGGTGCTAGCCATGCGGTAAGACGCATAGAGGAGTGAGCTGAGCTAGCTGGTCATGGGCGGGTGCAATTTATGCAGGGAGACGGAAGCTTCCCGTTTTCCTCGATTTCTTTCAGAGCTCAATCACGTGCGTCACGACGAGAGAGGTAGGAGAGGGGAGATTCTGTCGCGGGCTCATGCAAATTTAGCCGACGTGATTTGCTACCCTTTTCATTTCACGGGTAGCAAGTCGTTCTCGCATATTTAATACTCAGAAAGGTACCCGCGTTCATCCTTCCCTTGTTCAGAACAAATACATATCTTAACGACGACAAGTTAACTTCGGCTCATCGAGGGATGCGCATGGTACGTAGTACGTCTGTGGGGGGCCGGAAGCTTGCTGCTTTGACTACTCGGCGCGCGGGCACTAGAGGCCAATGGATGGGGGGGTCTTAAAAATATCAGGACGGTCGACGGACCTTTACGTTAATTATAATGGCAAGAACCTGCCCGAAGCAATTAGTTACTAGATAGTATAAGTAAATCCGTGGCCACATACATCCCTGTCTTCCTCTGCGTAACCAGCCCATGTCACCTCACGAGGTCGCATGTGGTAGGTATTAACTTCACATATACCAGTTTGGCTTCCCGAAGTACACTAGAGAACAACGGGGAAGCTACTCCCTGTTGATCCCTTCTCCCCCCTCCTCCCTGATCATTCCAACCTCCTTTTCAGAGCCTGTTCTTATGGCCATTGGCCATCTCGATCGCATCCTGAGATCTAACTACACGCTGATGTGAATACTTAATTAATAGAAAAATTAATATGAGCGAGGATGGTGAACAAGAACAGATTCAGAGGTCGTGTGTGTACTCTTGTTTTCTCAAACATCATTAGTTGACTTCTAGTTCACCTCCTCCACCGTACATTTATGACGAATATTAATTTCTATCTCTTTATTTGAATGTGGAAATTGAAATCTTAAAAGACAGAAAATGATGCATACACAAAACATAAATGGTACCGAGAAAAATGGAGTTGAAAAATCTGAATCCAAGAAGAAGAATAGGAAAAGTGGGTGAATTTTAAGAGAAACATGGCATGCATTCATACGAACAATATTATAACCACATTATTTGTGAGACAAGAAGCACCAGGATCATGTCTTGCTGGAAGTACATTTCGTGTTCTTTTGGTAGGCGAGGCACACTACCGGGAGATCTCACAGCCAATATGACCAAATTAACCAGATACACAAGAGAACAAGAGGGAGGGACGGGCGGTCAAGGCCAATCTAGGCGGCGGTACCTTGGCCAGATCCACGGCCAACAATCGACAGGAGGGCGTTCTTCACGACCACCATCTTGTACCACCTCCGGAATCCGCAGTGGCGCTGGCCGAAGCAGAGGGTCGAGGTGGGCGACCCGGCGTCGGACTCGTCGTCGTCGGGCATGGACGAGAACGACGAGCGCGGGCTTGAGAACCGGCTGCGGCTGCGGCCGCGGTAGTTGGAGGATCCCATGGGGGAGAAGGAGGAGGCAGAGGAGGAGACGGAGGAGGACGACAACGAGCCCGGCGGGGACGAGGGCGCGCGGGGCTTCCTCTGGGTGAGCCGCGGCAAAATGGAGTTGAGGAGGCTAGACCTGGAGGCGGCTGAGGAGCACCTCCTGGCGGTGCGGGCCCCCCTGGGGGTGAACTGGTAGGAAGGGGGAGGCGTGAGTGGGGGGAGGGCGGTGGCCATGCTGGGGTGCTTGGGCGTGCCAGGCAGGGACTCCCACCGGAAGGGGACTGCACCGGAAGCTCCCCCGTAGTAGACCCGGAAGGAAGGGTTGGCGGCGGAGCTCTCCTTGGACAGAAGCTTGCAGTAGAACTTGTCCTCCTGTCCTATCTGCAGGGACTTCTGCACCGGATCCGGGCTGTTGGAGTGCATCTTGCTCGTGCCCTCGGCCGGAGAACACTCTGATGCCTCTGCCTCTCCACTACTTGGCTAGCCAGCAGCTAGCTGCAGGGTTCAACAGGGCTGTACTTGGAGGAAGGCAGCGGAACAAATTAAAGGGGGGTTTTGAGGGGATGGAGATATGTGAGGATGTAGGGAGAAAGAGAGAGGAGGAATTGAAGGAAGGGGAAAGGAGGGCCTCTCAGCCAAGGGGAGTGCCTGTTCTTGCCGGGTCGTCCCCGCTGGGCAAGGAAATAATTTAAGGCCCCCTCCACGGCACCAATGCATAAAAAAAAAGCAAGTAATCTACACTCCCGGCACCCATATGTCAAATTCTGACTTCAGAGGTGATTCTGTCATGAAGCCCCACTTAAATTAACGTTCTACACCCAAGAGGAGGGGGGGGGCGGAGAGGTGAAGGTCCTTAATTCCCACTGTGGTGACAGGAATCGGGACGTAGGATGGTGCGGAAAGCTTGAAGGATTCGCTTCCTTGAGGACCCACAATGGGATAGATTTAAATGGCTACAAGATTCCTCTCATTAAGGTGCATGGGCGCAGCTAGTCCAGTTTAATACTCGCCAAGTTACATTTGATGCTGGTTGTGGCATATACTGATCTCCACATGCCATATGCGGCGTGGACGGCTGGATGGATGGGTGTAGAGAGCGTAGAAATTTGTAGACAATATCTTCATAGTGCAGCTAGCTAGCTAGCTAGCGAGGAATAAAACTCTCAAGACCTCCAAACACAAGATGCCATGCATTTCCTTCACTATCGATCTCTTTTAACCAGCTCTTGACGACATTCAGTATTTTTGTTTCAACGATAAAAAAAAATATTAAACGTATTTATCTGCTCAAAGTAGTATTTATCTACCACCAAAGAATTTAAATTGGCACTGGGAGTAGAGATGTCAATATATGAGTTTGGGTTGGTACAATCTTAATCCAACCCAGCTCAAGATCAATATGACCCAACCCAAACCCAACCCAAGTCTAATGAAGGATGGCAAATGAAACCCAGATTGGTCTATTGGGGCTCATTCCGACCCAACAAATCATTCACACAATTATAATTTATTATTAGTCATTTAACTTTTATTACTATCAAATAACTAAAAATATTTAATTTTTTAAATCAAAATTTATGGTGCAAGGATCTTTTACTATCTTCTGTAAATAAAATTGAAAATTTGTCAAATTGTATTAAGGTAATAAAAAATCATCAAATTTTACTTTACATTGATTACTAGTAGACCCTATAAATATTACTAGAAGTGTCAATGGATGGGCGGCGCCCTAATGACCTTTGGAACGGTGGCGTCGATGAGCTCGTCCAGCGCCGAGAACCCGCACGCCTCCGCCATCTTCACCTACTAGCGTCTCCGAGTTGTGTCGCCACGGGAACATGTCGCTTGGCTTCAGCGCCTCCACCAAGATGGACCGTTGTTGCCCCCCAACCTTCGCCGCCACCGCATTCTGCGGCAGCAGATCTACATAGAAGGGAGAAGAACGGGGCGACTGAAATCCATTCGGGAAGACGGACGGGGAGAGGGAGGAGATGTAGTGGGCGGACAACAGGTGGTGGGGGTGGGGGTGGTGCGGAATCGGGGAATGTCTCGCCTGGTGCACGAGCCTGCTCAGCATCGCGCGGATGGCAATCCTCCTCGCACGCTCCATGGCCGCACCTCTTCCACGACCTCCCCTCCTCTGTTTCAAAGCAGAGGAAGGCAGCCACAGCTTTGATGGATTCCGCATGCAAGGACTTTCCCAGAGATAGGAGGGAGAGCATCGCACAAGTCTTGAGAACCAAAGGCAGCGTCGGCTCATGGGCCCTCTGTGGGAGTTGCCTTGCGTATAAGAGGAGTGCGTCCGCTGCTCCGCTCTCCATGGAGCTCGATGGGCCTATCCAGCCTAACCCATTAATTAATGGGCTTACCAAGCGGGTTTGAAGAGGGTTAGATGGGCCATGCCATTTAGGCCCTCATGGACTCCAACGCGGGCTGTCTATTGGATCTGTGGATAGTCCAACCCATTGACACCCCTAACTTGGAGGGTACATGCGAGAATCATAAATAAAAAATAAGACACGTGGCAGTTGAAAATTAGAGATTGTTTAATGAAATATTGCTCTCATCAAGTGCGCAGAGAGATTTTAGAATTCCAATTGATTGTCACATGCATGGATATATTTCTTTCGCTCAAGAGCATCGTGCATATATCTTGCAAGCTATTCCGGACATAAGGAAGTCGGTGATCTCGATGCTGTTGTGGA
This sequence comes from Colocasia esculenta, assembly GCA_014218235.1. Classification (NCBI taxonomy): domain Eukaryota; kingdom Viridiplantae; phylum Streptophyta; class Magnoliopsida; order Alismatales; family Araceae; genus Colocasia; species Colocasia esculenta. Next base: position 20,010,626 of record CM024757.1, on the reverse strand, counting down.
GAGTTAGCTGTAGTTATGATGAGAACTAGACGGATAGAAAGAAGATTGTGGGTGTGCAGAGAGAGAGGAAGGTGAGAGTGGGGAAGTGGCTCACTGGTCCCTACCCCTTCTGAAGGATCCGCCTGCAGGGGATTTGGGGCAGTGCCCTCCACGGCCCAATTGCCGTCGTGGTGAGGCAAAGAGAAGGGCCGGGGACGGCCCCCAACACTGGTGAATGCATCAGAGAAGGCACGATCATAGTTTCAGAACAATATTTACATGCAAGTGCTATTGGACGTACGACTCCTCGTTCAAAACAGCTGATACCCCCTTGCCACTGTGGCGTGGGGGCTCACAACGTTTAGTGTGCTACGGACGACTATACCCACTTCAAATCGAACGGTCCCATATATCGGTCAGAGGTTAATTAATTTCTTGGAGTAGACATGAGTATATCAAATAGTGATTTAGTGGTAGTATTTTACGTTCATCAACAAGAAGAAATCAAGAGTTTAACTTTCACCGTTGATAATAGATCAACAAAGAATATTCTTCAAAAATTTTTAAAGATAATGTTAAGGATAATATTTAATTCCATCGAAATATGTAATAACTAATATTTTAATAAATAAATTAAAAAAAAAAGAGTAGAGATATGGAGATGTTGAAATAGCCTTAATTATCATTAACCAACGGCCAGTGGTTGGTATGTATGCGAATAGTTGCCGACGATGCAGACTCTTGAAAGTTGCTAATTACCTTGTTAATTAGCTAAGGGTAGGCTTAGTAATTATGTGCTTGGCTCGCTTAAGCAGATCAAGTCTTTGTCACAGTGCTGCATTCCTCCCTCTATCCAGCCTACGTTGAATCCTAATATATAGTTGCTGTATATGTTTTGTCTCCATTTCTGTGATGGAAGTCCGTAACGTGATCTCATGATTACCCATGAAGCCTTTATCTAACTTATCCAATCCCAAGGCCCCTCCCCAAAACTATTCTATAAATTAAGAGCAGTACTTGGAAACTTTTACCCGACACTGTTGTGTTTGTGATTTGAAGTAGGAAAATAGTTTAGTATATTATTTGATAACACATTAAAATAACACATCAATCAAAATGCATCACAATTTTATCATTTATGAGATGTTTTTAACTTTTTTATTTCAATTACTGATATGACACAGTTTTTAATAGTTGCTCTTATCTCCCGCATTGAATTCCAAAGGGGTCTCTCTTCTTTTTTTGCGTGTGCATGCCTTTTGGGTAACCGTCATTTTGTCCTTCTCATGAGGATGATTGCCTGAATCTTCATTCGCAAGAAAGTTATGATCTTGAAGAGTATAGTTTTCTCTTTTTATTCTTACACTTCCATTTGTAACAGCAAACCTGTCGATTTTTCTTGATGGAGGCCCCTCTTTATTAGCATAAAAGAAATACTAGTTGTATATATATATATATATATATATATGGAACGTTAAACTTTTTTTAATATTCTTATATCATTTCAGTATTACAACATTTTTTATAAAATTATTTATCATTTAATTTATTATTTATCACACTTAATATTAAAGATAATAAATAACAAAGTAAAAGTAATAAACAAATTCGATATTATTCTCTTTAATGGATTACTTATTATTTTTAATATAAATTGATAAATAATCAATAAAAAAGAAAAATATTTTTTTGCATTAAAGATGTATATCTACATAAAAAACGGAGAAAAAAATGATAAAACTCACAGCCACACACTTGACCCAGCGGTACAGTTGTTCTAGCAGAACATTACTCTCCGGCTATACAACTGCGTGAATGGTTTCTCCGCCGCTAATTAGGACGAACAGCAATAGCCGAACCAGTAGGGGACAAATCAATCTAGCCATGATGTCCGAACCAGACCAAACGTGTGCCAACACCGCCCCCCAACCCCCACCAACAAAACAACCCACCACTCTCGTATGGTGGCTTCTTGAATGTTTTTGGGATCCACGTCAGGATTCAGACGTTGAGGTAATGTTCAGTTAACGAGCTAGCTAGTGGACTCTGTCGGTCCATGTACAAGAAGCATATGCATGTCATTTCATTCTTTTTCAACTAGAATTAATGTTCTTAACTCTGATTGCTAAAAAAAGCAACTTTATTTTTGAAATTATAAAGAAAAGAAAGATAAAGTTGGCCTCGCCGGCATCTACAGTACTTGATGGGCTCCGATTACATGACCAACAACAAATGAATGCCTGAGCCAGCAAATGAAACTTCTTATTAAACAATTTAAAATTTTATATGACTAAATGATTGCATGCTTTGTTTTCACATTAGCATGCTAACATTACAAGAAAATTGAGTACTGAGCGATGTCTAAAATCCTTGGTCAATAGTCAAAAAACACTTAAGGCTTTTGGCTATGGCTATCACTCGTCGCACATGTTGTCGCAAATGTTTTGGCAACGGCTTTGCCTTGTGGTTGTTAATAATTTATTATTAGTGATGGTTAAGTAACATTATTAGTGTCTACTAATACTATATATAGTTTTAAAAAATAAATATATATATATATTAGCAATGATGGTAAAATCGTCACTATATTTAGTTCATAGAATAAAAAATAATTAAAATATTAATAGCGACGGCTCTTAAGTCATTATGAATATATTAAAAAAAAAGAAATAAAAAATTATTATTGGCGACGACTTTTAATCGTCGCTAATAATTATTGATGACGATTTATAGCTATAATTTTTACAACATCATTAGCAATGGCTGTAAAACGTAGCTAAAAGTCTAAAACTATACAACTTGATCAACAATATTAAGTTTTTATAAATAAACTTAATCTTTTCGTGACAATTATGAAAGCTTTTAAAAAGTATATATGATGACATGATCCACATATGACCTACTAATTACAAATCATATATAAAATACAAAATATCAAACAAGCCATAAGTACAAATCTAATAAAGCTAGCTACCACAATGACACAATTCATGCGTGCATAGAGCATTAAATACAAACCCATAATGTCTACATGCATTGTCGAATAACCTACGTTTAAAACACATACAATGTTAGTCATCCACAAAAATCAGTATATTCACACTAAAATATATCTGATTCACCAGTAAATTAAAGCTGTGGGCCCGTCAGCATCACACCTCAATCATACTGGTGTAAACGCACATGTTGGTGATCAGACATACTGCACTATATCTCCGGATCACCAAAAGAGTTGATTCGCTATGGTTCAAAATAACTGAGGAAGATTCCATGTTAATCGTCTAATACAATCTCTATGAATTTTGTTCATCTCCCGATCTTAATTTATACCTATTACACTTCACATAATAAACCTAAGTATCGCTATATTAAATTTGTCTTATCTAAACTTCCGGACTAATTAATCAAAGTGCGAGGCAAGATGATGCCTCCACGCGAAGGCAACCTGCAGGATCAAACAATAAATAGCTTCTATTAAGTCGGAGACAAATTAAGATGACAGAAATCTTGACGATACATCTTAATAATTCATCTAAGTAGTTTCAATGATATCTCTGTAAATGATAATATATATATATATAGCCTTTTCATGGGCGATATCGCTTGGTGCTACGCAGAGGGGATCCGAAACGAGGGGAAGTGGGGAGGCGGCCCAACCGGGGAGAGTGTGCAACGCACAAAAGAGGAGAGGTTGCACGTGTTGTTGCCCGGCCGGTCGCTATCGCTGCCGGCCCTTCCGGAGGTGCCCCGCGCGCATGCAGCGAGGGGACTTCTTTTCCGGCCTGCCTATGATTTCTTTTGGTTAGAGAAAATGACACCCAAAAACAAAGATAACATAGCTACATAGTTAATAGTCATCGGAGAAACACAAAAGCACAAGTGAAACAAAAAAGCTACATAGATGCCAAAATAAACCTAATACTAACCTACTGAAATCTCAAAAACTGTCCTCTTTACGGAGGTCGTCAGTCGTTTCCTTCTGCAAGAGATAAGGTAGTTCTGTATTTTACCTGCAATTCTTGAGAGAAACTTTTTGATAAAATTCTGATAGCAAGATCATCACCAATCCTCTGAGTTTCTTGTTGGAGACCATCTTTAAGCTTGGACCTATTTTGATCCAATCTCCTTCCTCTCAATCTTCGTTCCAAAGATCTCCCTCTACAGCTGCTTTGAGAAGGAGACCTCCTACAAGAAGTACTTGATCTTCTAGGCGAAAATGTTCTTGTAAGTCCTCTAGGTGATCTTCGTAATTCTGAATTGTTCCGATCAGTAGAAACAAAATCAAAATGCTCATGGTCGAGAGGTTTACATATATATATACACATACAAATATAAAGAGGTGTCAAAAAGTTGTGGCATAACTTCTAGAGAAGCACTTAGTATTTGGTTGACCGGGCAAAAGAATTGTCCGACCAGCTATCTCATTAGACGTTGGGGCATGGGTCTCGCGCCCAAAAACAACAATGGGATGGTTGGTTGGGCAGCCGAACACTAAGTGCTTCTCTAACTTCTACCCTTTCATTTTCATGGGTTTTTGAATTTATTAATGATGGAAACACTATGCACATGCAGCTAACGAAGATATATAGTCAAGAGTGCTGAGAGTGATCCCAAAGGAGAGTTATGTTGTGTTGCCACAAGAGTTATGTTACAAGCTCATTCTCATATAACATAATAAGCGGGTTTGACTTTACTAGATTTTGTGATTTGTCATGCAAGTGTTTTAGAAGCCGAATGATTGAGAATAACAACGCTTGCAATTGGTATAATTTGGCCTACTCATTAAGTATGGGGTGATTTTTGTGCTACATCAGGACCATTACTATAAGGTTTATAGGATTTTGGTCCCTACTAAGATACTGCTAGAATGTCCCATTTTTGCATAAATGAGCTTATGTAAATTCTTTGAAAATTAGTGGGAGTTTTAAAATTAGGATTAAAGACCATATCTTAATTTGTTTTTAAGAATATCTACAATGCTAATCTTATTACTTACATCTTTCTCTTGTAGACCATATTGGCAAAGCACTCTTTTAAAAGACATTTGATGCTAATAGGTTCACTGGTCCTTACTATAGTGACTGTCCCAGAAATTTGAGAATAGTTCTTACTACTGAAAAAATAGCCTATGTTTTGAAAAGTTTTTATCTCAAGCACCTGTTGATGATGCTAAAGGAGGAGAGATACTACTCTATGAAAAATATATAAGGAGGATGCCACCTTTGCCCAGTATATACTATATGTTAGAGTCTATGAGTGATGAGTTATAAATGCAACATAAGAAGATGGATGCAAGAGCTATCTAGCTTCATCTAGAGCAGCTCTTTGGAGCCCAAAATCAAACAGAAATATATGAGATATCAAAGAATCTATCCAAGAAAAGAATATCTTAGAGAACTTCAGTTCAAACTCATGTTCTCAAGATTATTAAGTGCATTAAAAGTCACCCAAGGATGCAGCATGACCATCACAACATCATCTCCATCAAGAACACTCCTTAGATCATCATGAATCCCTTTGAATTGGCATGTTCTTTTCACTGGATGACGAAAACGCACAAGATAGAAGAACAAAGACTCTTTCGCTTAGAGAGCTTCCAATTCTTCTTGAGAAGTCCTGCTTAAGGGTCCAAACACATTTTTTCTATTTATAGGTGACCCTTTCCACATCAAACTTAGTACTTAACAACCTCACATGTCATGCACGAGTCAACTTTGGAAAGATCATTTTAAGCGTATGCATAATCAGTCGACCAATGTCTTACCTTTGATTGTCTAATCTTGGGTAGATCGACCAGCTCTTTATCTTTAGTCACCAATCAGTTTTAGCTAAACTTTGTGTTTTCTGGAAGCCTCTTCGGGGGGGTTTTAGTTGACCAAACACAATGTTCAATCGACCAAATATAAATTGGTCGACTAGATTTTGAACATCGGTCAACCAAGTTGACTTTGACAGATTTTACACCTTTTTGTAAGGGCTCCCAATACTATGTCGGTAGACCAAACACAAGCTTTGGTTGTTCGATGTAGATTCGATCAACCAATTTTTGCACATTGGTGGACCAGTCCTGACATGGCTGATTGTTGAGATTTCTAGAAGGATGCCTGAGTATATCCATTGGTCGACCAAACATAAGCATTGATCGAACAATCTTATATAACACGGAGAAATACATTGTGTTAGGTTCAATTTCTATGATATGACATTAAGCTTACCTAGGGCCTTTCCATGCATGTTCTTGGACGTGAAAACCTACATTCAAGCATGCACCACATGAATGGTTATTGAGGTCCATGTACCATTTAATCCATTCGATGTATTTTAACAACAATCATTCAATCACTTTAATAAAGTATTTTGTTATCATCAAAATCTACCAGAGCACGACACACAGTAGTGGCAATGTTGGAATTAAGTTGGAGGATGTGGCTTGCTTCCTTGCAAAAATAGGTGATGATGTCCCATAGGGGCTCGTGACAACTAGTCAGAGGACAAGGGGACTAGCAACAGTTCTGGCCTCCTTCTTGTTGCCAAGGAAGTTCACTTTAAGCATCCTCTTCATTTGATTGAAGGAGGAAATGGAGCCCACAAGGAGGGACTCAAACCAAGCCTACATGTTCTCTCAGAGGGTGGTGGTGACACTTGATAGCATTAAAGGCCATGTGGAAGATCATATGGGACTTGAAGCTATGGAGATGGTTGACTGGGTCAGTGGTGCCATCATACAATATGAATGACAACAATTATAGCTTCAAGGGATCAGTGACTTGACTCCAAGATTTCACGGGTAAATGGGGCTTGGATGTTGATGCCATCTTCCACCAGGCCCTTCACCTGAGCCACTAGGACATTATCTAGGTAGCAGGCCTTATCCGGCCTTCAACTCACACTCGCAGTCGCTATCCCATCAAAGTTGCCCCACCATGCTTGGGTTAGTGTGGAGTAGACTTCCCATGTGAGAGTCGTGTGCAATGGAGACTGCTATTAGAGTCCACTTGTAGCACGTAATAACTGACCACATACTTGCCCCACCTTTTGGATGTAGGGGGTGTGGCTGTAGGCTTCTGCACAACTAGCCGGTTAAGAAGCCTTAGTACACCTATGCGAGCATCTTCAAGTGCTTGGGCATTGTGGCTAGCTCCTTTGTTGTGAAGCCATGGGCTATGGCTAATGGGACCCCTAGAAGTTGTTGACCAGGTTGCAAGCCCAAAGGGGGGTGAATGGGTTGCTTCAAGAATATCTTAAAATTTTTTTGCTTAAAACAATTTTAGACAGAAAAACACTAAGCGCAGATGTTAAAGTTAGTGAGCAACGAAGTAAGATAAAAACAATCACATAAAATGCACAAGGATTTTATCCTGGTTCGGACCTCCTATCACCAGGAGTCTTGCGTCCAGCCCCCAAGAAACTACTTGGGATTTCACTAACTAAGAGTACAATGTCCCTCAAGGATACTTACACATCCAGCACCTGTTGGCCTTCTCTTCAACCCACGAAGAGGCAATACAACCACCTGTAGCAATAGGTCTTCCATTCAGCAAGGGGAACTAAACCACCTACTCACATTAGGTCTTCTCTTCTCACAGGAAGAGAAACATTCTTAAAGAAGAGTTGAAGGGATGGCCCCTAGATCAAACTTATACAACAAGCTTTGCTTGATCTGAGACACGAACTGAGAGAGGAAGAATATAGACTATGAAGCTATCCTCTGAGAATAACTGACTGTAGTACTCCGAAAAATTCATTAATTCAAAAATAAAGATAAATTGAAATTTTATCAATTAATAAACTTAAACTAGTTAAAAAGGTACGCATCATTATCGCATGCGTAAAACCCCCTATAAAATTGTTGTGAAAATAATGGTTATGCTTTAAATAATATTCTCTAATGACTCATCAAGAAGTTTGGACATAGAAAAAAATTTATTTGGACCGAGTTTAAGAATTTATGTGACTTAGTATCGTAATTAAGGAATAAGTTGGAGAACCCATTATTATATGAGCTAAAGTGAATTAAAAATAAAAAATGAACATATGGGTAGACTTTAAATAATATGGGTTGATATCCCATTATGATAAATGGACCAATAGGCAATCTTGGCCCATAAATAAATTATTTAATAAGAAGATAATTAAAACCCATTAAGAACATGGGTTGTACAATTAAGCTTACATAAGCTATTGGGCCGAGAGTAAGAGCCCAAATGTTGAAAGTTAGAAATATTGTCATAAATAATAGTAAATTGAATTAAAATAAGAAATTTATTGAATAAGTGTGATAAATAGATTTAAATTAGAATAAAGGGTGAATAAATAGAATTAAACTAAAACTCATTAAGCTAAATTAGTAATGGGTTTTACAAATGGACCTAACATGAATAGTTGGCCCAAATATGAAGAGCCCATCTTGGGATGGAAATTATTTAGTTAAATTCACACATAATTAATAATAAATGGAAAAAATGGTTAAGATAATAATAAAATAACCCATAATTATCCTAAAAATGAGTCCTCAACCCATCCTAACCCATTAGCCACGAAATTAGATCTCTCCCAAGCCAATTAGAGGATAAATGCTAGAATAGGGGGAGATAAATATAGAAATTAGGAGTTAATTATTAAAATAAATTATAAAAGGGTAAGTTAATGACTAAACTAGCTTTTAAATATCTCTACAAGAGTCCTAGACCTACCCAGACCCTCTACCCATGAAATTAAACCTCTTCCCTATCCTATTAGATAGATAATGGCTAAAAAATAGGTGATAATTATGTAAATTCGGAGTTTGAAGGAGAAGGAAGAGTTTTAACTAATTAGGACTCTTAAACCCATTAAAACACCTCCATTTCATCCCTAGCAACCTTTAGAACACTGTTGGAGCTTTGGAGGACAAAGGGAGAAGGCTGAGGATGAAGGAGCAAGGGAGAAGAAGGCTGGAACAAGGAGGGATTTCTTCTACTTCGTCGTTTCAAACCCTAGGATCTTAAACGCATGAAAGGTAGGCAATCTCTCAACCACAAATCACGTAAATTTAACCCTAGGTAGCCCACATGATTCTCTTTGAAAGCCCCATGATTTCCCTATTTTTCGTACCTCCATGAAGGAGTATTAAATGTATCAATCCATGTCATCATCTTGCACACAAATCTACATCTTTGCCTTCAATCCATGCATGTACATGATCCTATGCCATGCGAATATTCTCATAAATACTACATGTTGTTAGCTTTCAAACGCCCCTAGTTTTCCTAATTTTCATCATGTATCCATTGCCAATTAATTCATTTTCTATGATTTGTGCATGTTTAGGTTAATGAAAAGTAACCTAGTCAAAGCATGCTCTATACATGACTATTTTCTAATTAATCATGGCCAGTGATAGGTCTCCATGTCTAGTTTTATTTAAAATTGATTTCGTGATTTTTAGAGGTTTATGTGATTTGATATGGATTTTTAAAGTGACTGGTATCGAAAGTGCCCTACCTGAAAAAAGTTCAAATCCCTCTTTTCTGGGCTCGGGCCACCCTCTGAGATCGTTGTTGGGTTGAGTGTGGTTTTAATATCCCTCACTCCCTAGTTTTGATGATGACACTTTGTGATTTTGTGCTTGTTGGGTTGAACATGGTACATGCCTCATTTATATAATAATAATGCCCAAACAACATGTCTTGAACATTTTACATTTCATACTTTGATAATAATACCTTGTGCTAATGGCTTATGTGTTAAATTCTCAGGGCTATACAGTTTTTGCCATGATGGTGTCAACACATCCCTTGGTGGTGTCGACACTGGATCACTGTCCCAGAAGCTATCTTTGAAGACAGGGTCAAGTTGTGTCGACACACTCAATGGTGGTGTCGACACTAGTCCCAGCTTCCAGGACATCATTTTGCCTGCCTAGGACAGGGTGTCGACACACTCAGTGGTGGTGTCGACACACTCTAGCTGAAGTCTCAACATTTGTTTCCTCTGGACACGTGGCTACTTGGGGTTCAAGGGAAGTTGCCTTGGATCGTGTGCCCACGCACCCCAAGGGTACAATTGGACTTAAGGGGCTATATATACCCCAATTGTTGGCCCCTAAGACATAGGAGACCTCCAGAAGATTCCAGCAAAAGATTTTGGTGGCAAAAGGAGGAATCTCCCGCTCCTGCTCTTCTCGTTGCTGTGGTGATCCATCTACTTCCTTGGAAAGCACGAGGGAGTGAAGGAGAGTTCTGAAGAAGGAGTTTGAGCACTTCTCAAAGAAGCAGATCCAGCAGAAGCAAGCAATTGAAGATAATTTCTGGTGATTCAGAGGCCATTGGAGCAGAGCATCGCCAAGTGATTAAGGGCATCACCTAGTTTCTTCAATTCAACCTTCTGCAAGGAATCTTCATCGAAGAACACAAATACTGTATCTATTTCTTACAATTCTGAAGTTGTTCTTCTGATTCATCCATGAGATTTGTGCATGAAGTGTTGCACAAGTTTCTGTGAATGAATTTGCCTTGGATCAGATCATTGCTAGAGGATCTGATTTATGTTGGTCTAGATCTAGCTTGTGTTTTGTGAGCCATTGAGCTCGGTTTTGGTGAGTTGAACACTCAGTGTGTGTTTGAGCAAGTGTACTCAGTTTCTGGAGCGGTTGTGCTCTGGAATTTGTGTGTGAGTTGTCTAACTCAAGTGTGTGGGAGTCGTTGTGCTCCAATGTGAGTTGTACTCAAATTTTGAGTAGTGTGTCCTCACTGTGTGAAGGGTGGATGTAGGGATCACAGGTGTGATTTTCGAACCACCTAAAAATCTTATGTGCAATGGTTTAAATTGTTGATCTGCGCTAGATGATTGCATAGGATTGCGGTTTCACACTAATTGCCTAATTGTCTCACACCTCCTCTTACACACTCACACTTCAGATCTGAAAATTGTTTTTGTGATTAGATCTCTGAGTCAAAGTAGTTTTAATTTTCTTAAGCTTCCGCAAGAATTGGCACAGATCTATTCAACCCCTCCTTCTAGATCTGTTTCACCTAATCACTCGATCCTACAATTGGTATCAGAAAAGGTTCACAATTGTTCTGATCTGATTTGAGTGTTTTTGTCTGATCTTTGTGTGACACTTGCTTGAATTGGTTGATTGTTTTGTTACTGCTTTGCTTCCTACTTAATGGATTCTCGAGGTTTTGTTGCTGAAGGTCATTCCATTAATAGGCCACCATTTTTCAATGGGTCTGATTACTCTTATTGGAAAAATAGCATGCAAGTTTTTCTTAGGGCTCAAAACTATGAAATCTAGAAGGTAGTTGAAGTGGGTCCTTATGAAAATCAAGGAGATGAAGAGAGTTGGACTAGAGAACAAATTAGGAGGGCCACTCTTAACTATAGTGCCATGAACATGCTTCAGTGTGCAGTCCACCCTAAAGAATATTCAAGAATATCCATGTGTAAATCTGCTAAAGAGATGTGAGATAAACTTGAATTAATGTATGAGGGAACATCTCAAGTTAGGGAAACCAAAGCCAACATACTTATTTCTGAATATGAATTGTTTATGATGAAATCTGATGAATCAATTTATGAAATGTTTGCTAGATTTATGACAATCGTCAATAGACTAAAGGCACTAAGTAAAGAGTACACTGATGCTGATTTGGTAAGAAAGATTTTGCGCTCTCTATCATCTATCTGGCATACTAAGGCCACTGTGATTAAAGATTCTAAGGATTTGTCCAACATCTCTTTGGATGAACTCATAAGATCTTTAATGACATATGAAATAAATTTGAAAAGAAATGAAGAACATATGCTTAAAGCCAAACCAGTAGCACTTAAAGCCTCATCAAGTAACAAAGAGAAAAGTCAAGAGAAATCAAGTTCTGAAGAGTCTGAGTCCAATGAGGATGAACTTGCCCTCATGACTAGGCAATTCAGAAAATTTTTAAAATCAAGAAAAGGGAAATTTACTGGAAAGAAGAAATTCTCTTCTGGAAAAAGGAATATTTTTTCTGCTTCAAATGCCAATTCCAGTAGAAATAAAAAACTGATGAGATTATTATTTGCTACAGGTGCAACAAGGCAGGACATATGAAGGGGAATGTCCTGAAAATAAAAAGGATAAGTACAAAAAGAACAACAATTGAAGAAGCCTAAAGCTATGGTAGCAACTTGGTCAAATGATGACCAAAGTGAGGATGAAGAAGAAAAGTCCTCAAGTTCAGGGAATGAGGAGCTATGTTTTATGGCCAATAGCAGCGATGGAAAGGTAGGTACTTCCTTTGAATAATACACTATTGAAGATTGGCAAGATGCATATGCTGAGTTGTGTGGAAATGGAATTATTAAATTTAAATTCTATTTATCATGTTTCTCATGTTCTCATGGATGCATGCGTATTGCTAATCCAAATCCCATCGAATGCTACACGAGCAATGACGACGTGAGATGAATCGGCAATTCGCACAGCGCGGGCGTGCCAGTCACCGAGGTGACAATAAATGGTCTGCCTCCGAGAGTCGGGGGGCTTTAGGTCTGTTGTGCGCACCGTTTGACTTCGTCAAACGAAAGTGAGTGTCGGGTCCTGGACCAAGATCCCGCCGTTGCCTGAACGCAACGCGTTAATTACATCTCTTTTAGAAAGAGAAAACCCTTGATTAATCGCCAGAATAGAAGGTCTTATGGCCTAAGTCGGGACATCCAATAAAAGGGGCAAAATAAAACTACAAGATTGCAGTCAAATTTGCAAGGGATTTTTGATGTGTATGTATGCTATTCGTCTTTTAAAGTCAATTTGCATGCTTGTTCATTTATTTGTTCTCTTATTTTATTACACAATCTTTTTCTTTTATTTGAGTAATGCAAGAAATTTGACATGTTTTGATTGTCATTGCTCTTTTCATGATTTGAAGTCATTTAGTCATTTGAATGCTCAAACATCGTCATGCACAACCCATTTGATTCGGCAGACAAAGCGATTCGGCAGCCAAAACGATACGGCAAGGGCGAATCGGCAAGGGTACTGTTCATGTGATACGACAGGGATACTATTCAAATGAATCAGCAGGGAGTCCTGCCGGATCGGTCCTGCTGGATCGGTCCTGCTGGATCGGCCTACCGGATCGGTCCTGCCGTATCATCACAGTTTTTAGGCTTAAGCAATTCGGTAGCCCTTCTCATGCGTAACTCTTGAAATCCGTGAAGCGTCATAGCATCCAATCGGGGAGCAAGACTTTTAAAACATATGGACGCCATTGATGGGCTCGGATAGGGTCTAGGTATTGATTACCCGACCCCTCATGTTCAAAACCGTGCGACAAAGCGATACGGTAGGCTTTTGGGGATTTGATCCTTGAAATCTATGAAGGGGTTGAGCCTCAAATTTTGAGGACATAACCCTCGAGATATAAGGAACCAATCTATGAACTCGGATCTGGCACAATCAGCGGCGATCCGGCACTTCATGTTCAAAGCCAGACGGAAAAGCGATCCGGCGGCACTTCCGGGACTTGGTTCTTGAAATCCGTGAAGGGTCTGAGCCTCAAATTTGGGGGACAGGACCCTTGGGATATAAGGAACCAATCCATGGACTCGGATCTGGCACAATCAGCGGCGATCCGGCACTTCATGTTCAAAGCCAGACGGAAAAGCGATCCGGCGGCACTTCCGGGACTTGGTCCTTGAAATCCGTGAAGGGTCTGAGCCTCAAATTTGGGGGACAGGACCCTTGGGATATAAGGAACCCATCCATGGACTCGGATATGGCACAACCAGTGGCGATCCGGCACTTCATGTTCAAAGCCGCGCGAAAAAGCGATCCGGCAGAACTTCCGGGACTTGGTCCTTGAAATCCGTGAAGGGTCTGAGCCTCAAATTTGGGGGACAGGACCCTTGGGATATAAGGAACCAATCCATGAACTCGGATATGGCACAACCAGCGGCGATCCGGCACTTCATGTTCAAAGCCGCACGGAAAAGCGATCCGGCGGCACTTCCGGGACTTGGTCCTTGAAATCCGTGAAGGGTCTGAGCCTCAAATTTGGGGGACAGAACCCTTGGATATAAGGAACCAATCCATAGACTTGGATCTGGCACAATCAGCGGCGATCCGGCACTTCATGTTCAAAGCCGCATAGAAAAGCGATCCGGCGGCACTTCCGGGACTTGGTTCTTGAAATCCGTGAAGGGTCTGAGCCTCAAATTTGGGGGACAGAACCCTTGGGATATAAGGAACCAATTCGTGGACTCGGATCTGGCACAATCAGCGGCGATCGGGCACTTCATGTTCAAAGCCGCACGGAAAAGCGATCCGACGGCACTTCCGGGACTTGGTTCTTGAAATCCGTGAAGGGTCTGAGCCTCAAATTTGGGGGATAGAACCCTTGGGATATAAGGAACCAATCCGTGGACTCGGATCTGGCACAATCAGCGGCGATCCGGCACTTCATGTTCAAAGCCGCACGGAAAGGCGATCCGACTGCACTTCCGGGACTTGGTTCTTGAAATCCGTGAAGGGTCTGAGCCTCAAATTTGGGGGATAGAACCCTTGGGATATAAGGAACCAATCCGTGGACTCGGATCTAGCACAATCAGCGGCGATCGGGCACTTCATGTTCAAAGCCGCAAGGAAAAGCGATCCGACGCACTTCCGGGACTTGGTTCTTGAAATCCGTGAAGGGTCTGAGCCTCAAATTTGGGGGACAGAACCCTGGGATATAAGGAACCAATCCGTGGACTCGGATCTGGCACAATCAGCGGCGATCCGGCACTTCATGTTCAAAGCCGCACGGAAAGGCGATCCGACGGCACTTCCGGGACTTGTTCTTGAAATCCATGAAGGGTCTGAGCCTCAAATTTGGGGGATAGAACCCTTGGGATATAAGGAACCAATCCGTGGACTCAGATCTAGCACAATCAGCGGCGATCGGGCACTTCATGTTCAAAGCCGCACGGAAAAGCGATCCGACGGCACTTCCGGGACTTGGTTCTTGAAATCCGTGAAGGGTTGAGCCTCAAATTTGGGGGACAGAACCCTTGGGATATAAGGAACCAATCTGTGGACTCGGATCTGGCACAATCAGCGGCGATCCGGCACTTCATGTTCAAAGCGACTCCGAAAAGCGATCCGGTAGCATACATGACAGTCCGAAGGGGGCCATTTCCAGCACGCCTCCGCTACAGGAAAGGGGGGGAAAATGCCTCCTTAAAGTCCTTTAAGGTATTAGGAATACACCGGAAGTGGAGATGGGGTTTGGGAGGTTAAGCTGCCCTTCCCATTCTTCCTTCTTCTTCTCTTCTCTTGGCTTCTTTTCCTTCCTTTGATATAGCAGGTGGAGGACCCAGTTGAGAGGAGTCTCCCCTCCTCTTCCTCTTCTCTTCCTCTCTGTCTCTTCTTCTCTTCAGCAGCCCGGCGAATGGGAGGAAGAAGCCAGCAGCCCAGCAGATGGGAGTCCTCTAAGAGATGCCCAGCCCCCCTTCCAAGCCTTCTCACGCAGCCAACCAAGAAGGAACCCCAGCCTCTTCTACTTCTACTCCCCTTTTTTAGCAGCCGGATGGAGAAAACCAGGGGAACAGAAGCTTCCTACCCTTCCCAAGCAGCCCTCACCCAGCCCTCTTCAAGCAGCCCTGCCCGAAGAAGATGTTCTGCCCTCCTTCCAGAAGAATCCCCTTTGCTCTCCTCTGTGCATGGGTGGCTAAAGGGTGTGAAGGGAACTGTTCCAGCCGCCCTGCTCATGCTGCCATAGCAGCTTTTGTACATGTAGTGGGGAGGTGAAGGGTAGCCTAAGGTGACCTCCTAGCATGGGGTAGATGGGCCTTGTGGAGTGGGCCTTGCTTGGGCCTGTTTAGGGGGCCTTTTAGTAGGTTTGGATGGGTCTTTTTTGCTTGGAGATAACTGGCCAATAGGTGCAAAGGCTGTTGCATTTTTTGATGTCCACAGTTGGTTGAAAAGTTTTCTGAAATAAGAAAGGAAAACAAATATTTGAAAAAGAAATTTGAAAATGCCATGCATGATGCTTCATTGAATAGAAGAATTTTTGAACTTGAAAATGAAGTATAGAACTCAATGAAGAAAAGGAAGAACTTTTGAACGAAATTGATGAACTGAAAATTGCATCTCAAAAGGCCAATAATGACTTTGAGAAACTTTCTGAAAAAATGGAATTGCAACAAAAGGAAAAGTAACAAGATATTGATGAAATCCAGAAACTTAAGAATTTGTTGGAAGAAAAGGAACAAGATAATGAAACCTTCACAAAAGGAAAATAAAATCTTGATGCATTGTTAGGAGCACGAATGAGATCGAGAAACATGGACTAGGTACCGTCGGAATGAATCCGTCGGAAATCCGTTGGAACATGATCCTTCCAACAGATTTCCGTCCGAAGCTCGTCGAAAATGCTCCGTCGGCAAATGTTGGTCAGAAATTACCGACGGAAGAGAATTTTGTCGGAAATCAATCGGAAAACTTCGACGGAAAAATCCATCAGAAATACCGTCCGTATTTACCGACACACAGTCCGTCGATAAATCAGTAAACCCATCGGAAAAGTCCGTCAGAACCAAAGACGGAATTACCGACCGATGTTTTCCGTCGGTAATTTAGAATTTCCGACGGACATTTATCCGTCGGAAAATCTGTCGGAATGTGCAGTATATTTTTTTTTAATTAACAAATAAAAAAGATTTTTCAAACCTGCTACAAAATTCATAAATTTCACAAATACTCACGATCAACATAAAATCATAAAATACAATAAATATAAAACCATACAAAATAATAAATATAAAAAATCAAGACAGATCTGCTGGATCGTCTGCTGTCCCTGCCTCGTCATCGTCAGGTGCCGGAGGTGGATTCTATATTAAAAAAAATTAATATGAGAAACATTAATAATAATTAAAAGATATATATTATTTTTAAAAATTAAATTTAAAATATGTGATTATTTTAGATACTATTTTTAGATCCATCGTTTCTTGGGTGTTTTTTAGATCTATCATTTCAATGCCCAACCCAATCCGGAGATCCAAATTGGATTCCGTCAATTCCCACACGTCACTTCAACCCACCCGGTCGTGTCGGAGAAAACGGCACGCCGATCCGATCCTATTTGGAATTTTGGACCTCCGGTTGTGTGTTTTGACCCTTTATATATACTTGGCTGTTTTTTAGATCTGTCATTTCAATGCCCAACCCAATCCGGAGATCTAAATTGGATTCCGTCAGTTCCCACACGTCACTTTAACCCACCCGGTCGTGTCGGAGTAAACGGCACACCGATCCGATCCCTATTTGGAATTTTGGACCCCCAGGTTGTGTGTTTTGACCCTTTATATATACTTGGTTGTTTTTTAGATCTGTCATTTCAATGCCCAACCCAATCCGGAGATCCAAATTGGATTCCGTCAGTTCCCACACGTCACTTTAACCCACCCGGTCGTGTCGGAGAAAACGGCACGCCGATCCGATCCCTATTTGGGATTTTGGACCCCCGGGTTGTGTGTTTTGAACCTTTATATATACTTGCTGTTTTTTAGATCCGCCATTTCAATGCCCAACCCAATCTGGAGATCCAAATTGGATTCCGTCAGTTCCCACACGTCACTTTAACCCACCCGGTCGTGTCGGAGAAAACGACACGCCGATCCGATCCCTATTTGGGATTTTGGACCCCTGGGTTGTGTGTTTTGACCCTTTATGTATACTTGGCTGTTTTTTAGATCTGTCATTTCAATGCCCAACCTAATCCGAGATCCAAATTAGATTTCGTCAGTTCCCACACGTCACTTTAACCCACCCGGTCGTGTCGGAGAAAACGGCACGCCGATCTGATCCGTATTTGGGATTTTGGACCCCTGGGTTGTGTGTTTTGACCTTTATATATACTTGGCGTTTTTTTAGATCCGTCATTTCAATGCCCAACCCAATCCGGAGATCCAAATTGGATTCCGTCAGTTCCCACACGTCACTTTAACCCACCCGGTCGTGTCGGAGAAAACGACACGCCGATCCGATCCCTATTTGGGATTTTGGACCCCCGGGTTGTGTGTTATGACCCTTTAGACTTAGGTTTTTTTAAGATCCGTCAATTGAACGCCCTTTACACTTATGTTAGGTTAATTAATTAGATTTCTTTTTTTTCCTGTTGACATTCTTTAGTGGTTTCATATCATCCAAAGTATATGAAATTAATACTAAGACTGACCTGAGGTGCTGGCTGTGTGGGGCGTACTCCCTGCATGGCTGAGATCAACTGCTGAACCATATCGTCGAACTGCGTCTGTAGCTCTGTCTGTTGTGTCTGTAGATGTGCCCGTAGCTCTTCCGAATGAGGCCTCTAATCTCCTCTACACTACTGACGGGGGGCGCAGTAGATGAACTCGCGTATGCCAGAGAAGCGATCGAACTCGCATATGAGGACAACACTGGATGAGTATCTAGGCTGTCCCCAAAGTCGTACACTCGACCCTTCCTCGGCCCTCCCGCTGCGTCGACCCAAGCCTCCGGATCCAAGTCTGGCTGGGGAGTGCCTCTGCATAGAGCTCCGCCATCATCTTGTCATAGGTCTCCTACTGAACAAATTAAAATTAAATTATTGTCCATAAGTTATTTGAATATCTTAATTGAATTCATAATTTATAGCTTGACTTACAGCGATCGTACGGCACTCTCGCTAACATAGTCATCCGTCCCCTTCCGCTTATGAGTTCGATCAAATAACTCGCGAAATGTAGGGGCACGTTCGAACTCGTGATGCTTACAATTCAAAAAAATTAGTTAGTTTCACAATAATAATCAATGTATTAAGCAATTGAACAATAATATGCTTACCAATTTTTACTATGGTCGCATAAGATATGGACCCACTAGTATGCACATTCTTCTCCGGATGAGTTGATCGGTTGCGTATTGCCGCCGGTGACCGCTGCTGCCATGGTCCAGCAGCCCAACGCTCACAAAGGGACTCCCAATAGTCCCTCCTCAGCCAAACAGGGCGTAATCTAGCCAAGCCATATATAGGATCCCGGTTGCCTGTGGTCTTCATTGCCTTGTCCCGGGCCCCCATCGACTTTCTTAAATTAGTCTGGTAGTAGACTCTCAGACGGTGCGAGCTCGAGGGAGATCCTCGGGTCTCATGAATGCGAACCTCCGCTGTAAAGAAATAAAATTACTCAACTTTCTGCACTAACAGAGATAGTAATTAAATAAGATTTCAACTCATGTAAACATAAAAATACTGTGAACATGTCAAATAACAAATCCCGGACGGGCACCGGGAACTCTCTCCATGCATCCATTGGTCCTGGAATATGTGCGTGGACCAGCGTCGTAATATAACGGGAAGCAGAACCGGGATCTATCTTCCCCCTTCAATTGCACTTAATTGTGTACATGAAATGTATAACATAAATAACAAATACAGTAACTTTGAAGTGATCAACTTTACCCTGAGATCCAGCATGGCTGCCGTCCCGGTAGCTGAGGCCCCTCCTCAGCTACTGGATGCTGGCTCTCCACCTCTGTTGAAAACAATTTAGTACACTATTATTGTATAAATTACAAGAAAACAAACATACTAATATATGGAAACATACATGTACCTGGTGGTGAGGAAGAAGGGAAGGTGGCACTGCTCGTGTGCTCGGCGGGGAGGCGGTCCTGAAAAATTATATACATATTAGAAAAATATGAATTTAAATTGAACAACAATATATACGTATACCTGTGGCATGGACGACCGCGTGGACGGGGAGGCAGTCCCTGCAAAATTGTATGTACGTTAGATCTCTTGAATTTAATATGAACAATGATATCCATCTGGTTCTTTGTGTACATATGTATATACCTGTCGTGGGGACGACCGGCGCGGACGGGGAGGCAGACCCTGAGAAATTATATGTACGTTAGATCTCGTGAATTTAATATAAACAATAATATATAGAGTTTTGTGTTTACATATACATATACTTGTCGTGGACGGGGTCGCGGACCCTCGGCCAACGGACGTGGAAACCGTCCGACTCCGTCCTCCACGTACCATATCTCTATTGAGATAAATAAAGGTATAACATGTCATCAACACTCAATAGGAAGTTCTTACAAAATATAGGGTATATTATCTATATTCATCATCAGATGCTGAAGACATGTTTAATTCAGCCATCTTCGTTATCATCCTCGAATTCATCCTCATCATCCCGGGAGTCTTCCTCCACATCAGACTCCACCCTCCTCTCAAGGTCTCGTGGGTAACTTCTTCCTGTTCGTTACCCTTATGTAAGTAAATTGTTTCATTTATATCATGAACACTGAACTGCGTAGAAGCTGCCAACTCTAGTTGTCACTCTGATCTGATTAAAAAAATTGTCATTAACACCTTCGAGCTCATCATCAGCCAGGAGAAGCTCATACTCAGGGAATAGCCTTGATTTCACTCTACATGCAGCCCACCAATCTCTTAATTTGAGGATGAATAATTTGATAATAAACTTGTTGGGCTTGTGCCGCCAGAATGAATGGCTCATATGTACTCAACTTAGACTTATGCTTGACATCGACAATTCCATATGTTGTGTCATGAAGAATAGATGTCGGATCAAACCAATGACACTTGAAGAGAAATACATTGTTGTCTTGTCCCAAAAATTGTAGTTCAATGACTTCTTCGAGAATGCCATAATAGTCTATTTCATTTTCATTGTAGCACTTCCCTTCACACATACGCCGCTGTTCATCGTAGACTTATTCCGTCCATAATCTCTCATGTGAAATCTGTATCCATTCACAATGTAGCCTGGATAGACACGTACAATCTTCGAGGGGCCATAATTGATCTCTTGTACTCTTGAATCGGTAATAAAACCTTGTTCAACCTATTATCAAAAAAATAGACAGACATTGACAAATTACAACAACTAATATGCATAAGAACATAACACTTATGTTTCAAAATATTTAGACACATACTCGAGATCTTAACCAAGTAGGAAAAGACTTCTCCTGTTCCTTTTCAACCTGCACGTCAGTTAGACGTGGATTCCGTTCCAGTATGACCGAGTCAAACTCTCTGCAATGTAAATGTCACACAACCTTTCAGTTCTGCAGCATTGCAATCAAATGATGTACATCATAAGTGTTGAGAGCTTACTCAATGTAGGGGTCTAGTTCTACGCAATTCATGAAGATGTAGATCTCCGCAGCTACCAACTCTCTGTCTTCCAGTGCGCGATTAGAAGAATATCTGAACGCCCGTCCGGGACACTTGAATACAGAGAGTCGGTCCGACACATTAGAATCTCCACCATCATCATTACGTGGAGGTTGAGTGCGTCGGGTTCGTATTTCCGTGTCAAAGTACATCGAACAGAAGTTTGATATCTCCTCAATGAGGTACGCCTGGGTAATGGAGCCCTCAACTTGTGCTTTGTTGCGGACTTTCA
Source organism: Colocasia esculenta (assembly GCA_014218235.1). Classification (NCBI taxonomy): domain Eukaryota; kingdom Viridiplantae; phylum Streptophyta; class Magnoliopsida; order Alismatales; family Araceae; genus Colocasia; species Colocasia esculenta. The sequence continues at coordinate 19,989,230 of CM024757.1, read as the reverse complement.
TCTTAAGATCGTCCATGCACCTACGACAATAATTCAAATGCATATATATGAAATATAAAGATCGTCGTAATGTGAATAAATTGAGATATAAAAATATACCTCTCAAACAGATACATCTATCGAAATTGTACTGGTCCTCCGACCCTAGCCTCATATGAAAATGGATGATCAGGTGCTCCATTGAATCAAAGAATGCTGGAGGAAATATCTTCTCTAATTTGCAGACTGTCTGTATTATATTTTGCTCCATATTTTGCAAGTCATGAAGTCTGACTTTGATGCAGATAAAATCCTGAAGAATTGACTCAGCTCAGTCATTGCTCCCCATATTTGCTTCGGCAACAACTCATGAAAAGCAAGTGGCATCAGTCTTTGCATGAAAACATGGCAGTCATGGCTCTTCATTCCGTATATTTTTCCCTCGTTGACATTTACACAACGGGCAATATTCGAGACATATCCATCCGGAAATCTCAATTTCTTCAACCATTGCAACACTTCCTTAATCTGTCTGGCTCCAAGCACATATGCAGCTTTAGGTTGCACCACTTTTCCACTAACATGCTGCAGCTCTAGTTCTGGACGTATGCAAAGTACTTTCAAATCCAAACGTGACTTGACGTTATCCTTCGTTTTGCTTTGACATCCATAACTGTGTTGAACACATTGTCAAAAACATCTTCTCTATATGCATGACGTCTAGGTTATGTCGTATCAAAAGTGTGACAATAAGGCAATTCCCAAAAGATGCTTTGCTTCACCCAATTGTAATCCTTCCCAAAGCTAGGGATTTGTCGGGTACTACAGCTAGTTGAGTTACAGTCGGTAAGTTCTGGACGCCTCACCATGTTTCCACCAGACACCCGTCCATATCTACCTCCTCCATCACAATTGTATTTTTCATAAAAGAATCCTTTTGCTTTCGGAAAGGATGGTCAATCGGTAGAAAACCGACGATGACAATCGAACCAACATGATTTTCCCCCAGATTTCAACACAAATGATTTAGAATCCTCTATGCAATAAGGACATGCCAACCTCCCATGTGTGCTCCAGCAGATAACATGCCGTTCTGGAAAGTCACTTATTGTCCACATTAATGCAGCCTTCAACTTGAAATTCTATTTCTGGATACATCATAAGAGAGAACCCCATCTGACCATAACAATTTCAGCTCATCAATCAACGGTCTAAGATATATGTCTATATTTTTTCCTGGACTTTTTGGACCCGAATCAGCAATGAAAGGAACAGATTCTCACGTTTCATGCACATGCCTGGCGGAAGGTTATACGGTGTTAGGAATACTGGCCAACATGAGTAAGATGCCACCGAGCCTCCAAATGGATTGAAACCGTCTGTGCATAAACCCAGCCGCACGTTACGTGGATCCCTTGAGAAGTAAGGATGACTACGGCTAAAATGAGCCCAAGCTTCACCATCGGCAGGATGACTCATTTCACCTTCGTCACGATGGACTCTTCCGCATGCCAAGTCATATGTCCAGCTGTCTTCGAGGACATGAAAACCGCTGCAATCTGGGTGTGATCGGAAAGTACCGCAATGACTTATACGGAATATCCTTCTGCTTTGACTTGTCCCCTCTCTTGGGCTTGAATTTATCATGCTTACAAATACAGCATGATGCCTTATCTGCATCATCTTGTGTAGTACAACATACAGTGATTCGGACATGAATCAATTTTCATAAAACCAAGCCCCAGATCATTCACCATCTTCTTCGCACGGTAAAAGTCAGCAGGTAACCTCTCTGATGGAGGAAGCATGCTCTTGACGAGTAAGAGAAGCCGATCAAACAACTCTCGCTCATATGAAATTCAGATTTCAAATTCAGTAGTAGCTGCGACACTGCAGACAATCGTGTATGCTTCTCACAACCATCCCATAATGGCTCATCAGCATCTCGAAGTAACTGATAAAATCTCTGAGCTGTATCATTCGGCACTTCTTCATTTGTTGATCTTCATGAATATTGAACTCCGAACCAGCAGCATCGACAACCATGTCTATGTACGTACTTGTGGAGGCAAAGTAATTAGCTAGTGCAGACGACTGAATATTCAACTCACCATGAGACGACCATAACTCATAATGGGCAACAAAATCCTCGTATACAAATGATGTTGCACATCCCATGTCGATATCCACTTTCTGTTCTTACAAGCCGAACACGGACATCAGATGTTACCCATCGGATCAACTGCTACTGATGAATTACTCAATGCAAACTCAATAAAACTGTCAACTTCGTCTTTAAACTCCTCGGTCACAACTCCATTCACTATTCCATGGTACATCCATGACCGATTCTCATAAGTCATTTTTCCTACACAGATTAAATGTCATGTCACGAGTTAAAATCCAACGCACCCTCACATCATTTGAGTAAGTCAAAATAAATAGGTAGGATATATTATTAAGATTATCACTTTTTACCCATCTATGAATATTTGATCGCACTCAGATGACCATTTACTATGTGTTGTATTATTTGCTGAAAATTTCGGCAGCATCTCCCCACACCTCTCGATATACCAAAAATATTTATTGATTAAGATATTTTCTTAAACACTTACTAATTAAGTGGTTAAGAAAATATTCTAAATCAATAAAGGTATATCAGAGAGGAGTGAGTAGACGCACCCGAAATTTTCAACAAATAATACAAACACATAATAAATGACCACCTAACTGCGATCAAACATTCACAGACTGTCCAAAACGGGACAATTCAAGACTTGAGTTAGATATACACGTTCTCATCATTGAAAATAAGACTCGTGCACATCAATCTCAAAGTCTTGAACGGGAAGGTTCATTGACACGGGCTTAACATGCTCTCGTGAGGTGTGTGTAGTGAAAAAATGCTATACATGCATAGATCAAATTTAAAACCCAAATAAATATGAAAGGAATATGAAAACAAAATCATACATGTGAACAAGTGCAATAATAAACCAAATTCATACATACATGTACATGAATTGCATTAAAGTAAGAAATACAATACTAATCACTAAACTGAAAGTAAGCAATTAAAACAATCTATACTAATGTTTTGTTTCGATTTTATGGCTAAGTACCAATGTGCACACAATTGATATGTGTCCTAAAAATCAATTATATCTCAATATGGTGTGTTTCTATCTTGTGAGTAAGTCTCGTAGGAGCATAATTGATTGCTCTTCATGTGATGTGATACCTATGTGATGATCCCAGCACAATTGTCTCCTTGCCTAAAAA
>CM024757.1:19555084-19985866 GCA_014218235.1 Colocasia esculenta | reverse complement strand
ATCACATAGATCTGCTGGATCGTCTGTTGTCCCTGCCTCGTCATCGTCTGGAGCTGGATCCTATATTAAAACAAATTAAATGAGAATATTAATAATAAATAAAAGACATACATTATTTCCAAAATGAAATTTAAAACATGTGATTATTTCTCAAGCTTATACAATACTATTTTTAGATCATCATTCTCTTGGGTGTTTTTAGATCCGTCCTTTGAATGCCCACCCAATCCGGAGATCCAAATTGGATTCCGACAGTTTCCCACACGTCACTTTAACCCACCCGGTCGTGTCGGAGAAAACGGCACGTCGATCGGATCCCTATTTGGGATTTTAGACTCCCGGGTAGCGTGTTTAACCATTTATATACTTGGCCGTGTTTTTAGATCCATCTTTGAATGTCCAACCCAATCCGGGGATCCAAATTGGATTCCGTCAGTTTCTACACGTCACTTTAACCCACCCAGTCGTGTCGGAGAAAACGGCACGTCGATCGGATCCCTATTGGGATTTTGGACCCCCGGTTTTGTGTTTTAACCTTTTATATACTTGCCCGTTTTTACATCCGTCCTTTGAATGCCAACCCAATTCGGAGATCCAAATTGGATTCTGTCAGTTTCTACACGTCACTTTAACCCACCCGTCGTGTCGGAGAAAACGGCACGTCGATTGGATCCCTATTTGGGATTTTGGACCCCGGCTTGCGTGTTTTAACCATTTATATATGTTTGACCGTATTTTTAGATCCGTCCTTTGAATGCCCAACCCAATCTGGAGATCCAATTAGATTTCGTTAGTTTCTACATGTCACTTTAACCCACCCGGTCGTGTCGGAAAACGGCACGTCGATCGGATCCCTATTTGGGATTTTAGACCCCCGGGTTGTGTGTTTTAACCTTTTATATATACTTGCCTGTTTTTAGATCCGTCCTTTGAATGCTCAACCCAATCCAGGGATCCAAATAATTCTATCAGTTTCTACATGTCACTTTAACCCACCCGGTCGTGTCCGGAAAACGGCACGTCGATCGGATCCCTATTTGGATTTTGGACCCCGGGTTTTGGTTTTACTTTTATTTATATATGCTTGACCGTGTTTTTAGATCCGTCCTTTGAATGCCCACCCAATCCGGGGATCCAAATTAGAGTCTGTCAGTTTCTACACGTCACTTTAACCCACCCGGTTGTGTCGGAGAAAATGGCACGTCGATCGGATCCCTATTTGGATTTTGGACCCCCGGGTTGTGTGTTTTACCTTTTATATATACTTGCCTGTTTTTACATCCGTCCTTTGAATGCCCAACCCAATCTAGAGATCCAAATTGGATTCTGTCAGCTTCTACACGTCACTTTAACCCACCCGGTGTGTCGGAGAAAACGGCACGTCGATTGGATCCCTATTTGGGATTTTGGACCCCCGGGTTGCGTGTTTTAACCTTTTATATATACTTGCCCATTTTTACATCCGTCCTTTGAATGCCCAACCCAATCCGGAGATCCAAATTGGATTCCGTCAGTTTCTACACGTCACTTTAACCCACCCGGTCGTGTCGGAGGAAACGGCACGTCAATTGGATCCCTATTTGGGATTTTGGACACCGGGTTGCGTGTTTTACCATTTATATATGTTTGACCGTGTTTTCACATCCGTCCTTTGAATGCCCAACCCAATCCGGGATCCAAATTGGATTCCGTCAGTTTCTACACGTCACTTTAACCCACCCGGTCGTGTCGGAGAAAACGGCACGTCGATCGGATCCCTATTTGGGATTTTGGAATCCGGGTTTTTGTTTTTTAACCTTTTATATATACTTACCTATTTTTAGATCCGTCCTTTGAATGCCCAACCCAATCCGGGATCCAAATTGGATTCCGTCAGTTTCTACACGTCACTTTAACCACCCGGTCGTGTCGGAGAAAACGGAACGTCGATCGGATCCCTATTTAGGATTTTGGACCCCGGGTTGTGTGTTTTAACCTTTTATATGCTTGACCATGTTTTTAGATCCGTCCTTGAATGCTCACCCAATCCAGGGATCGAAATTAGATTTGTTAGTTTCTACACGTCACTTTAACCCACCCGTTCGTGTCGGAGAAAACGCACGTCGATCGGATCCCTATTTGGGATTTTGGACTCCCGGTTATGGTGTTTTAACCTTTTATATACTTGCCCTTTTTTAGATCCGTCCTTTGAATGCCCAACCAATCCGGAGATCCAAATTGGATTCCGTCAGTTTCTACACGTCACTATAACCCACCCGGTCGTTTCGGAGAAACAGCACGTCGATCGGATCCCTATTTGGGATTTTGAACCCCGGGTTGCGTGTTTTAACCATTTATATCTGTTTGACTGTGTTTTTAGATCCGTCCTTTGAATACTCAACCCAATCCGGAGATCCAAATTAGATTTCGTTAGTTTCTACACGTCACTTTAACCCACCTGGTCGTGTCGGAGAAAACGGCACGTCGATCGGATCCCTATTGATGCTTTGGTATTTTAGACCCCAGGTTGTGTGTTTTTGACCTTTATATATACTTGGGTGTTTTTAGATCCGTCATTTCAATGCCAACCAATACGGAGATCCAAATTGGATTCCGTCAGTTCCCACCGTCACTTTAACCCACCCGGTCGTGTCGGAGAAAACGGCACGCCGATCCGATCCCTATTTGGGCTTTTGGACCCCCGGGTTGTGTGTTTTTGACCCTTTATATATACTTGGGTGTTTTTAGATCCGTCATTTCAATGCCCAACCCAATCCGGAGATCCAAATTGGATTCCGTCAGTTCCCACACGTCACTTTACCACACCCGGTCGTGTTGGAGAAAACGGCATGCCGATCTGATCCCTATTTGGGATTTTAGACCCCCGGGTTGTGTGTTTTGACCCTTTATATATACTTGGGGTTTTTTTAGATCCGTCATTTCAATGCCCAACCCAATCCGGAGATCCAAATTGGATTCGTCAGTTCCCACACGTCACTTTAACCCACCCGTCGTGTGGAGAAAATGGCACGCCGATCAGATCCCTATTTGGGATTTTGGACCGCCGGGTTGTGTGTTTTAACCCTTTATATATACTTGGGTGTTTCTAGATCCGTCATTTCAATGCCCAACCCAATCCGGAGATCCAAATTGGATTCTGTCAGTTCCCACACGTCACTTTAACCCACTCCGGTCGTGTCGGAGAAAACGGCACGCCGATCCGATCCCTATTTGGGATTTTGGACCCCCGGGTTGTGTGTTTTGACCTTTATATATACTTGGGTGTTTTTTAGATCCGTCATTTGAATGTGCAACCCAATCCGAAGATCCAAATTAGGATTCCATTAGTTCTACACGTCACTTTAACCCACCCAGTCGTGTCGGAGAAAGCATGCCGATCGATCTCTATTTGGGATTTTAGACCCCTGAGTTGTGTGTTTTTGACCCTTATATATACTTGGGTGTTTTTTAGATCCGTCATTTCAATACCAACCCAATCCGATTTGTTGTTTTTTAGATCCGTCAATTGAACGCCCGTCCCAATCCTAAGTATATGAAATTAATACTAATACTGACCTGAGCCGCTAGATGTGTGGGCGTACTCCCTGCATTATTGAGATGAACTGTTGAACCATATCGCTAAACTACGTCTGTAGCTGTACCCGCTGCGTCTCTATCTCTACCCGCTGCGCCTGTAGCTCTACCGCTGCGCCTGTAGCTCTGCACGTAGCTCTCCTGAATGATGTCTCTAATGTCCTCTACACCACTGACGGCGGCGCAGAAGATGAACTCGCGTGTGCCGGGGGAGCGATCAAACTGGAAGATGAGGACAACACTCGATGAGTATCCAGGCTGTCCCCAAAGCCGTACACTCGACCCTTCCTCGGCACTCCCGCTGCCTCGACCCAAGCGTCCGCATCCAAATCTGGCTGGGGAGTGCCCTCTGTGTAGCGCTCCGCCATCGTCCTGTCGTACGTCTCCTGTAAAATAATTTAAAATTAAATTATTGAAATAAATTACTTTAATATCATAATTGAATTCATAATTTAAAGCTTGACTTACAGCAATCGTGCGGGCACTCTCGGTAACATAGTCATCCGTCCCCTTCCGCTTATGAGTCCGGTCAAATAACTCGCAGAAAGTAGGGGCACGCTCCAGGTCGTGATGCTTAAATTCAACAAAATTAGTTAGTTTCACAATAATCCATATGTATATTGAATCGAACAATAAATACTTACCAATTTTTTACTGTGGGTCGCATAAGATACGGATCCACTAGTATGCACATTCTTCTCCAGTTGAGTTGCTCTGCTGCGTATTGCCGCCTGTGACCGCTGCTGCCATGGTCCAGCAGCCCAACGCTCGCAAAGGGACTCCCAATAGTCCCTCCGCAGCCAAACAGGGCCGTAATCCACCCAAGCCATAGGATCCCGGTTGCCTGTGGTCTTCATTGCCTTGTCCCGTACCTCCCACATCGACTTCCTTAAATTAGTCTGGGCCGTAATCTCCCAGACGGCTCAGCTCGAGGGAGATCCTCGGGTCTCGTGAACGCGAACCTCCGCTGTAAAGAAATAAAATTAATCACGTTCTGCAATAAACCCAAATTAATAATAATTGAATAAATGACTTCAACTCTTCTAAAAAATAAAATACGGTAAACATGTCAAATAATAAATCCCGGACTGGCACCGGGAAGTCTCTCCATGCATCCACTGGTCCTGGAATATGTGCGTGGACCAGCGTCGTAATATAGCGGGAAGCAGGACTGGGATCTATCTTCCCCCTGCAATTCCACATTAATTTTCTACATGAAATGTATATCCTAAATAACAAATACAGTAACACTGAGATGATGAACTTTACCCTGAGATCCAGCATGGTTGTCGTCCTGGTAGCTGAGGCCCCTCCTCAGCTGCTGGATGCTGGCTCTCCACCTCTGTTGAAACATTTAGTACACTTTTATTGTATAAATTGCAAGAGACCAAACATACTAATCTATTGAAACATATGTTTACCTTGTGGTGAGGAAGAAGACGAAGGTGGCACTGCTCGATGGTCGACAGGGAGGCAAAATTTCATACACATTAGAAAATATGAATTTCAAATAAACAACAATATAGAAATTTACCTGTCGCTGGGACGACGGGCGTGGACGGGGAGGCAGTCCCTACAAAATTTCATACACATTAGAAATTATGAATTTCAAATAAACAACAATATAGAAATTTACCTGTCGCTGGGACGACGGGTTGGACGGGGAGGCAGTCCCTGCAAAATTTCATACACATTAGAAATTATGAATTTCAAATAAACAACAATATAGAAAATTACCTGTCGCTGGGACGACGGGCGTGGACGGGGAGGCAGTCCATGCAAAATTTCATACACATTAGAAATTATGAATTTCAAATAAACAACAATATAGAAATTTACCTGTCGCTGGGACGACGGGCGTGGACGGGGAGGCAGTCCCTGTAAAATTGTATGTACGTTAGTTCCCGTGAAATCAATATAAACAATAATACCCATATGGTTTTTTTATGTACATATGCATATACCTGTCGCGGACCTGGAGGCAGACGTGGACGGGGAGGCAATCCCTGCTTCTTGTATGTACGTTAGTTCTCATGCATTTAATATGAACAATAAATTCTAGAATATTGTGTTTACACATACGTATACATGTCGTGGACGGGGTCGCGGACCCTCTGCCACGGACGTGGCAACCGTCCGCTGCGTCCTCCACGTACCATATCTCTATTGATACAAATAAAGATATAGCAAGTCATCAGCACTCAATTTGAAGTAGCAATTTATTATGAACATGTATTAACAACAACACCAATTTCTTACAAAATATGCAGTATATTATCTATATTCATCATCAGATGCTGAAGACATATTTAATTCAGCATCATCTTCATCATCATCCTGGAATTCATCCTCATCATCTTGGGAGTCTTCCTCCACATCAGACTCCACCTCCCGCTCAGCGACATTTGGGTCAACTTCTTCTTGTTCGTTATCCTTATGTAAGCAAATTGTTTCATTTATATCATGAACATTGTACTGCGTAGAAGCTGCCAACTCTCGTGCGTCACTCCGATCTGATTGGAAAAAGTTGTCATTAACACCTTCGAGCTCATCATCAGTCGGGAGAAGCTCATACTCAGGGAATAGTCTTGATTTCACTCTACATGCAGCCCACCAATCTCTTAATTGAGGGATGTATAATTTGAATAATAAACTTGTTGGGCTTGTGCCGCCAGGATGAATGGCTCATATGTACTCAATTTGGACTTATGCTTCACATCGATTAATCCATATGTTGTGTCATGACGAATAGATGTCGGATCAAACCAATGACACTTGAACAGAAATACATTGTTGTCTTGTCCCAAAAATTGCAGTTCAATGACTTCTTCGAGAATGCCATAATAGTCAATTTCATTTTCATTGTAGGCACTTCCCTTCACACATACGCCGCTGTTCATCGTAGACTTATTCCGTCCATAATCTCTCGTGTGAAATCTGTATCCATTCACAATGTAGCCTGGATAGACACGTACAATCTTCGAGGGGCCAAAACTAATCTGTTGTACTCTTGAATCGGGAATGAAGCCTTGTTCAACCTATTATGAGATAAATAGACAAACATTGAATAATGACTTCAACTCAGTCTGCATAAAAACATAACACTTATGTTTCAAAATAATTAGACACATACTCGAGATCTTAACCAAGTAGGAAAAGACTTCTCCCGTTCCTTTTCAACCTGCACGTCAGTTAGACGTGGATTCCGTCGCAATATGACCGAGTCAAACTCTCTGCAATGTAAATGTCACACAACCGTTAGGTTCTGCAGCAATGCACGCAAATGATGACGAATAAGCGTGGAGAGCTTACTGAATGTAAGGGTCTAGTTCTTCGCAATTCATGAACACGTAGATCTCCGCAGCTACCAACTCTCTGTCTTGGAGTGCGCGAGTAGATGAAGATCCGATGCCCGTCCGGGACACTTGAATACAGAGAGTCGGTCTGACACCTCAGAATCTCCACCATCATCATTACGTGGAGGTTGAGTGCGTCGGGTTCGTATTTCCGTGTCAAAGTACATCGAACAGAAGTTCGATATCTCCTCAATGAGGTACGCCTGAGTAATGGAGCCCTCAACTTGTGCTTTGTTACGGACTTTCATCTTAAGATCGTGCATGCACCTACGACAATAATTCAAATGCATACATAAGTAATATAAAGATCGTCGTAATGGCAATAAATTGAGATGTAGAAATATACCTCTCAAACGGATACATCCATCGAAATTGTACTGGTCCTCCGACCCTTGCCTCATATGGTAAATGAATGATAGGTGCTCCATTGAATCAAAGAATGCTGGAGGAAATATCTTCTCTAATTTGCAGACTGTCTGAATTATATTTTGCTCTATATTTTGCAAGTCATGAATTTTGAGTTCTGATGCAGATAAAATCCTGAAGAATTGACTCAGCTCAGTCATTGCTCCCCATATTTGTTTCGGCAACAACTCACGAAAAGCAAGAGGCATCAGTCTTTGCATGAAACATGGCAGTCATGACTCTTCATTCATATATTTTTCCCTCGTTGACATTTACACAACGCGCAATATTCGAGACATATCCATCCGGAAATCTCAATTGCTTTAACCATTGCAACACTTCCTTAATCTGTCTGGCCCCAAGCACATATGCAGCTTTAGGTTGCACCACTTTTCCTTGAACATGCTGTAGCTCTAGTTCTGGACGTTTGCAAAGTACTTTCAAATCGAAACGTGCCTTGACGTTATCCTTCGTTTTACCTTTGACGTCCATAACTGTGTTGAACACATTATCAAAAACATTCTTCTCTATATGCATGACGTCTAGGTTATGACGTATCAAAAGTGTTGACCAATAAGGCAATTCCCAAAAATGCTTTGCTTCACCCAATTGTGATCCTTCCCAAAGCCAGGGATTTGTCGGGTACTACCAGCCAGTTGTGTTACAGTCGGTAAGTTCTGGACCCGCCTCGCCATGTTTCCACCAGACACCCGTTCCATATCTACCTCCTCCATCACAGTTGTATTTTCATAAAAGAATCCTTTTGCTTTCGGAAAGGATGGTCACTGGGTAGAAACCGCCGATGACAATCGAACCAACAAGATTTTCCCCCAGATTTCAACACAAATGATTTAGAATCCTCCATGCAATAAGGACATGCCAACCTCCATGTGTGCTCCAGCCAGATAACATGCCGTAGGCTGGAAAGTCACTTATTGTCCACATTAATGCAGCCTTCAGATTGAAATTCTGTTTTCTGGATGCATCATAAGACTGCACACCATCTGACCATAACAATTTCATCTCATCAATCAACGGTCTGAGATATATGTCTATATTCTTTCCTGGACTTTTTGGACCCGGAATCAGCAATGAAAGGAACAGATTCTCACGCTTCATGCACATGCCTGGCGGAAGGTTATACGGTGTTAGGAATACTGGCCAACATGAGTAAGATGCCACCGAGCCTCCGAAAGGATTGAAACCATCTGTGCATAAACCAAGCCGTACGTTGCGTGGATCCCTTGAGAAGTAAGGATGAGTACGGCTAAAATGAGCCCAAGCTTCACCATCGGCAGGATGACTCATTTCACCTTCGTCGCGACGGACTCTTTCCGCATGCCAAGTCATATGTCCAGCTGTCCTCGAGGACATGAACAATCGCTGCAATCTGGGTGTGATAGGAAAGTACCGCAATGACTTATACGGAACATCCTTCTGCTTTGACTTGTCCCCTCTCTTGGGCTTGAACCTATCATGCTTACAAATACAGCATGATGTCTTATCTGCATCCTCTTTGTAGTACAGCATACAGTGATTCGGACATGCATCAATTTCATAAAACCAAGCCCCAAATCATTCACCATCTTCTTCGCACGGTAAAAGTCAGCAGGTAACCTCTCTGATTGAGGAAGCATGCTCTTGACCAGTAAGAGAAGCCGGTCAAAACAACTCTCGCTCATATGAAATTCAGATTTCAAATTCAATAGCTGCGACACTGCAGACAACCGTGTATGCTTCTCACAACCATCCCATAATGGCTCATCAGCATCTCGAAGTAACTGATAAAATCTCTGAGCTGTATCATTCGGCACTTCTTCATTTGTTTGATCTTCATGAATATTGAACTCCGGACCAGCAGCATCGACAACCATGTCTACGTACGTACTTGTGGAGGCAAAGTAATTAGCTGGTGCAGACGACTGAATATTCAACTCACCATGACACGACCATAACTCATAATGGCCAACAAATCCTCTCGTATACAGATGATGCTGCACATCCCATGTCGATATCCACTTTCTGTTCTTACAAGCCGAACACGGACATCGGATGTTACCCATCGGATCAACTGCTACTGATGAATTACTCAATGCAAACTCAATAAAACTGTCAACTCCGTCTTTAAACTCCTCGGTCACAACTCCATTCACTATTCCACGGTACATCCATGACCGATTCTCATAAGACATTTTTCCTACAGATTAAATGTCATGTCCCGAGTTAAAATCCAACACACCCTCACATCATTCAAGTACCATACATATGATACATACGTTATATGGAGAGTCCCAGAGCTAATGGGTGAAATAAAGCGTTGACGTAAAGATAAATGAAGAGTAAACATACATGAATATCAATAAATTTGAGCACTATATAAATACTTAATGGTATTGAACATTAAAAACAACACAAACCGTGATGTCTTCATATTAGGCCACCACCACTTGATCGCTCTTTATTCACCAGCTTCTCAGTAGATTTCCTAGGGAGTGAACTAACCACTGATATCCCTAAATATAGTTTGCCAAATACATCTCTTCGTACATAATGGGAAGACATAACTTTGAGAATGTCAAGTTCTTTGACACAATTATTTTTCACAAATTTACACCAGTCTTTTCCAATAAACATGTACATACTACCACACCAACTGCGTCGTAAGATTACAGAATATCGCACTCCTTTTTCATCTTGAACAATAACAGATAATCCACTTTTATTTTCTAAACTTTGTCTTTCTTCTTTCCGAATAATCTTTATGATTTTCTTCATCTTCTCTTTCACCAAAAGTAAACCATCATGCAATCTTCGAATATCGAGCGGAAATATTTTACGTTCAAACAAACAAGTACTTTGATACGTTGGACATTTGTTCTTCTTTGAGTCTAATTTCCAATCGCGAACTCTCATCACTAATTAGAAAAAAAATTATAACATTTTATTCATGAGTAATTTAAAATATGAAATTAAATCATAATATGGTAAATATGAAAAAATCTCTCAAATGGCTACAAATAAACATACGAATGTTGAATGATTAACTTGCAGTGTGAAATTTGTGAAAGTAAACAATATGTTTAACAAAGAAAGTCATTGCATTGTTTATTTTCATGTCAAGCGTAAAAAATAACAGCGAGCAAGATAAATAAAAAATAACTTAATTTACCAAAAGCTTTGAATATAAGCAATTAGGAGAAGGAACTTGTAGGGGAAGGGGGGCGCCAGGATGGGGAGGGGTGCTGGGACGGGGAGGGGAGGGGGGCATTTGTACTCGACGAATTGTACTCGACGAATTTTCATATTTTAAAACACTTCAATAATAGATTCATTGCTTACATTCTCAACAAATATTTCTCAAGTAGTCAAATCAAGTTCATCAACAGAAGTAGATTCTTGATGACTTGGGAGTGGAGTTCTACAACTACTAGAACTTCCTGCAGTGCTTTGTCCCAGTGGCGGATCCTGAAACTTAGTCCAGTGGGGTCACTTGGACCAATTTTCAAGATTTCTTGATAATTTATTATATTTTATTAAAAATTAAAAAAATATTTCAATCATACACAAATATGCTCTTTCACTTCATCTTGCAAATTTGGATGATAATCTGATATCTTTTTCAACAAATATGCTCTTCTCACTTCATCTTGCAAATTTGGATGATAATCTGATATCTTTTCCTTAATCCTGGATCTGATTCTAAAGAAGTAATGCACTATTTTTACTGCCATCGCTAGCTAATTACCACCACCATTTGTCATTTACGAGTAGTAATATGTAAGTCCAAGTATATATATGTGTGTGATCAGTGTAGAAAACACACAACACGCATCATCAGAGCCTTATCCCATTTTTGGGGTTGGCTACATGAATCCTTTTCCCGCCAAAGATTTCTATCAAGTGCTATAGTCGTGTTTAAACTCAAGAACTCTAAATCCTTCCTAATAACATCGCACCATCTCATTTTAGGCCTTCCCCTAACTATTTTACTAGCATCCACTAAAATTTGGTCACATCTTTTAACCGGCACTGAGTTAGGGCGACGGTACACGTGTCCAAACCACCTAAGTCTATTTTCTCTCATTTTTCTATCAATTGGAGCCATCCCTAATCTTATCTTTCTTAGTCTTACCACACATCCATCTCAGCATCCTCATCTCTGCAACACATATTTTGTTAACGTGTTCCTTTCGCACTGCCCAACACTCGGTGCCATATAATAAAGCAACCTCACTGCCGTTCTATAAAACTTTCCTTTAAGTTTCACTGGGATACGACGATTGCAGAGGACTCTTGATGCACTTCTCCATTTTAGCCAGCCCGCCTTAATCTTGTGTGTCACATCATCATAAATCTCTCCATTCTCTTAGATGATAGATCCCAAGTATCGAAACTCAATAAAGTGGAGTAAACAAATGGACAATCATCGAGAATCAAACATTACTGTAAGCATCAACATGCATTCATATTTTGGAATATGGCCAAGGGTATAGATACAAGACTATTTTCAGTTTACACATCTGATGCCAACAGCGTAGATCAGAGCACCCTTTTCAATCTTGAGTGGTCATTCCACTAGGACCTGAATATTCCAGTCCCTAGATGAAGTTCAAGTCAAAAAAATAAAATCTCTAAGCAAGCTTCAAAGAGGCCATAAATGTAACTACATCATGAGTTTGGTTGACACAACAGTGGAGTCTCTACTTGTTATGCATATTTTACTTTTACTGATTATCTCATGGCATGTGTCCCTTGTCAAACATTGTTATAAAGACAGTACATATGATATTTATATGTAATCTTGCTTCATTGATTGCATTCAACATTTTGAGTATTCAAGTTTCAGCATATAAATGGATGTAACTTTGCCTTTTCATATGTTACCTAGATAATCAATCATTTCTTTCTCATTTTCTCCTCCTCTTCACTTTTATTTTTAGCATTTTATATTTTTAACAATGATAAAAGTTTCAACTATATGATTCATGATAGCAGGAAAGCTGACAGTGGCTGATCTGGGCCAATTCAATGAGGACCTAAAATGGCAATGCATAATCTGATCAAGAAAAACCATAGCACTCTAGACATGTCTTCTCTAGGACCGGTTTCAGTACTCATGCAATCCCATTTGTTCATGTTCCTTCAAATTCGTGTCTTCTTCTTATGTAGTCACTTGATCAGTCATCACTAGGACCCATCCTAAATCAAGCCATGATGTAACAGACTATTAGTCAATGTCAGAAAACTAAAATGCCAGGACTGTTTTTATGTTTAGAGACCGAGCCTTACAACTTGGACTAACAAAGTGTAATAGCTTCTCATGTTTCTATAAAACTTTAAATGACAAGGATTAAAATCTCAAATGCCGTTACCTTGACATTTTTTAAATACTTAGAAATTTATAGACCTCAGGCTGAAGAAAAGAAACCCATCCTGACATATATGGCTCAAAAAGGGGAGAAGATGACTACTTTATATGTTTCAAGCACCTTTGCTTGGGACAATCCACACTGTGTCATGCACCAAAAGGAGGGGTAGGGGGGTCGACTGGGGAGCGCTCAGATGGGAGGGGGATGGGGGGGGGGGGCCTCAGAGACGGGAGGAGAGGGGGGGTCTCCGGTGGAGGGGGGAGGTCGCCGGTGGAGGGAGGGAGTGTGGGACGGAAGGGGGAGCGGGGGGGGACAGAAGGGGGAGGGGGGGTGGACGGGAGGGGGAGGTGGGGTCGACAGGGGGGTGGGGGGAAGTCGTCGTTGGAGGGGAGGGGGTCCCCGGTGGCGGGGAAGGGAGGGGGGGGGGGTGGGACATACCTGCAGGCGGCGAGGCTGGCGGAGCACGACGGCGGCGAGCGGCGAGGCTGGCGGCAGCGGCGAGGGGCTTCGGTCGCGGCGGCGAGCGGCGGGCGTGGCAGAAGCGGCGTCGGCGACCGGTGGCGGCGAGGGCGCAGCGGCGTCGGTGACCGGCGACGAGAGAGAGAGAGAGAGAGAGAGAGAGAGAGAGAGAGGAGAGAGAGAGAGAGAGAGAGAGAGAGAGAGAGAGCGAAAGGGGGGTTTCGCGGGAGGAGAAAAAGCTATTTTTCTGACCGTATTTCCGACGGAAATATGTCCGTCGGTCTACCGACGGATATTTCCGACGGACATATTTCGGTCGGAACTTCCGACCGATTTTCTGACGGATATTTTTAGTCGGAATATCCGTCGGAATTACCGACGGAAAATAATCCGTCGAAAACATCCGTCGGTAATCCCGCAATTTCTTGTAGTGACCTCTACTCTATTGCATCCTGTGGAGAGCCCTCAAATGTCTAACCCCATGTTCTCACGTACCTTATATATATATTATGGCCTTACTATATATCACAAGACATTTCTTCGTTGAAAAAAAAAGGGGGGAAGAAACCTGCACTTGTATACGGATGGGCCCTTCAACTCCAATGGGAAGTTGGGCTCCATCTGAGATCAATCAAATCAAATTCCCACCCCCACCCCCCATCCCACAGCCCAAACCCAAAACATTATGTTTAATTTCTCTCAAAAGTCAACATCTGCCACCAGCTGCACGTGAGGAAGCACGGTCACCCGTTGGTGGCATTCACAGCCCAACAAGAAGTACCTGATCTCTCTCTCTCTCTCTCTCTCTCTATCCCCACGGGGTCGTAGGTTCCATGGGGAGCTAGCATGGCCAGCATCCCCGTCTCTCCTCAACTCTGCAGGCTTCTTCTCCTCTTCTGGTAGCTCTCCTCAACTCTGCAGGCTTCTTCTCCTCTTCTGGTAATTTCCCCCCCACAAGGACACCAACAGCCAAGCAGACAGAGCATCAGCAAAGCAAGAGAGTCGACATACAAGCTTGTTGCTTTGTAGGTGTTCCTTTTATAATATTTCCTTCGGGTTTTCATCTAACTTGAGAAGTTTTAGGACCACTTCGTTCCCCCTTAATACCTTGCCTTTTAAGCACTCTTTCCCTTTCTACATATATATCCTTCCTTTCTCCTTTCTGGCCTTCCCTCCCGTCGTCGTGATCTTCTCCTTTCCACGCCTGCTGTCCGCAAGCTGCATGCTTCGTCGCCCAAGGACTATGCTTTAATGTCCACTGGAAGGTAAGCGAAGTAGCTAGCTACGGTTAGTTTGGAACAATGTTGCATTTTCACTCTTCTACCGTTAGTTCTCTCTCGATTATAGCCGAAAGCTCTTATTGGCGCTGCTATCCATGTTGCATATGTATACAATTTGATGTCTTCACTGTGTTTCTAGTCTTAATTTTAATTTCTTCTTCGTCATGGTGATCATGAGGAAGGAAGTTGGGATCCTAACAAAATCAAATCTCATGAGCTTTTAAACAAGGATCAACGGAGGCCGGCCAAGATCTAGTTCCCATCCAACCCCAAGAGAGATGTAGAAGTAGATCGTAACCCTTCATCTTTCATGGGAACCTAAAGAGAGAGTTTAGAACACATAGATCGATGTACTCTTATTCGGAGGACGTCGCTAGCTTGAAAGAACAGCTCTTTGGATCTTTTGTTTACAATTTTGTGATTTACGCTGCATCAGGGAGAGGTTTGACGAAGTAGGGAAGAAGATAAAGAGGGAGGCCGATGTCGCCGACCGGCTGGGGAGGCGGCACCTGCTTGGACCACCAGGGACCCTGAACACAACCACGCCATGCGCCGCCTGCAAGCTCCTCAGGAGGCGGTGTGCCAAGAATGTCCCTTCTCGCCTTACTTCTCCCCACATGAGCCCCAGAAGTTTGCATCGGTCCACAAGGTCTTTGGTGCAAGCAACGTCTCCAAGATGCTGACGGTAAACCCTAGCAACAGTTCAGGTTCCTCTTCACAAGAATTGCCCTTTCTTCTCTATGAATGTTTCCTAACTTCATCTGTTTGGTTCCTCATTGTGGTGCTTGATTTGTACACCAATTAATACTTGAGATCAGGAGGTTCCTGAGACCCAGAGGGCGGATGCAGCCAACAGCCTGGTCTATGAAGCAAACATCAGGCTAAGGGACCCTGTGTATGGGTGCATGGGGGCGATCTCAGCCTTGCAGCAGCAAGTGCAGGCTCTGGAGGAGGAGCTGCGTGCAGTGAGAGCTGAAATATTGAAGCACAAGTACAGGCAGAACAGTGCAAGTATTATACCACCTCCTGCTTCTAATGCTGCCCTTGTCACCTCCGGGGAGGTTTCCGTGGCCGTGCCGCCCCCACCGGTTCCAACGCCACCTGCACCTTCCAATTCCTCTTCCTCCATGTACACCCCTCCCTCCAGCTCCACCGATTACAGCTCCATCACGAACGAGAATGTCCCTTACTATGGCTAAGTAAATCACCTTCTAATTTTTTTCTCCCCCACTATTTTTCGGTTTTTTGCTAGCGAAATAAAGGGAGAAGATTGGCTCTGGGAAATCATCGATCGCAAGGTATGAAATCATGTGCAAATTAAACATTTTCACTGTGAAATGGATCAATCCCTAGAACCTGATATATGGGTGAAACTTGCTTTTCAGCCTCCTTAATTTGTTCTTCTTTTCTTTTTGTAACTAGTTAGATTCTTTTGAATGAGAATTCTGATATCTATAATATGCACTTTATTCTTCTTCAGTTGTTTTGTTTTGGGTATTTTATTTCCTTGGAAAAAAATCCTGTTGACAGAAGAGGCTAACAGCTCACCAACAAGAACAGATCGACTTCTTAATTTGTTTGTACCATTGGGTCTCCCAGCTGACATTGTTAGTCATATTTCTGTTGCTCCTCCAATTCAGAGGAGAGGCCCTTCCCCGGCCCCTGAGACTGAGAAAGCAACGTCTCAAGCCAGTTCCGTTTATTTTTCTTGTTTCTTAATTTCATGCCATATTGATGCGAGTAAAGGCATCACGCAATACCCCATGTTCTCCTCCTCGCATAAATCAAACTCAATGGCCTCTCTGACCTAGAAAATTAAGAGATTTATCGGAGAATGTGTACGCGTGGACGTGCGTATGGAGATCTGGTTGACCGAGTTAATGAGGTGCGCGCCTAGGGTTTCTTCCTCACCCACATGTCTGGATAGCTGTTCTCCATGGATATGAGCTGAATAGTTTAGAACAGCGGAGACAAGACCAAAAGAGGGCATGCATGTCTTGGAGAAAAACGTTCTGAGAGCTTGGTTATGTGGGAAACTGGCCGTGAAGACGGAACGCCCACCGGCTGTGTACTCTCGAGAAACACAAGGTATATATATTGTGCTCTTTCTTTCTTTCAGAAAGAAACGGCCAAATTAATTTGTTACTCGGTTACCCATCATTTTTTGGATTTCCATTTTGTGGGCAGATATTGTACGTTCACCAAGATTCGATATGAAGCTTGCTATTGCTTCATTAGTTCATGCATGCTCTCTATCTAGCTTCTTTCTCCTTCCCATTCTTCTGTCCCTCTTCGTTTCCCATTGTTTTCTGTGTTTGCTATTAACTTAAGAAAGCGACAGTCTCAGTTAGCTAGGTTAATGCAATAATGAGCAGGGCACTAGAGATCTTTCTGCCTGGGATCTTTCTCGACGACCGAACAGTTACATTTATCTCTTTAAAGAGTTTCTCTACGTTCCTATCTTTCGAACTCAGAAGTGGCCGCTTGGCTGAGTATTAATCCATACTCTATGATTTATTAATTCATTGATGAAATGTTGATCTTTGACAACTAGAGAGATTAATCTGTCGGTTTGTGGGCTTTGATTTGACCAAGAGGAACGTACACTGATCTTGTGGCTTTCAACTTCATCACGGCCTTGGAATGATTCCTCTACAAGCAAAAAGCCTCTGTGTGCATGTGTGTGTGTTTAAGAGAGAGAAAGAGAGAGAGAGACAGAAGAGAGAGAGAGGTCCTGTGTGGTTTTCGGTGGATGGTCAGTTACTCGATACCAGCTAGTTGCATTAGGAAAAACCAGCCGGCGGGGGGGTTTCCTTGGCGTGTGGAGTTCCAATGGACTGGTGGAGGTGATGGGAAGAGGTGAAGCCCCTTGGGGTCTTGTTTTAAATAAACCATCGGAAACTGCATGACTTCGCTATCTCGCCATTACGCGTTTTGTTTATTAACCTGCAGCAGGCTTCCATGAATGAGACGTGGATTTGTTCCACCATCGCAGTTGCTTCAAACGCTCGCATCCTGCTTTGTCTTTACTCAACTCCAACGTCGAAAAGACCAAATTTAATACATTAAAAAAACCGATCTCCAATGGCCGTCTTCCTCAAACCCTAGTTTTACTTGCCTTCGGCGCTCGAAATCATACACAAAACGAAGACTCCTTGATAGTAATCACTTTAGGCAAATGGAGAAACGAAAAACCCAACGACTGCATGCCCCTCTTGAAGTAGAAAGCTATATATATGTGAAGTACTGTATACATATTGTTGGTGAACTGTTGACATTACTGAGAAGACAACAGCCGTCAAAGACGCTGACCACATTGTTCTTCTTCTTCTTCTTCCTCTTCCTTCTTGAGGCCGATGCAAGAATAGGAAACAAATTAAGGGGAGTTTTTGTTATTTCATATGTTCCCATACAAGCAATGGGGGATCTAGAGCATATTTAGTGGGGACTTAAGATCACATTGGGTTTTTAAATTTTTATTAGAGATTTAACTTTTTTATTAAATTAATTTGATTAAATTTTTTAAAAGAAAGTGAACACACTAAATTAATAGAGTGATCTTATCAAATAAAATTTTTACGTCTGTCATTACACACAAAATATATAGAGAGAGAGAGGGAGAGATAGAAAATTAGTTTTTTGCAGCAACTATTTTGTAATAATACTAATTTGAATCGTAAAAAAGTAATCCACGTAGATGCACACATCTTCATCAATACAATTATTTTCTTACCATCCACATTAATATTCTTAGAAAAATATTTCTCGATGTACCCTAACTTGGGGAATATCTTGGCTTCTTGTGAGAGTTCATGACATTGGAAAATGTCATTTCCTCCAAGTATTCTGTGGCGGTGGTCTTCCTACGGCAGCTAGCATCGTGATGGGAGCCGGATTGTCGACCTAACATGGAGAAGAGTGAGGGGAAGTTATAGCGCAGGGGTGTGGAATTGAGAGGGATTCTGGTTAAAGTCAGAAGGCCGTCGAAACTTTAATTAGCATTCTTTATAGACAAAATTGTTCTTCCCGCGAAGCTTTTGTACCACTCATTTGACTCAGAAGATTAATCATGTATATACATATGATAAAATTTCTCCTGAGTTATTTTCTTCGATATATTTAATATTTAAGAACGCACAAATAATATAAGATAGTACTGGAGTACCAAAGTATTTGGGATATATTAATTAGCGTTTTGGGGAACATATATATGTTGTTTCTGCGATGCATGGTACTTGAAAAATGTCCCGGAGTTCTAGACTACCCCCAAAACAAAAAAAAAAATCTAATGTTATATATGTTGGAAAGCCAACGCAGCCACTAATGGAGGACCTAGATGCCATTGCAATTGGCATGTACTGTGGGAGTTCTCCGTCCACAATTTATTATTATTTTTGGATGTCAGCTGGGAAATCGAAAGCTCAATAGTGAATATATACACCGTTTGACCATGACAAGACATGAAAAAATCTTGCGTTCCATCAAAATCTAGTTTTGAAGCTTGCTAGAGAGGTGGCCATCATCTGGCAAAAAGGATCACGGGAGAGTGCATGGAGTGGTTCGGACATTCTTTTTAATCAATTAAATTTGATGGAACAAATATTCTGTAGGGACATATATAGCAAACACTCAACGAATTGTGACGCAATAGTAGTCCAACCTATTGAAATATAGGAGAAATATAATATTATTAGTTGGAAGATTATCATAAGACCTTTCTCGATTATAAATGATCATGCTAAGAGACTCTCATCTACCCCGTTCGATCTTATGCCTAATTAAACTAGATCATAAGCCCCGCTTCACTTTCTCTTAAAGAGTGATATTTATCTGTTAGATTTTTTTTTAATGACAGTTTTTAAAGTTGGCGTTTCTTCAAAATTAAGTTCCATAAGTCCGTACGTAGTTCTACGCAAAATCAGACATTTATTCATGTAGTGTAGGATTCTAGATGACACGAGACTGGATAGACTTGGATGTCAGAATGAATATATACACATATCCATTTTGAACCTAAGGAAATTGTGGGACAAATGGATAAATGAGTTCATTTTTTTTAAATGTAATTCTAATGTATCCGACCACTGATTTCATCACAGAACCAGTTCGGGGAAGGATTTGAGGAGTTTCTTGGCTTGGCCGAGGAGAGTTTCTCCGGCAAATAAATCCATCTATCGATTTCTACAAGGCAAGTAACATGTGTATATCATCCCTGCCCATGTCTAGTAGGTCTTAGGAATTTTACAGATTTTTCCTCGTATCCTGGAACCCTCATTCATTATTATTTCTGCATTCAGTTTGTGTTTATACAGACAAGAACTAAACGGCAACATCTTGTGCCGTTAAGATCCCTGGTTGGCGGCATGATCATGTGCCGTTAACCTATTTTGGCGGCAGCATCTGTGCCACCAAGTTCAACAGGTTTGACAGAAAGCATGTTTTGATCTTTGTGTCATAACTTCCAGATTTTTGGACATGAGTGCATGTTGTAAAATTTGTGTATGATCAAGTACATCCAGTAGAACATGTCATGTGGTTAGGTTGAATTTTCGTAAATTATCTTATTTATTAGAATTTCTATAACGAGGTATTAAGCATGATTTAGCCTTGTTAACTCTTGTTTAATTAGATCCATGTTAAATTAGGGTTTCAAAATTTTACTGTGACTATATAATGATTGTGTTCAGGTGTTAACAGTATTAGATATAACTGTGTTATTGTGAAATCTGTTGAAGTAAAATTTGTGATAAAATGCCTGAAATGTTGTTTCAATTACTGAAATTAGTGTATTGATCCAAAAATTCTGGAAAATTGAGCATGTAACATATTGTCTGTTTATAATCTGTGATAAAAATTCAGATTCATTCTGATGACAGTAAGTGTGATTCTTAGTTGCATCATGGAAAATAAATATATTGAGCATGTTAAATTAAATCAGTGTGATTTAGTATTTAACAGCATGTATATAGGACCATGATGTGAGTTATTTATTTCCTGTGAATAGTAGTGTCATGTTAGGAGAGCTGAAGCATATGTAAGTGTATGAAAGTGAATATAATTGTGTTAAATGATGCGCAAGCAATGTGTAAATAATGTGAATTGAGTAAAATTGTGCCGTTTGTGACACTGCTACCATAGAGGGCTGTGGGACTGTACCGTAGTAAAGTTCCTACAGAAAGTTTCATTGTGTGTGATATCCTATAGGAAATTAGGATGAAATCCTAGAGGTGGACAAGTACTACTGGTTAGGGTGGAGAGTGCTTCTCCGGTTCTGCGCAGTTAACCAAGATCTATCACTATTTTACCTAGGTGATAGTTATGTGAATGTGTTATGTGTGTCCTTCTAGTGGTCGTTTGGATTATGTGTCACGGCAACTAAGTGTAAAATGTGAAATTATGTGAATACGAATATGTGAATTGTGCAATGTGTAACATGAGCATGTGAAAGTATAAAGTGAATATGTTGTTTTGTGAATAATTGTAAACTATGTGAATATGTTTAATTCATGTCAAAACAGCAAGTAAATGGTGAGGATAATTATGATAAATACATAAAAGAATATCTAGATTCCATGCTAGATGTACTCTTTATTTAATGCATAGCTTGGTGCTTAAATTGTGTATAGTTACCAACCAACTTGAATATGTTTTAACTTTCAATTCATGTATGATAAAAGGTGACATCATGCATAATTGTGAATTATTTACATTAAAACGGAAAGTTAAATGTGTAAATGAATGTGAAAAGTGCATGTGAAATTGATTAGAATCCATGCTAGGTTGCTAATCACCCTATGCTTAATTTCATGGTCTAGATTAGTAGAATTGTACTATAAAATGGATAATATTGAATTGTTAAATCATGTACATGTTATACATAGGGAGCATGTATAGGAATGTGAGTTATATTGTTTAATGTTATAAGTATGTAACATGTATTCTATTGCTACAAGTCTTTCCATGTATATTAGTTTAGATTGCATAGAGCATGCAATATGTGTTACTTCTTACATTTAAAAGTTAGCATGTGCGTATGATGTATGTATGTATGGATGTTGTACATAGATTACTTACTGAGTCTATTAGACTCATACTTGCTTCGGCGTACAGGTGTGACAAGTGTCTCCACTTCTGATGAGGAGATAGTTAGGAGTGACTCCGAGCACGAGGAGTAGCTTGTGTTGTGGAGACTTCGACATTGTACTTTTATTTTCATAAGTATGTAATGAATAGGTGATGTATCTCATTTAGACAATTTACATTTTGATTTAAAATTGCAATTATGTGGACTTTAGTTTTTCTTTTAAATGTTATATGGACTGTGAATATTTATTGATGATGCTGGAATGAGAATAAACTTCTTATTATTTCGCTGTATTTGTGTTGTATTTGTGTACATCTCAGCCTAGTGTTTAGTGTTGGGTCAATGTCCCACTGTGACGACGTTCGTTATACCGATGTGGATTCGTATAATCGTACCAGTATAAGGAGGGTCGTTACAGAGATTGGTATTAAAGAGACAAGGTTGAGATTGTACATGAATATATGCCATCATCTTCATAATATGCTAAGTCTTTATAGATTTGTCCACATGTGTAGAAATGATTAATAATGAATGAAAGATAGATAAGAAAGTGGTTAGAAATTAATTAACTTAGTTCTAAATTTGATTAAACTTTCTTGCAGGCTATGGCTTCTCGTGGTAGGCGTGGTGTTCCTGCTCGTGAGGATGAGCAGAGGAGAGAGGAGAGGGGTGAGCAGCAGGCCCCAGCACCACAGGGACCTACTGTACTTCCTCCACCACCACCTGTAGATTATGGAGTATTCATGCAAGGTCTGGTGCAGGCCATGCAGACCCAGGCACATACTCAGGCCGCACTGCATGCTCAGCTGGAGGCTCAGGTTAGAATAATAGATAGAGTAGTCTGTTTTATTTAATTATATGATTGTTATGTGCTATATTGCATATGTGTTATTTATGTTGTTTGTTGTAGCAGGCTCAGGCTCCAGCTCCAGTTCCTCAGGAGCATGGCCATGGTGGACCTTCCATCATGGAGCGATTCAAGAGGATGGCTCCACCCTCTTTTAAGGGGAAGAGTGATCCACTGCTAGCGACGAGCTAGATGAGGGAGATCGAGAAGATCTTCCGAGCGGTTAGGTGTGTTGAGGAGCACAAGGTCAGCTTAGCCACTTATATGCTACAGGTATGTGTTAGTTGCATATGCATTTATTTTCTATAAGCTTAGATTGCCTAGATTTGGTGCTTATGGATGGTTTAATGCAGGAGAGAGCCGATGTGTGGTGGGCCTCATTACACTACAAGAAAAAGCGGGATTACCGACGGACATTTCCGACGGATTATTGTCCGTCGGTAATTCCGACGGATATTCCGACGGCAATATGTCCGTCGGAATATCCGTCGGCCGTTCCGACGGCAATATTTCCGTCAGACATATCCGTCGGTAATGAAAGCATACCGACGGATATTCCGACAGACATATTGCCGTCGGAATATCCGTCGGTAAAGCTCCTATACCTTGTCCCGCGAAACCCCCCTCTTTCCCTCTCTCTCTCTCTCTCTCTCTCTCTCTCTCTCTCTCTCTCTCTCTCTCTCTCTCTCTCTCTCTCTCTCTCTCTCTCTCTCTCTCTCTCTCTCTCTCTCTCTCTCTCTCTCTCTCTCTCTCTCTCTCTCGCCGCCGGTCGCTGGTCGCCGGTCGCCGCTGTGCCTTTGCCGCCGCCCCTGCGCCGCTCGCCGCCGCCGCCCCTCTCCCCGGTGAGTCCCACCCGGCCCCCTTCCCCCCTGCACCCGGCCCCCCTCCCTCCTGCACCCGCCCCCCTCCCCTTCCCACCTGGCCCCCTCCCCCTGTGAGATGCCCCCCCCCCCCCCACCCGACCCCCCCTCCCCTCCCACCCGGCCCTGCCTGCACACACCCCCTCCCCTTCCCACCCAGCCCCCCTCCCCCCTGCGCGATGCCCCCTCCCCCCTGCACCCGGCCCCCCTCCCCTCCTGCACCCGGCCCCCTCCCCTTCCCACCTGGCCCCCTCCCCCCTGCGGGATGCCTAATGATAAGATTAGTTTATATAACTTAATATAAGTTAATTATATACATTCCTCTTTCTCTTCATTTCTGTTTAGTTTATATAACTTAATATAAGTTAATTGTATACATTCCTCTTTCTCTTCATTTTTTTTACTTTAAATTTTTATTATTTTAATCCCCCCATATCTGCCTTTGCAATATCAATCTCTATTTCATGTTTTGAATTGTTTTTGTCATATATCCACACAACCTTCAATACCTAATGATAAGATTAGCATTGCATATGACATGGCCGGTCCTCATAAAAAGGTACAAAAAAAAGGTATTGCATTCAGACACCACGTTTAGGATCAAAATGTTCAAGCCCAAGATCCTCATCCCAAAGAAAAATGTAACTATATTCAGCAACTATATCTGGATGCAGAAAATGTTTGGCAAACCACATGTCATGATAAATAAAAATTAGTTAGACCACTGGATCAATATGTTTCACCAAACAAAATTATATACCATTTTGTCTGATTGATTACAGAGACATGCAGTACACTCTCACACCATTGAAAGTGTGCCCACTCATCCACAATTCCATTTATGATCATTGTCTTAATTGATGCTCTTGGGGGACCACTATCTAAACTATTATATTATAAGTTGTGTTCTCTTCTATATACCTGGTTCTATCCATATTTGGTGTTTGTGCTTATATTAAACTCACATGAACTATAGTTCTATCCATATTCCATAGCATCTCATCATCAACACTCAAGATTCTCAATAAATAACCACATATTTCCCTCTCCAGTTTAACAATTGGTATTCCCCCATCTATATCACTTAAGATATCACCATTACAAGTGGTGAACAATACCCTGTTACCCACCACAAGAAAAAGGACAGTGTTCCACTGGGCAGTGACAAAAAAAAATCGATGATGAGAAGTGTAGGCAAGGACAGTGGGGTAGAATCTTAGGAGATTTTAAACTTTTCCTGACAAACAATTGAATTATGGAGGGATGAGTTTAGAAAGGATTGGATAGATATGGCAAATATGTGATATTGTGATATCTGGGAAGACTTCGCTGTTAGCGTAACCATGTCATCAACTATTTAGAATCATTACAGATGTTGATAGTTGTTGTTGCCTCTGCTGGTGGTGGTGGTGTCCTTGGCTAATGAGGCTTCCAGTCCCGCTTCTGCACCCGTGTTACAGAACAACAGAGTCCGTAAATTTAAACTAAAAAACTTCCAGACAAAAGTAAGGTAAGAAGGTTAGTTATATCTGTGTACTGATTGCGTGGGTAGTGACTGATAGCCTGCTACACAGAACTTGCTCTGATGGTTCTTTTTTGATAACATGACTGCCCACGCAATCAGAAGTGTTTTAAAATATGAAAATTCATCGAGTACAATTCGTCGAGTACAAATGCCCCCCCTCCCCCTCCCTGTCCCAGCACCCCTTCACATCCTGTCGCCCCCTTCCCTACAAGTTCCTTCTCCTAATTGCTTATATTCAAAGCTTTTGGTAAATTAAGTTATTTTTATTTATCTTGCTCGTTGTTATTTTTTTACGCTTGACATGAAAATAAGTAATGCAATGACTTTCTTTGTTAAACATATTGTTTACTTTCACAAATTTCACACTGCAAGTTAATCATTCAACATTCGTATCTTTATTTGTAGCCATTTTGAGAGATTTTTCATATTTACCATATTATGATTTAATTTCATATTTTAAATTACTCATGAATAAAATGTTATAATTTTTTTTTTGTAATTAGTGATGAGAGTTCGCGATTGGAAATTAGACTCAAAGAAGAATAAATGTCCAACATATCAAAGTACTTGTTTGTTTGAACGTAAAATATTTTCGCTCGATATTCAAAGATTGCATGATGGTTTACTTTTGGTGAAAGAGAAGATGACGAAAATCATAAAGATTATTCGGAAAGAAGAAAGACAAAGTTTAGAAAATAAAAGTGGATTATCTATTATTGTTCAAGATGAAAAAGGAGTGTGATATTCTGTAATCTTACGACGCAGTTGGTGTGGTAGTTTGTACATGTTTATTGGAAAAGACTGGTGTAAATTTGTGAAAAATAATTGTGTCAAAGAACTTGACATTCTCAAAGTTATGTCTTCCCATTATGTACGAAGAGATGTATTTGGCAAACTATATTTAGGGATATCAGTGGTTAGTTCACTCCCTAGGAAATCTACTGAGAAGCTGGTGAATAAAGAGCCGATCAAGTGGTGGTGGCCTAATATGAAGACATCACGGTTTGTGTTGTTTTTAATGTTCAATACCATTAAGTATTTATATAGTCCTCAAATTTATTTGATATTCATGTATGTTTACTCTTCATTTATCTTTACGTCAACGCTTTATTTCACCCATTAGCTCTGGGACTCTCCATATAACGTATGTATCATATGTATGGTACTTGAATGATGTGAGGGTGTGTTGGATTTTAACTCGGGACATGACATTTAATCTATAGGAAAAATGTCTTATGAGAATCGGTCATGGATGTACCGTGGAATAGCGAATGGAGTTGTGACCGAGGAGTTTAAAGATGGAGTTGACAGTTTTATTGAGTTTGCATTGAGTAATTCATCAGTAGCAGTTGATCCGATGGGTAACATCCGATGACCGTGTTCGGCTTGTAAGAACAGAAAGTGGATATCGACATGGGATGTGCAGCATCATCTGTATACGAGAGGATTTGTTGGCCATTATGAGTTATGTTCGTGTCATGGTGAGTTGAATATTCAGTCGTCTGCACCAGCTAATTACTTTGCCTCCACAAGTACGTACGTAGACATGGTTGTCGATGCTGCTGGTCCGAAGTTCAATATTCATGAAGATCAAACAAATGAAGAAGTGCTGAATGATACAGCTCAGAGATTTTATCAGTTACTTCGAGATGTTGATGAGCCATTATGGGATGGTTGTGAGAAGCATACACGGTTGTCTGCAGTGTCGCAGCTATTGAATTTGAAATCTGAATTTCATATGAGCGAGAGTTGTTTTGACCGGCTTCTCTTACTGGTCAAGAGCATGCTTCCTCAATCAGAGAGGTTACCTGCTGACTTTTACCGTGCGAAGAAGATGGTGAATGATTTGGGGCTTGATTTTATGAAAATTGATGCATGTCTGAATCACTGTATGCTGTACTACAAAGAGGATGCAATAAGACATCATGTTGTATTTGTAAGCATGATAGGTTCAAGCCCAAGAGAGGGGACAAGTCAAAGCAGAAGGATGTTCCGTATAAGTCATTGCGGTACTTTCCTATCACACCCAGATTGCAGCGATTGTTCATGTCCTCAAGGACAGCTGGACATATGACTTGGTATGCGGAAAGAGTCCGTCGCGACGAAGGTGAAATGAGTCATCCTGCCGATGGTGAAGCTTGGGCTCATTTTAGCCGTACTCATCCTTACTTCTCAAGGGATCCACGCAATGTACGGCTTGGTTTATGCATAGATGGTTTCAATCCTTTCGGAGGCTCGGTGGCATCTTATTCATGTTGGACAGTATTTCTAACACCGTATAACCTTCCGCCAGGCATGTGCATGAAGCGTGAGAATCTGTTCCTTTCATTGCTGATTCCGGGTCCAAAAAGTCCAGGAAAGAATATAGACATTTATCTCAGACCGTTGATTGATGAGATGAAATTGTTATGGTCGGATGGTGTGCAGTCTTATGATGCATCCAGAAAACAGAATTTCAATCTGAAGGCTGCATTAATGTGGACAACACTTTTGATACGTCATAACCTAGACGTCATGCATATAGAGAAGAATTTTTTTGATAATGTGTTCAACACAGTTATGGATGTCAAAGGTAAAACGAAGGATAACGTCAAGGCACGTTTCGATTTGAAAGTACTTTGCAAACGTCCAGAACTAGAGCTACAGCATGTTCAAGGAAAAGTGGTGCAACCTAAAGCTGCATATGTGCTTGGGGCCAGACAGATTAAGGAAGTGTTGCAATGGTTAAAGCAATTGAGATTTCCGGATGGATATGTCTCGAATATTGCGCGTTGTGTAAATGTCAACGAGGGAAAAATATACGGAATGAAGAGTCATGACTGCCATGTTTTCATGCAAAGACTGATGCCTCTTGCTTTTCGTGAGTTGTTGCCGAAACAAATATGGGGAGCAATGACTGAGCTGAGTCAATTCTTCAGGATTTTATCTGCATCAGAACTCAAAATTCATGACTTGCAAGATATAGAGCAAAATATAATTCAGACAGTCTGCAAATTAGAGAAGATATTTCCTCCAGCATTCTTTGATTCAATGGAGCACCTGATCATCCATTTACCATATGAGGCAAGGGTCGGAGGACCAGTACAATTTCGATGGATGTATCCGTTTGAGAGGTATATTTCTACATCTCAATTTATTGCCATTACGACGATCTTTTATATTACTTATGTATGCATTTGAATTATTGTCGTAGGTGCATGCACGATCTTAAGATGAAAGTCCGCAACAAAGCACAAGTTGAGGGCTCCATAACTCAGGCGTACCTCATTGAGGAGATATCGAACTTCTGTTCGATGTACTTTGACACGGAAATACGAACCCGACGCAATCAACCTCGACGTAATGATGATGGTGGAGATTCCGAGGTGTCAGACCGACTCTCTGTATTCAAGTGTCTCGGACGGGCGTTCGGATCTTCATCTACTCGCGCACTCCAAGACAGAGAGTTGGTAGCTGTGGAGATCTACGTGTTCATGAATTGCGAAGAACTAGAACCCTACATTCAGTAAGCTCTCCACGCTTATTCGTCATCATTTGCGTGCATTGCTGCAGAACCTAACGGTTGTGTGACATTTACATTGCAGAGAGTTTGAATCGGTCATATTGCAACGGAATCCATGTCTAACTGACGTGCAGGTTGAAAAGGAACGGGAGAAGTCTTTTCCTACTTGGTTAACATCTCGAGTATGTGCCTAATTATTTTGAAACATAAGTGTTATGTTTTTATGCAGACTGAGTTGAAGTCATTTATTCAATATTTGTCTATTTATCTTATAATAGGTTGAACAAGGCTTCATTCCCGATTCAAGAGTACAACAGATCAGTTTTGGCCCCTCGAAGATTGTACGTGTCTATCCAGGCTACATTGTGAATGGATACAGATTTCACACGAGAGATTATGGACGAAATAAGTCTACGATGAACAACGGCGTATGTGTGAAGGGAAGTGCCTACAATGAAAATGAAATTGACTATTATGGCATTCTCAAAGAAGTCATTGAACTGCAATTTTTGGGACAAGACAACAATGTATTTCTGTTCAAGTGTCATTGGTTTGACCCGACATCTATTCGTCATGACACAACATATGGATTAATCGATGTGAAGCATAAGTCCAAATTGAGTACATATGAGCCATTCATCCTGGCGGCACAAGCCCAACAAGTTTATTATTCAAATTATACATCCCTCAAATTGAGAGATTGGTGGGCTACATGTAGAGTGAAATCAAGACTATTCCCTGAGTATGAGCTTCTCCCGACTGATGATGAGCTCGAAGGTGTTAATGACATCTTTTTCCAATCAGATCGAAGTGACGCACGAGAGTTGGCAGCTTCTACGCAGTACAATGTTCATGATATAAATGAAACAATTTGCTTACATAAGGATAACGAACAAGAAGAAGTTGACCCAAATGTCGCTGAGCGGGAGGTGGAGTCTGATGTGGAGGAAGACTCCCAAGATGATGACGATGAATTCTAGGATGATGATGAAGATGATGCTGAATTAAACATGTCTTCAGCATCTGATGATGAATATAGATAATATACTGCATATTTTGTAAGAAATTGGTGTTGGTGTTAATTACATGTTCATAATAAATTGCTACTTCAAATTGAGTGCTGATGACTTGCTATATCTTTATTTGTATCAATAGACATATGGTACGTGGAGGATGCAGTCGGACGGTTGCCACATCCGTTGGCAGAGGGACTGCCTCCCCGTCCACGCCTGCCTCCAGGTCCGCGACAGGTATATGCATATGTACACAAAAAACCATATGGGTATTATTGTTTATATTGATTTCACGAGAACTAACGTACATACAATTTTACAGGGACTGCCTCCCCGTCCACGCCCGTCTTCCCAGCGATAGGTAAATTTCGATCTCTCCTCCGGCACACGCGAGTTCATCTTCTGCGCCGCCCGTTAGTGGTGTAGAGGACATTAGAGGCATCATTCGGGAGGAGCTACGTACAGAGCTACAGACGAAGCGGGAAGAGCTACAGACACAGCGGATAGAGCTATAGGCGCAGCGGGTAGAGATAGAGACGCAGCGGGGACAGCTACAGACGCAGTTCAGCGATATGGTTCAGAAGTTCATCTCAATAAAGCAGGGAGTATGCCCCACACAGCCAGCAACTCAGGTCAGTATTAGTATTAATTTCATATACTTAGGATTGGGTCAGGCGTTCAATTGACGGATCTAAAAAACACCCAAATATATATAAAGCGTCAAAACACACAACTCGGGGGTCCAAAATCCCAAATAGGGATCGGATCGGCGTGCCGTTTTCTCCGACACGACCGGGTGGGTTAAAGTGACATGTGGGAACTGACGGAATCCAATTTGGATCTCCGGATTGGGTTGGGCATTCAAAGGACGGATCTAAAAACACGGTCAAACATACATAAATGGTAAAAACACGCAACCCGGGGGTCTAAAATCCCAAATAGGGATCCAATCGACGTGCCGTTTTCTCCGACACGACCGGGTGGGTTAAAGTGACGTGTAGAAATTGACGGAATCCAATTTGGATCCCCGGATTGGGTTGGGCATTCAAAGCACGGATCTAAAAACACGGTCAACCATATATAAATGGTTAAAACACACAACCCGAGGGTCCAAAATCCCAAATATAGATCCGATCGACGTGCCGTTTTCTCCGACACGACCGGGTGGGTTAAAGTGACGTGTAGAAACTGACGGAATCCAATTTGGATCCCCGAATTGGGTTGGACATTCAAAGGACGGATCTAAAAACACGGTCAACCATATATAAATGGTTAAAACACGCAACCCGGGGGTCCAAAATCCCAAATAGGGATCCAATCGACGTGCCGTTTTCTCCGACACGACCGGGTGGGTTAAAGTGACGTGTAGAAACTGAAGGAATCCAATTTGGATCCCCGGATTGGGTTGGGCATTCAAAGGACGGATCTAAAAACACGGTCAACTATATATAAATGGTTAAAACACACAACCCGGGGGTCCAAAATCTCAAATAGAGATCCGATTGACGTGCCGTTTTCTCCGACACGACTAGGTGGGTTAAAGTGACGTATAGAAACTGACGGAATCCAATTTGAATCCCCGGATTGGGTTGGGCATTTAAAGGACGGATCTAAAAACACGGTCAACCATAATATAAATGGTTAAAAGATGCAACCCGGGGGTCCAAAATCCCAAATAGGGATCGGATCGGCGTGCCGTTTTCTCCGACACGACCGGGTGGGTTAAAGTGACGTGTGGGAACTGACGGAATCAAATTTGGATCTCCGGATTGGGTCGGGCGTTCAATTGACGGATCTAAAAAACACCCAAGTATATATATAAAGGGACAAAACACACAACCCGGGGGTCCAAAATCCCAAATAGGGATCGGATCGGCGTGCCGTTTTCTCCGACACGACCGGGTGGGTTAAAGTGACGTGTGGGAACTGACGGAATCCAATTTGGATCTCCGGATTGGGTTGGGCATTCAAATGACGGATCTAAAAAACACCCAAGTATATATAAAGGGTCAAAACTCACAACCCGGGGGTCTAAAATCCCAAATAGGGATCCGATCGACGTGCCATTTTCTCCGACACGACCGGGTGGGTTAAAGTGACATGTAGAAACTGACGGAATCCAATTTGGATCCCCGGATTGGGTTGGACATTCAAAGGACGGATCTAAAAATACGGTCAACCATATATAAATGGTTAAAACACGCAACCCGGGGGTCCAAAATCCTAAATAGGGATCCAATCGACGTGCCGTTTTCTCCAACACGACCGGGTGGGTTAAAGTGACGTGTAGAAACTGACGGAATCTAATTTGGATCCCCGGATTGGGTAGGACATTCAAAGGACGGATCTAAAAACACGGTCAACCATATATAAATGGTCAAAACACACAACCCGGCGGTCCAAAATCCCAAATAGGGATCGGATCGGCGTGCCGTTTTCTCCGACACGACCGGGTGGGTTAAAGTGACGTGTGGGAACTGACGGAATCCAATTTGGATCACCGGATTGGGTTGGGCATTCAAATGACGGATCTAAAAAACACTCAAGTATATATAAAGGGTCAAAACACACAATCCCAAATAGGGATCTGATCGACGTGCCGTTTTCTCCGACACGACCGGGTGGGTTAAAGTGACGTGTAGAAACTGACAGAATCCAATTTGGATCCCCGGATTGGGTTGGACATTCAAAGGACGGATCTAAAAACACGGTCAACCATATATAAATGGTTAAAACACGAAACCCAGGGGTCCAAAATCCCAAATAGGGATCCAATCGACGTGCCGTTTTCTTCGACACGACCGGGTGGGTTAAAGTGACGTGTAGAAACTGACGGAATCCAATTTGGATCCCCGGATTGGGTTGGACATTCAAAGGACGGATCTAAAAACACGGTCAACCATATATAAATGGTTAAAAAACGCGACCCGGGGGTCCTAAATCCCAAATAGGGATCCAATCGACGTGTCGTTTTCTCCGACACGACCGGGTGGGTTAAAGTGACGTGTAGAAACTGACGGAATCCAATTTGGATCCCCGGATTGGGTTGGACATTCAAAGGATGGATCTAAAAACACGGTCAACCATATATAAATGGTTAAAACACGCAACCCGGGGGTCCAAAATCTCAAATAGGGATCCAATCGACGTGTCGTTTTCTCCAACACGACCGGGTGGGTTAAAGTGACGTGTAGAAATTGACGGAATCCAATTTGGATCCCCGGATTGGGTTGGACATTCAAAGGACGGATCTAAAAACACGGCCAAGCATATATAAATGGTTAAAAGACGCAACCCGGGGGTCCAAAATCCCAAATAGGGATCCGATCGATGTGCCGTTTTCTCCGACACGACCGGGTGGGTTAAAGTGACGTGTAGAAATTGACGGAATCCAATTTGGATCCCCGGATTGGGTTGGGCATTCAAAGGACGGATCTAAAAACACGGTCAACCATATATAAATGGTTAAAACACACAACCCGGGGGTCCAAAATCCCAAATATAGATCCGATCGACGTGCCGTTTTCTCCGACACGACCGGGTGGGTTAAAGTGACGTGTAGAAATTGACGGAATCCAATTTGGATCCCCGGATTGGGTTGGACATTCAAAGTACGGATTTAAAAACACGGTCAACCATATATAAATGGTTAAAACACGCAACCCGGGGGTCCAAAATCCCAAATAGGGATCCAATCGACGTGCCGTTTTCTCCGACACGACCAGGTGGGTTAAAGTGACGTGTAGAAACTGACGGAATCCAATTTGGATACCCGGATTGGGTTGGGCATTCAAAGGACGGATCTAAAAACACGGTCAACCATATATAAATGATTAAAACACACCCGGGGGTCCAAAATCTCAAATAGAGATCCGATTGACGTGCCGTTTTCTCCGACACGACTGGGTGGGTTAAAGTGACGTATAGAAACTAACGGAATCCAATTTGGATCCCCGGATTGGGTTGGGCATTTAAAGGACGGATCTAAAAACACGGTCAACCATAATATAAATGGTTAAAAGACGCAACCCGGGGGTCCAAAATCCCAAATAGGGATCGGATCGGCGTGACGTTTTCTCCGACACGACCGGGTTGGTTAAAGTGACGTGTGGGAACTGACGGAATCCAATTTGGATCTCCGGATTGGGTCGGGCGTTCAATTGACGGATCTAAAAAACACCCAAGTATATATATAAAGGGACAAAACACACAACCCGGGGGTCCAAAATCCCAAATAGGGATCGGATCGGCGTGCCGTTTTCTCCGACACGACCGGGTGGGTTAAAGTGACGTGTGGGAACTGACGGAATCCAATTTGGATCTCCAGATTGGGTTGGGCATTCAAATGACGGATCTAAAAAACACCCAAGTATATATAAAGGGTCAAAACTCACAACCCGGGGGTCTAAAATCCCAAATAGGGATTCGATCGACGTGCCATTTTCTCCGACACGACCGGGTGGGTTAAAGTGACATGTAGAAACTGACGGAATCCAATTTGGATCCCCGGATTGGGTTGGACATTCAAAGGACGGATCTAAAAATACGGTCAACCATATATAAATGGTTAAAACACGCAACCCGGGGGTCCAAAATCCTAAATAGGGATCCAATCGACGTGCCGTTTTCTCCAACACGACCGGGTGGGTTAAAGTGACGTGTAGAAACTGACGGAATCTAATTTGGATCCCCGGATTGGGTTGGACATTCAATGGACGGATCTAAAAACACGGTCAACCATATATAAATGGTCAAAACACACAACCCGGGGGTCCAAAATCTCAAATAGGGATCGGATCGGCGTGCCGTTTTCTCCGACACGACCGGGTGGGTTAAAGTGACGTGTGGGAACTGACGGAATCCAATTTGGATCTCCGGATTGGGTTGGGCATTCAAATGAAGTATCTAAAAAACACTCAAGTATATATAAAGGGTCAAAACACACAATCCCAAATAGGGATCTGATCGACGTGCCGTTTTCTCCGACACGACCGGGTGGGTTAAAGTGACGTGTAGAAACTGACAGAATCCAATTTGGATCCCCGGATTGGGTTGGACATTCAAAGGACGGATCTAAAAACACGGTCAACCATATATAAATGGTTAAAACACGCAACCCGGGGGTCCAAAATCCCAAATAGGGATCCAATCGACGTGTCGTTTTCTCGACACGACCGGGTGGGTTAAAGTGACGTGTAGAAACTGACGGAATCCAATTTGGATCCCCGGATTGGGTTGGACATTCAAAGGACGGATCTAAAAACACGGTCAACCATATATAAATGGTTAAAACACGCGACCCGGGGGTCCTAAATCCCAAATAGGGATCCAATCGACGTGTCGTTTTCTCCGACACGACCGGGTGGGTTAAAGTGACGTGTAGAAACTGACGGAATCCAATTTGGATCCCCGGATTGGGTTGGACATTCAAAGGACGGATCTAAAAACACGGTCAACCATATATAAATGGTTAAAACACGCAACCCAGGGGTCCAAAATCTCAAATAGGGATCCAATCGACGTGTCGTTTTCTCCAACACGACCGGGTGGGTTAAAGTGACGTGTAGAAATTGACGGAATCCAATTTGGATCCCCGGATTGGGTTGGACATTCAAAGGACGGATCTAAAAACACGGCCAAGCATATATAAATGGTTAAAAGACGCAACCCGGGGGTCTAAAATCCCAAATAGGGATCCGATCGATGTGCCGTTTTCTCCGACACGACCGGGTGGGTTAAAGTGACGTGTGGGAACTGACGGAATTCAATTTGGATCTCCGGATTGGGTTGGGCATTCAAAGGACGGATCTAAAAACACCTAAGAAAATGATGGATCTAAAAATAGTATTGTATTAAGCTTGAGAAATAATCACATGTTTTAAATTTCATTTTAAAAATACTGTATGTCTTTTATTTATTATTAATGTTTCTCATTTTAATTTGTTTTAATATAGGATCCAGCTCTAGACGATGACGAGGCAGGGACAGCAGACGATGCAGCAGATCTATGTTGATTTTTGTATTCATTACTCTATATGATTTTTTATTTATTGTATTTTATGATTTTATGTTGATTGTTAGTATTTGTTAAATTTATGAATATTGTAGCAGGTTTGACATTGTAGCAATGTTGACAAATCATTTTTATTTGCCTATTTTTTTAAAAAAAATATGTGTATTTTCTGATAGATTTTCCGACGGATAGGTATCCGTCGGAACTTATAAATTACCGACGGAAAAATACCGTCGGTAATCCCGTCGGAAAATACTGACGGATTGGCCGATGGATAAGTATCCGTCGGAACTGATAAATTACCGACGGCTAAACACCGTCGGCAATTCCGTCGGAAACTACTGACGGCTTTACCGACGGATTATATCTATCGGAGGTTTCGACTGAATTCTGATGGAATTGTCATTCGTCGGAAATTTCTGACCAAGTATTTCCGACGGAAGGTTTCCGACGAGCTTTGGACGGAAAGCGGTCGGAAGGCGCTTTTTCCGACGAAATACCGACGGAATTTCGACGGATTCAGTCTGTCGGTAATCCCACTTTTTCTTGTAGTGTTACTGCATACCAGATTCGAGGACAGTGCTGTCGAGGTAGCATGGGATGAGTTCATGAAGCTCTTTCGGGCCAAGTTCATTCCAAAGCATATCCAGGACAAGATGGAGCAGGAGTTCCTTACTTTGACTCAGGGCTCCTTGACTGTACTTGAGTACGAGGCTAGGTTTGCGGAATTATCAAAGTACACACCTCACATTGTGGCTAATGAGCGCAGGAAGGCAAAGAAGTTTATGATGGGCCTTAAGCCATTACTGAGATCGAGGCTGGTGGCGTTTGACCATCGTACCCTAGATGAGGCTCTCAGCACACCTTGTCGGTAGGAGAGCGATATGGAGCAATATTTGGAGGAGAAGAAGGCATCGCAGAAGAGATCTGTACCTCCTTTCCAGCGGCAGGATAGGAAGAAGGCGGCATACCAGTCACTGCAGCATCCTGCGGCAGTGAGCAATCAGCAGGTAGCTTCTCAGTGGTCCCCCAGTAGTAGGCCTAATGGCAAGAAGGAGTGCCCTCACTGTGGAAGGGCACAAGGCGGTACCGAGTGCTGGAAGATGGCGGGAAAGTGTCTGAAGTGCGGGAGCAGCCAGCATCAGATCCGGGACTGCTCTAGACTTCAGCAGGGAGTCCAGCGTGGAGCGCCAGCCCCAGCAGTAGCAGTAGCGATAGCAGCAGCAGCGTCAGCTATAGGAAGACCAGGAAGGCCTCGAGCCCAAGCTCGAGTGTTTGCCTTAGCACGAGAGGATGTTGAGCATGCGGAGAATAACACCGAAGGTATGGTTCTTTTCATGGGTGTGCACGCTCAGATTTTGTTTGATACGGGTGCCACTCACTCGTTCATTTCCGAGCGGTTAACTAGGAAGTTAGCTTTAGAGTCAGGATTAGAAGCTGAGGAGTTAGAGGTTCCCTTATCTGTGCAGACACCTGTGGGAACAGTATCGACTAGGAAGTGTATTCCATCGTTACCTGTGTGCATTGAGGATCGAGTCTTAGATGGGTGTTTCTTCTTGCTAAAGATGAAGGACTATGATGCTATTCTAGGTCTTGATTGGCTAGAGGAACACTATGCTTTAGTTGATTGTCGTGGGAAGAAGATCACTTTTCGTATTCCTGGTGAGGATGAGTTTTCACATCCCTTGCCAAGGAACTTAGCGGGAAGGTTTGTTATCTCTTCCATGAAGACGATGAGGATGGTTAACAAGGGTTGTGACGCTTTTCTTGCCAGTGTGATATTAGTACCGAAGGCTGATCAGTCACTTACTCTTGCGGAGATTGATGTAGTGCAGGAGTTTCCAGACATTTTTCCCGATGATTTGTCTGGATTGCCACCAGTTAGGGAGATAGAGTTTACCATAGAGTTGCTTCCGGGCACCTCTCCTATCTCAAAGGCTCCATATCGGATGGCACCTGCGGAGTTAGCTGAGTTAAGGAAGCAGTTACAGGATTTGCTGGAAAAGGGATTTATTCGCCCTAGCGTATCTCCTTGGGGCACACCTATTTTACTTGTAAAGAAGAAAGATGGTTCCCTTAGGTTGTGCATTAATTACAGAAAACTCAACCAGGTAACTGTGAAGAACAGGTATCCCTTACCGCGGATCGATGATCTCTTTGACCAGTTGCAGAATGCATCGGTATTTTCTAAGATTGATCTGCAGTCTGGCTATCATCAGTTGAGCATTAGGAGTGAGGATGTGTCCAAGACGGCCTTTAGGACCCGTTACGGACATTATGAGTTTTTAGTTCTTCCATTTGGTCTGACCAACGCCCCTGCAGCATTCATGGATCTCATGAACAAGGTGTTTAGACCTTATCTAGATAGTTTTGTCGTAGTGCTTATCAATGATGTGTTGGTCTATTCTCCGGATGAGGCCACACACCGTCAGCATTTGAGGGTAGTGTTAGAAGTTCTCCGAGAGCACAAGTTGTATGCTAAGTTCAGCAAGTGTGATTTCTGGATGCACGAAGTTCATTTTCTTGGGCATGTTATCTCCGGTGCTGGTGTAGGAGTTGATCCAGCGAAGGTCCAGACTGTGTTAAATTGGAAGATTCCCATAACCCCATCGGAGATTCAGAGTTTCCTTGGTTATAGGAGTTGCATCTATCGCCACACCTTTGACTAAGCTAACCAGGAAGGGTGTGAAGTTTGTTTGGTCCGAGGAGTGTGAAAGTAGCTTTCAGTTGTTGAAGGCTAAGCTTACTTCAGGACCGGTATTGGTTTTACCGAGTGGTGAAGAAGGTTTTG
The DNA here is from genome assembly GCA_014218235.1 of Colocasia esculenta. Classification (NCBI taxonomy): domain Eukaryota; kingdom Viridiplantae; phylum Streptophyta; class Magnoliopsida; order Alismatales; family Araceae; genus Colocasia; species Colocasia esculenta. The sequence goes on along the minus strand of CM024757.1, from coordinate 19,947,789 downwards.
CCATTTACTCGGATGCATCTCGGATTGGTTTAGGCTATGTGTTGATACAGCAGGGAAGGGTAGTGGCATATGCTTCTCATCAATTGAAGGAGCATGAGCGTAACTATCCGACTCATGATTTGGAGCTTGCAGCAGTGGTTCATGCACTAAAGATCTGGAGGCACTATCTTTATGGTGTCAGATTTGAGGTGTTCATTGACCATAAGAGCTTGAGGTATCTCTTCTCGCAAAAGGAATTAAACCTCCAGTAGAGTAGATGGATTGAGTTCCTCAAGGACTATGACTTCGATCTTCAGTATCATCCTGGAAAGGCGAATGTCGTAGCGGATGCCCTTAGCCGGACGAGGTCTTTACTCCAGTAGGATTGGAAGATGTTGGAGGATGCTGCTTGTGTGATGACTGAGATAAGAGTCATTATTATGTCAGGCTTTGTAGCTCAGTTGTCCATTCAGACCACTGTTTTGGATGAGGTGGTCGGGCAGCAGAAGGCCGACCCTAGACTCCAGGAGTTAGTGAGTAAGGCAGGCATTGCTCGAGATGAGGATGGTGTGATTAAATTTCATCACCGAGTCTGTGTTCCTGATATTGTAGATGTCCGTGAGCATGTTCCTGCAGAAGCTCATAGGTCTAGATTTTCTATTTATCCGGGTAACACTAAGATGTACCAGGATTTGAAGATATCATTTTGGTGGTCTGGCATGAAGAGGGATGTAGCGGATTTTGTATCTAGGTGTTTAGTATGCCAGCAAGTGAAGGCCGAGCGGTAGCGACCATCTGGTCTTATGCAAAAGATGGAAATCCCAGTATGGAAGTGGGAGGCTGTCACTATGGATTTTGTAATGGGTTTGCCCAGATCAAGGAGGGGCAATGACTTGATTTGGGTAGTTGTAGATAGACTCTCTAAGACTGCGCATTTCTTGCCTATGAAGAAGAAATAGTCAGTTGAGAGTTTAGCTAGATTGTATGTTAGTAGCATTATTAGATTGCATGGTGTGCCGAAGTCGATCATTTCGGATCGAGATCCGAGATTTACTTTGAGGTTGTGGAATGGTCTTTAGGATGCATTAGGTTCTGAGTTGAAGCTTAGTTCGGTGTTCCATCCCCAGACAGATGGACAGTTCAAGAGGACTATCCAGACACTCAAGGATATGTTGAGAGCGTGTGTGCTGGATTGGAAGGATGATTGGGAACGTCATCTACCTCTTATGGAGTTCGCATATAACAACAGCTTTCATGCGAGTATTGGTATGGCTCCATTTGAGGCATTGTATGGAAGGCCTTGTAGATCTCATTTATGTTGGGAGGAGACTGGTGATAGGCAGTTTATTGGTCCAGAGTTAGTGCAAGAGACTTCGGATAAGATCCAACTTATCAGGAAGAGGCTTGTTGCGGCGCAAGATAGGCAGAAGATTTACGCCGACAACAAAAGGAAGGAGTTGGAGTTCGAGGTTGGCGAGCATATCTTTTTGAAGATTTTGCCTACTCGAGGTGTTGTCAGATTTGGCAGGCATAACAAATTAAGTCCTAGATTCATTGGCCCGTATGAGATTCTCAGGCATTTGGGTAGCATGGCATATGAGCTAGCTTTACCTCCGGCGTTAGCTAGTGTTCATCCTGTATTCCACGTATCTATGCTCAGGAGATATGTCTGAGATCCATCTCATGTTATTAGTCACGAGCCAATGGAGATATAGCCAGATTTGTCATATGTTGAGCAACCAGTAGCTATTCTTGACCGAAAGGTTCAGCATCTCTGGAACAAGAGTATTGCATCCGTGAAGGTGCTATGGCGGAACTTCTTGCGAGAGGAGGCTACTTGGGAGCTTGAGGATGCTATGATGAAGAAGTATCCTCAATTGTTTGAGTAGCGTCGATCTAACTTCGAGGACGAAGTTTCTTTAAGGGGGAGAGGGTGTAAGGCCCTCGAATTTTGCCCTCTTAATTAGATGTTTGGTTGTGTAATGTTTAGATGCTTTGTGTGTATAGTTATATGTATATATATATATATATGTATTTTATACATATTATAATTAAATAAGGTTTTACATGTATGTATGCATGTTTAATGATGTACATAGGGTGCTTATGTGATACATTATACATTACGTGTGTGTATGTACATAGTGTAAGCATGGTTTACTGCATTTCTATGTTCTGGCCGAAGTGCATGTTAACGTCAACATGCATGGACGTTTAGGGTTGAGTCGACATCCAGATCGATGGACGCCAACTCCAAGTTAGCGGCAACCAATGTGGTCGTCTATTTCCCAAAACCTATGCGATCTCAGATCTGGAAACAGCTGTGTTTCCTCCGACTTCTATTTTGGAAACCTACTCCAATGTAGGATCTCCTTCTAAACGTGTACCCCAACTTCCTTAGCTTATAAAAACTCCCTTTTGGCCGGATTAAAGTCCCTTTGGCTTTGTGAGAAAAACCCAAAAGAACTTGTGCGAACCTAAAACTTTGGGGGTTTGGATCTCTCTTGTTGGTGCATTTTCGGGCAATCTCCATCGACTGGAAGGAACTCTAAGCATAGAGGAAGGCTTCCCCGATGACGGTGCACAACCAGCTCCATCACAGAACTGGTTCGGGGAAGGATTTGAGGAGCTACTAGGCTTGGCCGAGGAGAGCTTCTCCAGAAAATAATTCCATCTATAGATTTTTACAAAGGCAAGTAACCTCTGCATATCAACCCTGCCCATGTCTAGTAGGTCTTAGGAATTTTACAGATTTTTCCTCGTGTCCTGGAACCCCCATTCACCATTATTTCTGTGTTCAGTCTGTGTTTACACAGACAGGATCTAAACAGAAACATCTTGTGCTGTTAAGATTCCTGGTTGGCGGCATGATCCTGTGCCATTAACCTATTTTGGCGGCAGCATATGTGCCGCCAAGTTCAACAGGTTTGACAGAATGCATGTTTTGATCCTTATGTCATAACTTCCAGATTTCTGGACATGAGTGCATGTTGTAAAATTTGTGTATGATCAAGTACGTATAGTAGAACATGTCATGTGGTTAGGTTGAATTTTCGTAGATTATCCTATTTATTAGAATTTCTATAACAAGGTATTAAGCTTGATTTAGTCTTGTTAACTCCTATTTAATTAGATCTATGTTAAATTAGGGTTTCAAAATTTTACTGTGACTATATGATGACTGTGTTCAGGTGTTAACAGTGTTAGATATAACTGTGTTATTGTGAAATCTGTTGAAGTAAAATTTGTGATAAAATGCCTGAAATGTTGTTTCAATTACTGAAATTAGTGTATTGATCCGAAAATTCTGGAAAATTGAGCATGTAACATATTGTCTGTTTATAATCTGTGATAAAAATTCAGATTCATTCTGATGACAGTAAGTGTGATTCTTAGTTGCATCATGGAAAATAAATATATTTAGCATGTTAAATTAAATCGGTGTGATTTAGTATTTAACATCATGTATAGGACTATGATGTGTGTTATTTATTTTCTGTGAACAGTAGTGTCATGTTACGAGAACTGAAGCATATGTAAGTGTATGAAAGTGAATATAATTGTGTTAAATGATGCGCAAGCAATGTGTAAATACTGTGAATTGAGTAAAATTGTGTCGTTTGTGACACTGCTACCATAGAGGGCTGTGGGACTGTACCGTAGTAAAGTCCTGACAGAAAGGTTCATTGTTTATGATATCATATGGACAATTAAGATGAAATCCTGGAGGTGGACATGTACCACTGGTTAGGGTGGAGAGTGCTTCTCCTAATTCTGCACAGTTAACGAAGATCTATCACTGTTTTGCCTGGGTGATAGGTATGTGAATGTGTTATGTGTGTCCTTCTAGTGGTGGTTTGGACTAGGTGTCATGGCAACTAAGTGTAAAATGTGAAATTATGTGAATACGAATATGTGAATTGTGCAATGTGTAAAATGAGCATGTGAAAGTATAAAGTGAATGTGTTGTTTTGTGAATAATTGTAAACTATGTGAATATGTTTAATTCATGTCAAAACAGCAAGCAATTGGTGAGGATAATTATAATAAATACATAAAAGAATATCTAGATTCCATGCTAGATGTACTCTTTATTTAATACACAGCTTCATGCTTAAATTGTGTATAGTTACCAACCAACTTGAATATGTTTTAACTTTCAATTCATGTATGATGAAAGGTGACATCATGCATAATTGTGAATTATTTACAATAAAACAGCAAGTTAAATGTGTAAATGAATGTGAAAAGTGCATGTGAAATTGATTAGAATCCATGCTAGGTTGCTAATCACCCTATGCTTAATTCCATGGTCTAGATTAGTAGAATTGTACTATAAAATGGATAATATTGAATTGTTAAATCATGTACATGTTATACATAGGCAGCATGTATAGGAATGTGAGTTATATTGTTTAATGTTATAAGTATGTAACATGTATTCTATTGCTACAAGTCTTTCCATGTATATTAGTTTAGATTGCATAGAGCATGCAACATGTGTTACTTCTTACATTTAAAAGTCAGCATGTGCATATGATGTGTGTATGGATGTTGTACATGGATTACTTGCTGAGTCTATTAGACTCATGCTTGCTTCGGCGTACAGGTGTGACAGGTGTCTCTACTTCCGAGGAGGAGATAGTTAGGAGCGACTCCGAGCGCGAGGAGTAGCTTGTGTTGTGGAGACTTCAACATTGTACTTTTATTTTCATAAGTATGTAATGAATAGGTGATGTATCTCATTTAGACAATGTAAATTTTGATTTAAAATTGCAATTATGTGGACTTTAGCTTTTCTTTTAAATGCTATATGGACTGTGGATATTTAATGATGATGTTGGAATGAGAATAAACATCTTATTATTCCAGTGTATTTGTGTTGTATTTGTGTACATCCCAACCTAGTGTTTAGTGTTGGGTCAATGTCCCATTGTGACGACGTTCTTTATACCGACGTGGATTGGTATAATCGTACCGGTATAAGGAGTGTCGTTACATCAAGGTCCTAAGGGCAAGCCTGCCCTGGGGCATAAGCCGACAAGCCAACCGAAACCACAGAAACACTTGAGGCAACACAGGTACTGTCGCCTCCCCCCTAGCCATTGTGATACCATCGCGACGGGGAAGGGCATCGCGACAGCAACCTGTCACGACAGGGAAACGCGCTGTGACAAGATTGCGTTGGATTACCGGACCACGACGCCATAGCGTCGGGCCAACACGTCACGACACAATCGCACCCTCTGGTGTCGTGATGCGCACCACAGTCGCGACACCAGAACAAGGGTAGACCCGCAGGATGCTTTATCCCGAGGCCACCCACACACCATAAACACACCACATGGAGGAGGGGAGCATGGAGAAGCAAGAAATGCTATCTACAAACCGCGAGGGGCTCCCAATCCACACGGATCGAGAAGGGTACAAGCAATCCCTACCTTAAACATAGAAATGAACCCATTGGGGGCCCTTCACGTCAGATTAGCCACCTCATCCTCGCTCCAAGAAAGCTCCACGACGCTGGGAACACGAGCACGGCCCTCCTCCTCGCCTGAAACTCACAAAGGGGAGAGAGGGAGGTAGAGCACTACTGGAGGGGGAGGAGAAGAGAGGGGAAGGAGGAAAAGTGAGAAGGGGTCACTGGCCAAGGCCTTAAGCCTTCGGCACCTAAGACGTGATGGGGCAACACGTCGCGTTAAGAACCTTAACGCGACGGGTCAACTCACCGCGACAACAACGCATCCCCCAGGGACGCCGCGACAACCCAACAGATCTTAATGACACACCTGCCACCCTGACAAGCGTCAGACGACCAAAGCGATGGAACACTATCGTGACCCATTGATCGGGCGTGACATGAAGATGCAATGGGAAAGCAGGGCGCGACAAGAACGCGACACCCAAGCTGGTCGCGATAAGGATGATTGTTGTGTCGGACACTGATAATCTCATAATTATCATGAATAATCATGCCATTTCAATGACTAACAGTTGATAAATTCATAATATTTCTATTATCATAGACAATAATTGATTAAATTCAATTTTATGTTGTATTTGCAAGTTAATGGGCCATTCTATGAAGTGCTTAATGGGCTAATGGATTGGAGTGAAGCAAGAGAAAATAAAAGAGATATTCTATTAAAATATTCCCCCTCTATTTTTTAAACACTTTCTCACTTTTAAAAATCTTCTCCCTTATTTTCTAAAAATCTCTATTTCCTTTCCTCTCTCCCCCTTCCTCTCTTTCTCCACCACTTTATAAACCTCTCCCCTCTCTCTCTTGCTATTATTCTTTTCCCACTTCTCTCTCTCTCTTTCCTGCGCACAATACCCCTTCTTTCTCTTCTTCTTTCTTCTCTTCTTCCCCTTCTCTTCCTCTCCCCCGGTCTCTCTCTCGCACAGAAGCAGCAAGCAGCAGCAGCCCGCACCCCTGCGCGCCCGCCAGCACCCTGTGCGCGTCCCTGCGCGCCCGCCAGCGCCCGCGCCGCCCGGTTGCCTGCCCCGCCACGCCTGCCGTCCTGCCTCCACGCACCCAGGCCGCCTGGACGCCCGCGCCCCGTCTGCCAGCGCCGCCCGCCTGCCAGGCCGCCTGCGCCCGCGACCCACGCGCCCGCGCCCCACGCGGCCGCCCAACGTGCTCTGCCGCCCTTCGCCGAGCGCCTACGTGCATGTGTTTGCATGCACGTAGCGCACTCTCTCTCCCCCTCCTCTCTATCGCTCTCTCTCGCCTCTCTCCTATCTCTCTCTCTCCCTCACGCGCTCTCTCTCCTCTCTCTCGCCTCTCTCTTCTCTCTCTTCTCTCTCCTCTCTCTCACCTCTCTCATCTCTCTCCTCTCTCTCTCTTTTCTCCCTCTCTCTTCTCTCTCCTCTCTCTCGCCTCTCTCTTCTCTCTCCGCTCTCTCTCTTTTCTCTCTCTCTTCTCTCTCTCTTAATTTTCTATTCTTTTTATTATCATTGTAACAGTTGGTGCTTGTTTTAGTATAACACATTTCTGTTGATTGTTTAGTGGATTATAATTTTGAATAGCATCTCTTATTATCTCTCTCTCTTTATTTCTATACTTATCTTAGATTTATTTAACACAACTTAGTTTAAATATTACCACACTATTTTCCTAACTAAAAGCCCAACGTTTTCAACTCTAAAATCTAGTTCTCCGTGGATTCGACTCGGTCTCACCACTTAACTACCGTTTAAATATTTAGTGTAGGCCGATTATTTGAGATTGTTAGTCACGTGTTTAACGACGCATTCGTGGGCTATCAGACACCCACAATGTGACACTAACGCGTCGCCCAGCCCGAACGCATTAGTGGCCAGTCATACAAGACACCGGACGGAAAGTCGGGAAGCCGGGTCTTACAATCATCAGTAAACACCACGATGAATTTGTCGAGGTATGGCCGATAGATGTTGTTCATCAGTTGTATGAAAGTTGCAGGAGCATTTGTTAGACCAAAAGGCATAACGATAAATTCATAATGTCTGTACCTACTCCTGAAAGCCGTCTTATAAATATCCATATCCTTGATTCTCATCTGATGATATCCAAACATAAGGTCAATTTTAGAAAAATACTTAGCTACAGATATTTGATTAAATAATTCATCAACGTGAGGCAGAGGATATTTGTTCTTGATAGTCAGCTGATTCAACTTTCTGTAGTCAATGCATAATCCTATAGATCCATCCTTCTTCTTGACAAATAACACGATTGCTTCCCAAGGGGAAGTACTCGGTCTGATAAAGCCTGTAAGGCCCTCAAATTTTGTTCACATTATGTATATTTAATTTTATGTGTATTATAAGTATTTATTTACTTATGTACATGTGTATATATATGTTTATTTTTGTGCATATAATATATTTATTTAAATGTGCATATGGTATCTAATTATTGTTGTGCATATTGTATGTATTTATTCGATGTATATAGGTTCATTTGATATTTATGTGTTCTGCCCGAAACCCCTGTTAACGTCAACATTCCTCGACATTAAGAGCAGGTTGATGGCAACCTATGTGCCGTTGACTTCATGGCCAGGAGATATAGATGTCCAAATCGATGGACGTTTACTTCCTATTAACAGCAGCAAAGTGGTCGTTTACTTCTTCGGTTATGTTTGGGATTCCAGATCTGAAACGGTTGTGTTTTCTCCTGGTTCTAATTAGGAGACCCATCTTAACGGTAGGAAAACCTAATCCTAGACGCACCCTGACCCTTAACCTTATAAAACCTAGTGACTTTGTCCGGATTAAGTCTTTTGGTTCGAAGGGAAAAAGCTAGGGTTTGTTGAGAGAAAAACTAGAGTTTTCTGTGTCTTGATCCGGCAATTAAGTGGGTCTTCTGGTGATCTTCTATGACGTGAAGGAGCTCCTAGGGTTGTTGAAGCTTCTCCGACTCTGGAGGGCCTCTGTGTAGGCGTGAAGACCAGTTTTGGGGTTGCAAAGTTACCTTCTTGGCTTGGTCAAGGAGGGCTTCTTCGACAAATTGAACCCTTTAGAGATTTTATTTCAGGCAAGTAATCGAGGGGTATCATCCCTAGACATGTCCCTTAGGTTCTAGGAATTTTTATGGATTTTATTTCGTGTCCTGGAACCTCCAATTCTCTCTTTTATTTGAGTTCAGTCTGCACTTTCTGCAGACAGGAGGTTGACGGAAACCTTGTTGCCGCCAAGTTCTTGAGTTAACGGTAGTATACTATGCCGTTAACCCACCTTGACAGCAAGGCCCTTGCCGCCAAGTTCTTCTATTTTTCACAGAACTGTATTTGCCATGTTTGTATTATGCTTTCTGGATTTCTGGATGGGTGTGTGTACTGTAAAAATTATAGTTAGTCAGGTATGGTATTTAGGTCAGACCATGAGGCTATGTCGAATTTCTGAGCATGACTTTATTTAATATAAATTCTGTATTGGTGAAATAAGCATGTTTTGACAATGTTTAATTTTGAATAAATACTTTTACTACATGTTAGTGTTACAGAGAATTTTCATGATCTTAGGGTTACTGTTCACATGTTTTAAACCTGTTAGAACCGACTGTTTTGCTGTATACCATGTTACAGCGAATATCTTGTTAAATTGCATGAAATCTGTTTAAAATGTTAAAAATAGTTTTGCAATTTCAAAAATTCTGAAAAATTAGACATATAACATATTGCATGTATGGAGTATGTGGTTAAAATTTTATAATGATTTGATATCCAAAGGTATTTTTTGTATTTTAAGAGGGTATTTAAGCAATGTTAAGCATGTTTCACTTAAAATATGTAAATTTCAGTGATTAGCAGCATGTTTAGGTACTGGTATGATTGATTTGTCACTGTGAAATAGTAGTGTTAAGTTCTGTAACCTGAGATATGTATTTTTGTTTAAAGTGCATGTAAATGGGTTAAATGCTACATTTAAATGAATGAAACCATGCGATTAAGTGAGAAAAATGTGTTTAAGTGTATCATGTGGCGAAATTGACACTGCTACCATAGAAGGATGTGGAGTCGTACTATAGAAAAGTCCCTATGGGAAGGCTCATTGCGTATGTGATATCCTGTGGGCATCAGGATGAAATCCTGGAGGTGGACAAGTACCACTAGTTAGGGTAGAGAGGGCTTCTCCTGGTTCTGCATTGTTATCAAGATTCGTCACTATATTGCCTAGGTGGCGGGTATGTGTTATGTGAATGTGTGTCCTTCTTTATGGTGGTTCGGACTATGTGTCACGGCAATTAAAGTGTAAAAGTGTGAAATTGTGCAATGTGAACATGTGATAGTGTTATGTGAATGTGATACCATGTGATAAGATGTGAAACCATGTGAATGAGATTTATTTATGATAAAACAACAAGCAAAAGATGTGAACATGCGTTATAAAAGTATGTGAAAATTGTTAGACATCATGCTAGGATTGCTAGTTATTATGTGCATAATTCCATGATCTAGTTGTGTAGAATTGTGAAATGTTATGAATAGAAATAGAAACCATGATCATGTTACATATCATGTGTAGAAAGCATGTGTAGGGTATCTATGTACAATTGCTTAATTGACTTGAATCATGTGACATGTATTTCCCTTATTGTTTAAAAAGTATAGTGTGTGTGTGGTATGTGTAAGGATGTGCCTTTAGGTTGCTTACTTGGTCTTTCTGGAAGACTCATATTTGCTTTAACATACAGGTGAGACAAGTGTCCCTGTGCTAGAAGAGGACATAGTGAGGAGTGACTCCAAGAGAGAGGAGTAGCTACATTTGTGGAGATATCTATTTAAACTACATTTCTTTCATTAGTATGTGAACAATGACAATGTTATTCATATGGACTTGTATAATTGTGAACAATTGTTATTTTCATTATTGCTATATAGATTGTGGAATATGTGAATGATGATGGAATAAAATTTATCTTTATTTCCGCTGTACTCTTGTGTTATTTATGTACATCTCGACCTATTGTGTTGTGTTGGGTAAATGTCCCACTGTGACGGCGCCCTCTGTATCGATGTGGATTAGTATAATCATACTAGTATAAAGATGGTCGTTACAAAGCCTTTTTCTAGCAACCCCATCAATTGCTCCTTTAGTTCCTTCAATTCGGCTAGAGACATTACATAAGTCTGACGTGACATTGGTGCAGCTCCAGGGGTCAGATCAATAGAGAAATTCACATCTCGTTCAAGTGGAATGTTGGGCACCACATCGAGAAAAACGTCGGAGTAGTCTTGCACTATGTGTATGTCTGCTACCTTGGGTGCTTTCTTTTCAACTATTATAGTGGCAAGGAATGACACACATTCATTTCTTATCATACCTTGTGAATGATAGCAGAGACTAGATATAAGTGTCTCTTATGTCTACGTCTCGTGAAGGACAACTTAGAGAATTCAATAAATGTAATCTTCCCCCTTCTACAGTCAACACTAGCACCATAGGTGGATAGCCAATCGGCTCCTAATATGACGTCATAGCCTTCCATGGGCATACACACCAGGTCGGCTCTTAGATTGAGTTCCCCAATCATTACATCAGCTAATGGAAAATATTTATTCAATTTGGCTTTCTCTCCCAGTGGGGTTGTGACAGGAAACTCAAAGCCCATACATGCAGGTTTAATATTTAGGGTATCAAAAAATGCTTGTGATATGAACGAATGTGTAGCGTCAGTATCAAACAAAACAAATGATGATTGAGAAAAAATTTGTAATGTACCTTCCGCCACTCCACCCTCTTCGGTGGTCTCCATTTCCTGCACAGCTTGGAGTCTACCCTGCTTTTTTTGTCCACCTGGACACTTGTCATTTTCTTTCAGTATGAGGCAATTAGGGATGTGATGCTCGCGACTACCACAGTGCAGGCATGCGCCAACTTTACTCCAGCACTCTTCCGCAGTGTGACCAGGCTTGCCACAATGCTTGCATTTGGGCTTGTTTGGGGCAGAGGGAGTGAAGATCTTGGGCTTCTGCTCTTGGCTTGGCCCATCAGCGATGCTAAACGGCCGCTTTCTTGCCATTGGTTGGTCTGCTTGAGGAACTTGATGCTTGTTCCTTTTTGACAATTCTACCTTTGATGCGATCAGTAAGATCGGTCACATCCTCCAGCAGCTAGGCCTTCTTGACCATATCGGCGTAAACTTGGATGTCAAGTGGTGCAAGTTGAGTGATATAATAAGGCTTGAGCCCATTAAGGAAACGCTTTGCCATCATTTTCCCGGTGCTAACGAGGTGATTGGCATAACGTGCCAATCGGGAGAATTGTGCCTCGTATTTTGCAACCATGAGGTTCCTTTGCTTCAGTGTAGCAAATTCGGCAGCCTTTCTTTCCTATACTCGTTCAGAGAAATATTTGGAGTTGAACTACTCCTTGAATTCAACCCAGGTGAATTGTGCATTTGCCCAAGTGGCCTCAACGGACTCCTACCACGCACGAGCATCCCTCTCAAATTGAAAAGTGGCAAGCAGCAGTTTGTCATCGTTCGCACATTGCATGACACAGAATATACACTCTGTCTCCTTTAACAAGTGTTCAACCTCATCGGGATCAGTGGTCCCACTGAAATGAGGCGGGTTCATGCTATGGAAGTTTCTATGCAGATCCCGTACTCCTCGATTACCACCGCCCTGAGCAGCTTGCACTAGGGCTCTAGTCAAATCTTGAAGTGTTTGCTGCATGTCACAGAGTTGTTCACACTCCGCTGCCATTGCTAATGTTCTAAGTTCCTTCAAAAGAAAATTTCATGTGAGATATTGAAATTGCACAAAGTTGGTGTGTGTGTGAATTTATTTAACTTATTACCCATGGCTCTAACCATCTCTCACATAGGTAAGGTAACTGACTCTAGTCGAGGTAGGTCAATCCTAGATCATCATATACTTAAGAACAACCTAGGCTCTGATACCACAAAATTGTAATGTCCCGACGTGGAATATCGGAGCGATAAACAGTTAAATAAATAGTATAGAGCGAGAAATAGACATCAACCATTGCACAAATTGGAATAATGTCAAATAAACAACTTTATTGATAAATTCCACTAGCTTCTATTACATTCACTAATTCAGAGCCATAACTATGGGTCCAGAGTACTTTATTCAAAACAAAATAACTACAAACTAACTATCCATCTAACTAACTACTAAAAGCTTTGGTTGTCGAAATGACTAGTCACTTCTGCACTTGTTCATCCCCATCCTTCTGTGTGTGGTAGTCCCCATTAGACTCATCTGAAACACATGAAATAAATAGCACAGGATGAGCGATAATCGTCTAATAGGACTTAATATCTCGTATAAACAGACATACTTTAAGTGATTAATGTCTTGTAAAATATGGTAACTAGAGAGAACGATCAAGTATAGTCAAGAGAGTAATGTCACATGATAACAAGAGAATGATAGCACTTTTCACATGAAAATAACACAATAAGCATGATAACGGATTGGCCATATAACGAGATAGCACGTATGGTTGCACAGAAGTGCACTAGTCATGATAGCATGTTAGTTGATCTTCCTGTCAACCACGAGAATATAGTACTTTGATTGATTGTCATAGATTAATCTTGATAGAATGGTACTTGGATGTAATGCTGAACACCCTGATCATTTAACTCCCATGGGCACTAGCACTTTCGGGTGCACCTCCCAGGACCAGATCGGGCCCTTTATAATGTTGCCTAGCATTGATCATGTTTTTATCTTAGACAATCAAATGATGGTCAAATAGAGTACCAAGAATAGATGAGAGTAATTGAAGAATAGATGAGATTATAGAGAGAATGTGATTAGATAAAAAGACAGAGAACGTACATAAGAACGGGGGTCAAAATCATAAAACAACGTTAAACAAGTGATAGTATCAGTTGCAACAACACACACTATCGTGTGCTGGCAAACCGGTGGAAGTCACAACCACCCAATAGCCGTGCTACGAACACAGGCCAGAGGTCCGACGTGATCTCAAGGTAAGAGAAAACAATCTAATTAAGGCCGTTGGATCATGCTGATCCCTAAAGGCAAAATAGGTATTGATGGTACAACCTGCTCGTCAGCAATGGACATCTGCCAAATTCTAGGAGTCTTACGAAGGCCTCGACAAGGAGTTCTTGGTCTTGTCACGAGTATTCCTAATGAAGAGGTCGTCCAAGCCAAGATTAAGTGTGTACAGAAACGTTTGCATGTCATACCTTGAGTGCTCGAAGGTAGAGGGACGATATCGGTATTAAATCACGTGAATAAAATGAAGACAAGTTTACTTAAAATAATAGGCATAGGGTCTTAAAAAATTCATGTTTAGTGTGTGCATGTGTAAGAAATCAAGCTAGCAGGAGAGTGTTGTGCACACATGTTTTAATTAACAAAATCATGTGAATATTAGCAAATGTTCATTAACATGTTGTTACTGTTCATAACAACGTATTACAGAGGTTAAACAATGATTTTTTTTTTGCATAACTAACATGGTTTGCATGCAAATTAGGGTTTCTGGACAGACAGTCAGATCGCGACGTCGGCCAGCGTCACATTCACGTCGCGACAGACTAGGCCGACACGACGGCCATGTTCTGGTCACGACGTGTCAGGCTGATGCGTTCAGGTCACGACCGATGAGCCGACGTGATCTGGTTCAGCTGATACGCCCATGCGACGACGAGGTTCTCGTCGCAACATGTCGGAGCAACGCATTCAGGTCGAGACCGACAGGATCTGAAGATCGCAATGTAGGGTCCCATCGCGTTAAAAATGCGATGTGAGGGCTTTTTACGACCCAGTTGAGAACGCGACCTATCGAGTCGTCACGTTCTCAAGGTCTCGGCCTGAGCTCCAGAACTTGCATAGGCCTCCTTGGGCTGCAGTCCATGCAGTCAAGGGCTGGACACAGTGCTCTTTAAAAATTCATATAAATTTGTATACATGGTGAAAAATCACGAAATTAATTTTAAATAAAACTAGACATTAGAGGTACATACAGTAAAGAGTAATTAGATTTCAGTCAGGGTATGATCATGCTATTAACAGGTTCTTCATGATGCACTTAAAATATGGCACAGTGATGGAAAACTATTTAATTGGAGAAGGGTACATGATATAAATTGGGGAAAATGGTGTCATTGGATTCTTGACATCAAGTAGCATGTACAGTAAAAGTTTCATGACACAAGATCAAGTATAAACATAGATTTAGGGCGAACAAGTCAAGTAGGGTACATGTTCTTGACTGAACTTTGAGCACGAAATGCACATGAATGACATGATGAAAATTGGGGAAAACAAGGGGCTTTTGATGCTTGGATCATGGTCTATCTAGGGTCGAATTTAATTTATTTTTTCTTAAAATATTACCTTATTTTAAGTGTTTAGTTCCTAGGGCAAAAAATGTGAAGAACCCTAAAGATCCCTCCTTCTAGCCTTCCTTCTCCTTGATCTCCATGTCCAAGAGCTCTTCCTTCTCGTTCTCCAAGCTCTAGAAGCTTTCTAGGGTTGGCTAGTGTAGACACGCAAATTCGGCTCCATCGCGGGTAAATTTCGTATTGCGCCATGATGCCACAAATGGACTTCATTTTGCCTTGAAAGAGTGTTTTCCCCATCATTTTGGAACATCCTCATTCTTCCCCAGTGCTTCCCCTTCATTTCCGGAACCCCTCGGGTATTATAAGCTTAAAATTCATATCGTGACGGGTATGGCAGCCGCCTCTCTCCAAACGCGTCCTATACCCCGGACGCGATTCAGGATCCTTGTCGCGACGGCCTTTAGGGGCGCAACCTTATCGCGGCCTGCATATCGACCGCGACTATGATTAATGCGTCGGCCTGCGCGATGCGACAATGAAGTCTTATTTTATTTATGGAAAATGCCTTTTTATGAACACGTCCGCCATAAGCGATGCGATTCTGATTTCTTTTTTGGCATAATTTTCATAAATAAAATAGGAAAGCTTATCGCGTCATGTGGTTCCGACGCGATCATGTTTATAGTCGCGTCCTGCCATCCGGACGTGATTTAGTATGGCCCAGAAAGTCGTCGCAGTCAGGTTCGTAATCATGAGAAAAGCCTGAATCGCGTCCTTGTCAGAAGACGTGATTTAGAAGGCCAAATTCGAAATCCAAACGCATTTATGAGCCGATTGCCTCGGAATCACACGATTTGTAATCCCGTCGGGCTAAGCCACCGCGTTTCAAGTCGCGGCGACCTGATCCGACGCGATTCCAACCGTAGCTGGGGCTACGGTCATGATGCGGCTATCACATCAAATTGACCTTTTGAAACGCGGCCTGCCGCCCAGATGCGTTTAAATCCTTGTCGCAGTGCCCAAGCCCGACGCGATTCAAGTCATGGCCTGCCACCCAGACGCGATTCAAGTTCTTGTCGTGGTGGCTGTACCCGACGTGATTCAAGTTTTTACCCCTATAAATTGACCCCCGAGGGCATTTGTAGAGGAGGGTTCCATGAAGTGGTGAAGCCCTGCTGGATCCTCGCCTCGACTCCGAGCCATTCCTTGCCGATCCATTCATCTTCCTCAGAGTCCAACGTCGACGTCTCCTTCCATTCCACACGCGAGGCGGGAGCGTCTCCCTCCTTTCCATCCTTCATCAACTCCAGCAACGGCCCGTCACGCCGCACCAACATTTGGGGAAGCATCTCTCACTCTCTCTCTCTCTCTCTCTCTCTCTCTCTCTCTCTCTCTCTCTCTCTCTCTCTCTCTCTCTCTCTCTTTTATTTGCATTTCTACTCTCTCTAGGCCCACGTGGCTCTTTACATTTTCACCTCCTCCGGGCCCCACGTGGCCCTTCTTTCATCCTTTTTTACACACATGCATGCATACACACACACACCTACTTTAGGGGTTTAAAAACCACCATCCGGTGAGTCCTCCCTATTTTTATTCATTTCATTTATTCGTTCAGGATTCGGTACTACACGCCTTTTTTGCTAATTCACATTCTTATTTGTCTTTTTTGCAAGGGTAATCAAACGAGGAAACGCCCTCTACCGCGGCCGGCCATGTTCGTAGAGGCAGATAGGGCCCACATCATCCCCTGCGCAATCTCTCTTCTAAAAAGGTACGCTCGCGATCACATCTCCATCTCGCACCCTTCGTCGTGCACTCTCCATTCGGCACCCTCGTATGCCTGGCAATCACGATCATTTTTCTTTATTTTATCACCACCCTCTTTGTGGATTTAAACACCTCGGACTCCTGACGGACCAATCGGCAGTGTCTACAAATTGGCGATCACAGTGGGACATCTTTTGCGTTTTTCCTTTTGATTACCCCCTCCCTTCGTGCCCCACGTGGCACTCTTCTTTACATCTACATTTGTTTTATTCTCTACAAAAAGCATGTTGTGTGTTTGATTTTTAATTTTGTTGTCTCCTTTTGTTGTTTTTATACATATCCTGCCCTTTCCTACTCCTTTTTCTGTCCTCGGGTGGCTTGTTGGAATCGCGTCCAACACAGAGGACGCGTTTATAACGCGTCCACTAAACCGGCCGCGTTTCTTTTTTTTTTTCGTGTCGCGACAGCCAAGGCCGATGTGTCATTGTTTTTTGTCACGCCGGCCCATGTTGGGTTGAGTGTGAATATAATTCATTTCTCCTCACATTTTGATGATGACAAGTTGTGATTTTAATGCATAACCATTGGAACATGCAAAATACATTACCTGAAATTACAATATTCAAAAAGCATGTTTCCAAGCACATTTATCATTGATATTCATGATAATATATTTAAATAATGATTTATGTGTTTATTTTCTCAGGGACAAGCACTTTCTGCAAAGGTAGTGTCGACACAACCATCAGTGGTGTCGACACAATGGTTCAGAACAAAGGCAGAAATGTGAAGAAAAGTCCATCTCAGGTCGACACCAGTCCAGATCAGGTCGACACTAGAGAGCCTTCCCAGAAGGCTTGTTGTTCAGATAGCCAAAGCAGGTCGACACCAAATGCAGGCAGGTCGACACTAGATGGCTCTCCCAGAAGGCATGTTTTTCAGATGGCTAAAGCAGGTCGACAGGAGATGAGATCAGGTCGACACTAGAGAGCCTTCCCAGAAGGGCTGTTTTGCTGTCTGGGACATGAGGTCGACACTGAATCATCTCAGGTCGACACTAGAGATCTCTCCTAGGGATTTGTTTTGCCAGTCTGGGAGAGTGTGTCGACACACCTCATGGGCAGGTCGACACACTCCGGAATCTCTGTGACTTAAACATTCCCCTGGACACGTGGCACCCTAGGGAGATGTCAGATCATTCTTGGATCATGTGCCCACGTACCCCAAGGGTATCTTCCGGATACTTAGGGTATAAATACCCTCTTATTGGGAACTCATCCCAAGAGAATCTCTTTAGAGCCTCTAGAAACCGGCAAGCGGCGGCAAGAGAGTCTCACCTCCCTGTTCTTGCTCTCTCCTATGCTCCCACACCAATTCACACTTCTTCGAGCACAAGACTTGAAGATTGATCAGCATGAAGCACTAGGATCAACTTCAAAGGAGCAGATCAAGTAGAAGCCAGCAATTGTGAAGCTCTCAAGGGAGATCCAAGATCAAAGTTGCAGAGCATCGGCCAAGGGACTTCAAGTGATCAAGATTCTTCCAATTCGGCCTCTACAGGGAGTTTTCTTGAAGAACAAGATTGTCAACCTCGAGTCTAAAGTCTTTCTTGTTTCTTCCTGGCTATTCTAGAAATTGTGCATAATCTGTTGCACCAATTTTCTTGAATTGGCCTTAATAGATCAGATCATTGCTAGAGGATCTGCATCTTATTGTTTTGTTCTAGCAAGTGGTTTGTGAGCCTGCGTCTCAGTAGTTTTGAGTCGTCGCACTCACTGTGTGGTTTGAGCCGTCGTGCTCAGTTTGGAGTCGTCGTGCTCCAGGTGTTTCTTGAGTCGTCGTGCTCAAGGGTGTTTGGAGTCGTCGTACTCCTAGTGTGTTGTACTCAAGGTTTTTGAGTAGTGTGGCCTCACTGTGTGAGGGGTGGACGTAGGAGTCACTGGAGGTGATTTCCGAACCACCTAAAAATCCTCTGTGCATTGGTTTGAATTGTGGTTTGCCTTTGTATCTCGCTAGATGCATGCATAGGGATTTCGTTCACACTACTAATTGATTTGCTCACACACACTAATCACACTTCAGATCAGTAAATTAATTGGGTGATTTGATCTTTGATTCAAAGTAATTTTAAATTGCCTAAGCTTCCGCGTTAATTGGTATCAGATCTATTCAACCCCCCCTTCTAGATCTGATCCTTCCACCCATCAGTTCCTAACAATTGGTATCAGAGCGGGTTAATGTCTGTTACTGATCTGATTTGATTGCTTCCGGTTGATTTATGTGTTAATTGCTTGATCTGTGTGCTTAATCGCTCTGATTCCTTCTTTTGGCTTTAGAGCGGATTAATCACTCTAATTGTTAGATCTAATCCCTTGTCACATTGATTCATTGTGATTAGATCTAATAGTCTTCTGTGAGTCTTGGTATAATGGCAAATCTATTTAATCTGGTTCTAATTTCAGAGAAATCACCAGTCTCACTTTCATCAAGTTTTTCAAAGGAAGCACAAAGAAAAGGAGCAAAAGAAATTCACAAGTACTTTATGGCAAAGAGGAACCTCAATGAATCCAGAAAATCAACCACTCATAAGGTTCTGGCTCTAACAGCACATTCTAAGAGCTCAGAGCATTCTTCATCCTCTTCAGAGCACAAGAGCTCAAATGGGTCTAAAAGGTCAGGTAAATCAACTCCAGATCCATTTGTGTATTCTAATTCTGATTCTGATGAAGATGAAAGTATCTCTTATGCTGAGTTGATTAAATTCTGTGAAAAGATGCAAAGTCTCAATGTACAATTGAACATCAAAAATAAAGACTTGAAAAAGGCTTTAAAACATTGCCATAAAGAAAGTGAAAACTTGAAAAATACACTGAATTTGCACTAGAATCATGATAAGAATCTTTCAGAAGAAAATGATAATTTGAAAAATAAAATTGAAAAATTAAATTCTGAAAAAGAGAATTTGGAAGATGAAATCCAAATCTGTGAAAATAAACTGAATGGATTGAAAGAAAACCATGAGCTATTGAAATCAAAAGTCATTGATCTGGAAAATGAAAAAGAAGAGTTGATTGATCTCAATAACAATTTCAAATTTGATAATAATCAATTAAGCAAACAAATTTCTAATATGGCTCATGATCATCAAATAAATGAAAGATACAAACAACTTGTTGAGGAAAATCAACACCTAAAAAGGAAGATTGAATGCTTGTACCATGACAAACCATTGGACAATGAATGCAGCAATCTGAATAATAAAATGGCCGACTTGGAAAAACAAATTGCTCAATTTGAAAATGAAAAGAACAAGATGAAAAATGGTTTGGATGTCATGCTGAACAAGCTTCAAATTTCAGAAAAGGAAGTAATTGCATTGAAATCTGAAAAACAGAAGCTTCAAAATAAATTGAAGAACACAAGTCCTGCTTCTGTTAAAAATAAGAAAAATGATAAGAACAAAACAAAATTAACAATTGTTAGATCTGTTGCAAACAAGATCTCTTCTAAGTCTAATGAAAAGCTAGTGAAAGTTCTTGTTCAGAAACAGACAGGGAAAGAGAGGAATGCAACTGTCAAGAGGACTCGTCTACTTCCTCCATCAATCCAAAAAGCTCCAAGCAAATTTCAAATTCACATCATGCCAAGAGCCACCAAAAGGTACCTCCTTCTCCTCATGGTAAGCCTCCTCAGATGAAAAGGAGATTTCAGCAAATGCATACATGCCAAGGTAAGTACCAGGTAAAAAATGCTCGCATTTGCTTTAATTGTAATAAACCTGGTCATCTTGCCAAACATTGCTGGAATAGAAATCAAAATTTCAATAAACATGCCAAATCAGTCCAATGCTTTCATTGTCATAAAATTGGTCATATTTCTAGGGACTGTTGGTACAGAAATGATTTTGTTGTGCATGCTCGGAAATTCCAATCTAATGCACATGCTCATATACATAGGAATAAACATCATGTTCATACTGAAAATGTTCAGAAATTCCATGTGTATAGGCATAGAAATGTTGCACAAAATCATTTTGGTTCTGCTCATATTAAAAATCCAAAAAATAGAAAACTTCATGAAAACATAGATGCATTGATCAAGGCAAAAAGAAAATCTTGAACTAATTCTGCTCATAGTTCTTTCAATGAAAGAAATGCATCTATACAAAAAATAAAAGTATTTTGGATTCAGAAATCTTTGTTGCAATCTAACATTGATTTCATTGCAGGACCCAAGCAAATGTGGGTCCCAAAACCAGCTTGATCAGCAAGCTGAGAAGTCTTGCAGCCATACATTGTCAATGGATTCAAGAAATTGGCTGTGCAAGGCTAGAAATGACTAGAGAACACAAGTAAAATCTTTGAAAAAGAAATGAAGACCATTCAGGTAAAACTTCTTTATTATTTCATTTTTGAATTTCCTGAATTGAAACGAATGTTTAATTTCTATCTGAAAAAATGAGAAATGTGTTTTCAATGTTACTCCCATCAAAGAACTTCATGTCATAACAATTGGAATCAGGTTAATGTTGTCATGCATGCTTAACTGTACCCATGAGTTTGTGTGCATTCTAATTGCTTTGACTTCTTGGTATATCAAATGATGACATGTGGAAAAATAAGTTATGCTTGTTTGGAAACTATCATCATGCGTGAGTAAAATACTCCACCAAGTACCAAAAGTCATGTTATGCTTAAAGCAAATTGTGCTCATAATCATGTGTGAATTGCAGGCTAACCTTATCATTCCATGCACAAATTAAGGGGGAGTAAATTTGAAAAAGTGCAAAAATCTTGTTTAATAAATTGCTGTTAATGCATGATTGATCATGTTCATATTCTTTGAGTGCAAACTACTTTGAATGAACATATCTGTATTACTTATATGATCATTTCAAATCATGTAAATCTTATGGGAAGTGAGCCAGAAGAATCCTTGAGTGAAATATTGGAGAAATATTCCTTCATGTCTGATTTGTCATCTCTTGAGAAATGAGGTAGCAAAGAAATCATTTGAACTCCACTTCATAGAAACTTAAAAGTAAATTGCTGACATCTTCACTAAACCCCTTCCTGACAATAGATTCTCATCTTTAAGGAGAGAACTTGGTCTTTGTAAATGTCAAGTTTCTTGATCTCTCTCTTTGGGATTGGGTTGAGTGTTAGGCATCTTCTGAGGGGGAGTTCTTTGTATCATGATATTCATTTGCTTCCTTGATTCATCATATCTCTCTCCATTTCACTTCTATTTCTTTTTGACAATGAACTCTTCAACTCACATTGTGTGAACTTCTTGGTATATCAAATGGTGATTTGAAGAAGAACAAGTTCTGCTTGTCTGGACACTTTCACTATGCGAGAGTATGTGTCTCCGCCAAGTACCAAGAAATGAAAATGCAATTAATGAGGGGGAGTTTTTATTGTTTAAAGAGAATCTTTCCTGATTTCAAAAAACTTGCATATCTTTATTCTGATGAAAAGTGGTTGAAATCCTCATCTCAGGGGGAGCTAGAAAATTCAAGTTATATCCTTTGCAAAATTCAAAACTTTTTCTTGCATTACATCAATTTCCTTGCATGATGTCCTCATTCAGGTGTCTAGAGTCTCAAAATGATCCCTTGAGTGATCTACTACATTCATTTGTCAACTCTCACCTATATTCTTCAAAACTATAGAAATTCAGATTTCTTTCTAAGACTGAAGGATGATGTGTGTCTTGATCTTAAACATGTTTTTGTTTGCAATTGATGTTGGATATAGATGATATCTTTTTGTCAAAAACTCTCCAAAATCTATCAATTCAACAGAGCAATGGCACATGTGCTGAGAAACTGCACACCTTCACAATGAATGAAGTGTCATGTATGTCATGAGGCACTAATGCTATCTCTGTTCAAAGGGGATTAAAAATTAAAAATCAATGCAAAACAAAATAAATATGTCCCAATTTTTTTTATGATGACTGAGTAACTGGAAATATTGGCGTCTAAAAAACGTATATTTTCATGTCAAAAGGTCATCATTTACCCCTTTGAGACTTGATAATGGATAAATCTTCAGTATCCAGGGACAATAGTGTGTAAAAAGCATTAGTTCTTGAGTGAACAAGATATATCTCATTTGATAGTTTGTTTCAAAAAAAATATATATGTCATTGGAGAATTTGTTTTAAAGAATCATTCTTATCCATCATCAAGTTGTTCCTTAAAAATGTTTGCTGTCAACACACTTGTTTTCAATCTAAAAGTTTTTTTTTCTCTTTGGAATTGAAGAATATGGTAGTGTGTAGTTGATTGTTAATATTTTATATCCCTCAAATTATCATTTTAATGACTCAAGTCTTTGAATGCTCATATCCTGTTGGATATTGTGTAAAGCTTGAATTGTGTTGAATTTTTACAAAATTTAACAAATGAATTTTTTAGTCTCTTAAATATCCTTGAAATGATTATTCCACCCATTGATTATCATTATAAAGATATCCCACTAGCTCACAATTTTTTCAAAACTCAAATCCAAAATTTTTCATCAGGCCAGGTCGACACTACTCCATCTAGTGTCGACACACTTTGACTCAGGTCGACACTGCCATCCTCTAGTGTCGACACTGAACCCCTGCCAGACTCACTTAAGCCATGGGCGCCGGTTAAGCTTTTTGATGTTCCTGCGGGGTAGGTTATCCAAAACTCCTCTTTTCTCTTCTCCAGGTCGACCCGACGGTCACATTCTTCCTGGAATCCGACAGGATTTTGAATCCTTTCCACCTTTTCTCTCCTCCATACCATCTCCATTCGTCGTCTCTCATTCCTCTCTCTCTCCATCATCCCCGATTCCTCTCTGCTTCCATGGCACCCAAGCAGCTTCCTCGCCGTGGAGCAAAATCCGGCAAGGCCCATTCCGGCGGATGAGGTTCCTTCCACTGAGAGGAGAACCAAACGTCGCCATGATCCTGCAGAGCAGCCAGGATCTTCATCTGCTAAGAGAGGTAGGGCATCCTCCTCTGGTCGAGGTCAAGGGTCCATGTACCCTAGGAGAAAAACCCTAGACTATTCTCCTGAAATTTCTGAGAAATCCTCATCCTCCTCCTCAGAGTCCTCCCAGCCCACTAGGAGACCCCCTTCCAAACCCCTAAGTGCCGGGAAGACCATATGAAACCCAGGGTAGTAGATTTGGATGACAGTGAACTCATTGCTGCATTTCCTGAAGTTTTAAACTTCTTCAATTTAGTCTTGGCAGTCTTTCATATCAAATTCGAGTCATTTCCCTAGACTTGTACAAGAATTTATCAAATTTGGAATGCACAGAAGAAGGGTACAAGTCCAAGGTCAAAGGGATTGCCATAGACATGCCAACAGACATAGCTGCTTCAATTTTCAACCCCTGATGAGGAGAAGATTACCACAATTTTGAATTCAACCTTCATGAAGCCTACACCATAATGACTGGTTTGCCTGCAGATGAGACTGATATTAAGCAAACCCATGTCACAAATTCAATACCAACACCTTTCCACCTGTGTTGAGGCTTACTCATCACATGCTCACTACCATCATCACACCTCAAGGTGGTGGGAGAGATAGGCTAACAGACATCCAAAGATTTGTCCTTTATTGTATGAGCAAGGACATCAAGATAAATCTCCATGTCATCATGTACCAGATAATCTCTGAGACCACTAGGGCTGATTTGCATAGATCACTCCCTTATGCAGCCCATTTGACTGTAGTTTTCAAGCACTTTGGTGTGCCTCTTGACAATGAGAAATCTGAGAAAATTCCTAAGTCCAACATTTACTGCTTTAAGCATGTTCAGAAATTCATGGGCTTTAGGATTGTTGGTGATCAGGTAAGAAGAGGGCCAGCAGTAGTAGAGGCCCCTGTGGCTCAGGAGGATCAGCCTCCAGTACAAGAGGATCAGCCTCAAGCACAAGAGGAACAACCTCCTGCTCCAGAGGATCAGCATCAAGTTCATGAGGACCAGCCTCCCATTCATGAGGATCAGCCTCATGTGGCAGCTGAAGTTGATGAACCCTTCATTGCCCCTCTCTCTCCTCAACCTCAGCCCTCCTCCTCCATGAACCTTGAACCTGAAATCCCATCATTTTCTCCACCACCTCCAGCTCAAGCATCCTCCTCCTTTGGTGGACCTTCTGTTCCACCAGAGTTGTTCACCTTCTTAAATGACAAGTTTGACACCTTGAACAACTCTATTCAGACCATGTCATCAAATTTTGAATTGAGGATTCAAAGATTGGAGAACACAGTATCTGCTAAGTTCATTGAGCAAAAGGCAGCCTCAGATTATGCTGCCCAAAGGTTCAACAGGTTGATTGGGACAATGGCAGATGCTTCGATTGAGCTGAAGGAGCACCAACAAAAGCTGGAAATAGTTCTTCAGGGAATTTTGGCAAATTCCCAAGCTGATGTCTTCAACACCAAGCAGACACTATCTGAGATCAGCAAAACAAGACTATCATTTGCACATATGGTAGATGACTTGGAGAGCATGAAGAATCTCTCTGCTCACATTGATGGAGAAATGTCTGCACTCAAGCAAGAATTCAAAGTATTGAATAGGCCTAGTTGGTCAACTGGTTCATCTTCCTCTTCACAGCCAAGGTCAAACGAGTTCAGTGCACTTCAAGCTCCAATGTCAGAAAATTCAGAGAGAATGGAGAATCTTCTGCATACAAGACTCTCAACTATCCAAGCCCAAAAGAAGTTTAGTCTAACTTCAATGGAAAAGAGGCTAACGGATATTGAGACTATTTTGTTACCCATTCCTCCTCCTCCTCCTCCCCAGTAATGTACTTCTTTTGATAATGTCAAAGGGGGAGAAGTTTGTTTGAAAGATTGTAATGTTCACATCATGAATGAAATGAAATGAATAGAAATTTATGTGCCTATTTTTGTGCCTTAAATGTGATTGCAAATCTTTTGAATGAATGTGAATGTGATGAATGCTTGTCAAGCTGCTTGACCTTTGTGTGGAAACAACTTATTTCTAGTAACATTGTGTCTATCATGTGTATAAATTTCAATGTCACTAAAAATTGTTCAAAGGTCCTTGACAAGAATAAATAAAAGAAAATGAAAATACTTAAAATCACATTTCATTGAAAATTTCCAATTCCAAATGAACTTAATGTTGTCATCATCAAAAAGGGGGAGATTGTTGGGTTGAGTGTGAATATAATTCATTTCTCCTCACATTTTGATGATGACAAGTTGTGATTTTAATGCATAACCATTGGAACATGCAAAATACATCACCTGAAATTACAATATTCAAAAAGCATGTTTCCAAGCACATTTATCATTGATATTCATGATAATATATTTAACTAATGATTTATGTGTTTATTTTCTCAGGGACAAACACTTTCTGCAAAGGTAGTGTCGACACAACCATAAGTGGTGTCGACACAATGGTTCAGAACAAAGGTAGAAATGTGAAGAAAAGTCCATCTCAGGTCGACACCAGTCCAGATCAGGTCGACACTAGAGAGCCTTCCCAGAAGGCTTGTTGTTCAGATAGCCAAAGCAGGTCGACACCAAATGCAGGCAGGTCGACACTAGATGGCTCTCCCAGAAGGCCTATTTTTCAGATGGCCAAAGCAGGTCGACAGGAGATGAGATCAGGTCGACACTAGAGAGCCTTCCCAGAAGGGCTGTTTTGCTGTCTGGGACATGAGGTCGACACTGAATCATCTCAGGTCGACACTAGAGATCTCTCCCAGGATTTGTTTTGCCAGTCTGGGAGAGTGTGTCGACACACCTCATGGGCAGGTCGACACACTCCGGAATCTCTATGACTTAAACTTTCCCCTGGACATGTGGCACCCTAGGGAGATGTCAGATCATTCTTGGATCATGTGCCCACATACCCCAAGGGTATCTTCCGGATACTTAGGGTATAAATACCCTCTTATTGGGCACTCATCCCAAGAGAATCTCTTTAGAGCCTCCAGAAACCTACAAGAGGCGGCAAGAGAGTCTCACCTCCCTATTCTTGCTCTCTCTGTGCTCCCACACCAATTCACACTTCTTCGAGCACAAGACTTGAAGATTGATCAGCATGAAGCACTAGGATCAACTTCAAAGGAGCAGATCAAGTAGAAGCTAGCAATTGTGAAGCTCTCAAGGAAGATCCCAAGATCAAAGTCGTAGAGCATCGGCCAAGGGACTTCAATTGATCAAGATTCTTCCAATTCGGCCTCTACAAGGGAGTTTTCTTGAAGAACAAGCATTGTCAACCTCGAGTCTAAAGTCTTTCTTGTTTCTTCCTGGCTATTCTAGAAATTATGCATAATCTGTTGCACCAATTTTCTTGAATTGGCCTTAATAGATCAGATCATTGCTAGAGGATCTGCATCTTATTGTTTTTGTTCTAGCAAGTGGTTTGTGAGCCTGCGTGCTCAGTAGTTTGTGAGTCGTCGCACTCACTGTGTGGTTTGAGCCGTCGTGCTCAGTTTGGAGTCGTTGTACTCCGGTTGTTGTTTGAGCCGTCATGCTTAGTTTGGAATCGTCGTGCTCCAGGTGTTTCTTGAGTCGTCGTGCTCAAGGGTGTTTGGAGTCGTCGTACTCCTGTGTGAGTTGTACTCAAGGGTTTTGAGTAGTATGGCCTCACTGTGTGAGGGGTGGACGTAGGAGTCACTGGAGGTGATTTTCGAACCACCTAAAAATCCTCTGTGCATTGGTTTGAATTGTGGTTTGCCTTTGTATCTCGCTAGATGCATGCATAGGGATTTCGTTCACACTACTAATTGATTTGCTCACACACACTAATCACACTTCAGATCAGTAAATTTATTGGGTGATTTGATCTTTGATTCAAAGTAATTTTAAATTGCCTAAGCTTCGCGTTAATTGGTATCAAATCTATTCAACCCCCCCCCCCCTTCTAGATCTGATCCTTCCACCCATCCGTTCCTAACAGCCCAGGCCGACGCGTTTATCTCCTTTTCCTTGTATGCATATCCTGCTTTCACTACTTTTCTTCTTGCTTTCCGTTTTGCTTTCGGGTGGTTGTTTGGAATCGTGTCCCACACAGAGGATGCGATTCACTGCTTGATAACACGGCCAGCAATCTGGACGTGTTTCGCTTGTCGCGCCGGCCAGAGGCGACGCATTTCTGCTTGACATTAACCGTCCACAGGGACCTATTTGCGATTCTGACAGCCTTCCGGGGCTTTCATATCCGCATCTCGGTGACTGGACACAATTCAGTTCTGACAGAAATGCGTCGTTCTGCCGTTTCTTTGCTATAATTGTTGCATACAGAGCATTTTTGCATCGGTCGGGGGACCTCCTTCCCTCATATCTTAGTCTCCACACACCCTTCCGGTGAAGGCTAGCTCTCCATTGGGCATTCCGTCCCTTTGGACCGGCGAACCTTCTCCCGGAACGCCATAAGTCTTCGTACCCCGTGGATTCCCTCATGGCGGACCGAGCTGGTTATACCCCTCCGTTGACCCGGGTTTAGATATCCATTGCGTGGTGAGAAGTGATTCTTAGTTGTACCCCGAAGTATCCATTGTCTACCCAACTAGGATTTCACCTAGAGTGACACAATATTTTTCAATCCATTAATTAATTATGAAACTCCTTAAAAATAAGCGTTAAGCATTATAACTTGTTTGAACCACATATTGATTGATTAATCTTTGTTCAACTTTATTTGCTTATTGCTTTGTTAAAAATGGACCCATATTATCATGCCCGTTTTTATTATGAGGACTATGAGGATAATGTTAGATCTCCATCTTTCCAATCTCATGTCCGTCCATCTCACCACCGTAAGGGACAAGCTTCCACTTCCTATGGTTACGTGCGCACGCTGCGCACTGACCAATTTGATGTCCCTTCGCACTTACCTTCAATCAAAACCCGGCGAGAGCCTTCCCCCGACCAAGATCCAACCGTGTAAACTGTCCTGCATGCACTTGATCAGCTCACCCCTCAACAACTAAATCTGATCCAATCTTTGGTTGAGGTTGTGACTCCTCCTCTCTCTCGTTCTCCCAGGCACCCGCCTTTGTATATTCCGGAGACTTCGCCACATACCCCTGTATATCCTCTATCACCTCGGCCCCTTGGCCAATTGCACTCCCACGCTCCAGTCCGAACAGACCGTCCCTTGGGAAGGCCCATTCATTCACGACCACCCCCATGTACTCCCTCACATGCCCAGCGGCAACCATCCACTCCACTCCAAGATGCTCTTCTCCAAAAATTGAATAATTTGGAGGTTCAAATCAATAAGCTTTCCAATCCTATGGGTGAACCCGTTACCGCCATGCCGGCTCTCCCACAAATTTATATTCATCCTTCGGAGATGCCAACGTACCAACTGTACAATGGCACGGGGAATCCCTACCTTCACATTAAAGAATTCCTTTATGAGTCTTCCCATTGGCAACGTGATCCTATCACGTTGACATATTTATTTAGGAAATCTTGACGGCCCTGCACTCGAATGGTTCTACTCTAGAGCCAAGTGAGGCAGGAGACTTTCACTCTCTGCATAAGAAGTTCCTTCAGAGATACAAAGACCGCGTCAGCCCTTATCTGTCTATCATGGATCTAGCATCCGAAATGATGGGAGCCGATGAGGAATTTGTACAATTTGCTGACCGTTGGAGGTCAATGGCCACTCGCTTACAGCATGAGCTCTCAGAGTCAGAGCAAATCAAAATAATCATTTCCAACTCTACTCCGAGGTTCAGGCACATCTTGGCCATGAACCAAATCACCTCCATGGAAGAGCTCTACGAGTGAGGACGTTACATTCAGGCATATCTAAGGAACTCCCTGATCGTAGATCTTTTTGATCAAATTAAACCGAGGAAAGAACGGATCAATGGACACCATCTACCATCCACCATCCACCTCACCACTCTACAACATACACTCCACGTATGCCTCCACAACTACCCATCTACTATGGCATGCCGCCACCCAGGGGTCCGCTGATCCGTCCTTCTCAGACTTAACAACCTCCAACTGGGCCCTACGATGCCCTTATTTTTGATGAAGAAGCTCCCATGCCCTACGTTGCACCTGCTCCGGCTTCCATGCTAGCTCCCATGCCAGCCCCCATGCCTCCACCACAACAACCCCAACAACCTCCACTTCCACCACAGTCTGTTGCTTGGGCTGAAGTTGCTAATACCGAACCCATCCAGGAAACCACTTGGTGCTACGACGATGAACCTTCCAAGGTCATGTTCGTACGCCATTCATCTACACCTCCTACATTGCCATCCATTGCCATTAAGCCTTCCATAATTAAGCCTCCGCCCACCATTACACCAATCGTTACACCTCCCATTACGCTAGCACCCTTGGCATCCGAACCCAAGCAAATCTTCCCCTTCATACCCATTACGCCTCCACTGGCCATACAACCTCCCATTGCTCCATCCACATCCACCCCCATCCAACGGAGCGGGTGCAAACGTTTAAGGAGATTCAAGTGTCAGCAGAGTCAGTAGAAGGAAGTCCCGAGACTGGGCATGCTTTTCAAAATCCAAGATTATATTCCTCGCAATCATGGCCATCAAGAGGCCTTCTAAGTCAATGCCAATCATTCCAGTTGTCAGCCGGCGTCATTTCAAAATACTCATAGGGAATCAAACCCTCTGAGCTCTCATGACCCCTCACACCATTATTGTGAGCCTTCCCACTCTAGTGAAGGGGTCAGCTTCTCAGATTATGCTCACGCACACCAATGCCAAATCATTGGCACAATCTATTATTCAAGGGGTCGTGCCCCTTTCCATATCAAATACTATACAATCTTTGGGCACAGTCCCCTCATTGTTGCTTCCAACTCGATCGGTGGAACTCCCACCTTTTCATTAAACTACATTCCAAGGGAGTTACCACTATCGCTTGACAATCCGACAGAAGTCAACAACCCTTCAATCATTGAGAGCCGCTCAATCTCTCCGAGAAGAGCAAGATCATCCGTCCGCTGGGTAAAATTTGAGAGGAAATGCCTGAGGGTCAGAACGTCGATTCCCAAGCGAAAGCCTAAACGTAGGGCAAGACAAAAGACCAGGGGACCTCCATCTTTTTCATTTTCTTTCCAATCATCGTTTGTGCTTCTCAGCACCTTCCTGTGGGTTCTCCACATTCCCTCCCCACGGGAGGCATTTTATTTTCATCTTTTATATAATCCTTACTCTTGCACTAGGCATCGCGCCCCTTTTTGTATTCCTCATTCTCCTTTCTGTGCACCACGTGGCACATCTCCCTCCAGTGCCTCACGCGACACATCTCCTTCCAGTGCCCCACGTGGCACCTCTCCATCTTGCGCCCCACGTGGTGCACCCTCCTTTTTGGCCCCTCGCGGCCCTCTTGTTTCCTTCCCTCCTCCGGATTCTCTTCCTCTTTTAGGGCATCGCACCTTCCTTCTTCTCCAATCTCCTCCGGCCCCGCCGGAGTCTCCAAAATCTTTCCTCCACTCTCTCCTCGCCGCCTTTAATCCGGTCCTTTGACCCTTCTCGCACTATTTTCGGGGCTTCAGTCCCCACACGTCTTTTTAATTAAAACAAAAAAAATTAAATTCTTGTAGACCCTGAGTCTCGCCCCAATGCTGGGCATTCGTCCTTCCTTTACCCTCCAGACTCTTACTATATTATCAGTGTCAAAAATCCATAAAAGATGAATATTTCAGCATTGTCATGCTATCGCAGCATTTCTGTTATAAGAATTTCGCACCATGAGTTCAAAGTTCCCTCCCGGGTCATCAAAGTTTGCCTTTGTCATGGGCAATTCACACACTTCACGGCGCCCTAAGCCGATTGCTCCCGGTAGACACCGTCACCATCACAGCCATGCCTGAATGGCACAAATGTCTGCTTCTCTCCTCTTTCGGCCGAAGTATAGGTAGTTTGGGCGAAGAAACCTTCCTGAAGCACCCCGTCATAAGAGGACGTCCTTAAAATGGGCAAAAATCAAATGACCAAGAAAAATTAAAGTCAAAATGTATGTCAAGAGTGGCAAAGTCTCCACAGAGATTCAAATGGACCCGGTCGTATGCATGCAAAAATCAAAATCAAATCAAGATAATAGGGCATGGCGAAGAGTGGCAAAGTCCCCGCGAAGATCCAAATGGATCTGGTCGTACGCATGTCCCTACAATCAAGTGGTCATCACTCAAGGTTCCAAAATAATTCAAAAGCCCCAGCGCTTAAATGAGACTGAACCTTCTGACGGTTATGCCAAGGAAGAGAGCCAAACCCAACTCCTCGATAACCCATACAAAGCTTATCTCCAAATTCTCTTCCCTTCTCCCTGTCAGACCTAGTCGCCTTTTCAGGCATGGCTTTGATAGTGGCACCATTAACCAAGTGCAATTAGCCTGTGGGCACCACTTAGAATGCACACCCTACTCTGGGCATTCTTTAATGAAACGGGAGGTAACAAAAGACCCCTCGCCAGTCAATTTTTATAACCCTAATGTCGCCATGGCATGACAATATTTTCAAAATCCAAAGAAATCAAATATTTCTAAAATCAAAAAAAAAATCAAATACTTC
Source organism: Colocasia esculenta (assembly GCA_014218235.1). Classification (NCBI taxonomy): domain Eukaryota; kingdom Viridiplantae; phylum Streptophyta; class Magnoliopsida; order Alismatales; family Araceae; genus Colocasia; species Colocasia esculenta. The sequence continues at coordinate 19,915,709 of CM024757.1, read as the reverse complement.
TAAAATCAACAAAAATCACATATTTCCAAAATCAAAAAAATCCAAATACTTTCAAAATCCAACAAAAATTCAAATATTCCAAAAATTCAACAAAAAATCAAATATTTCTCAAAGTCCACAAAAATTTGAATATTTCAAAATTCCAAAAAATTCACGATGGTATTACACCGGGCAAGCACATTGCCTCCTGTCTGCGTCAGTTCGATGCAAATCTTCCCCTTCATGGGTTCCTCTCATCCTTAACTCCAATCTCCTTAGCCAGAGATCACCTATCCTCATGGTCTAACGAACAAACCAAATGAGCTGTTTATTTAATGCCCCAAGACATGCTTTGAATGAATGTTGTTCTTCCATGACGTTTGTTTTCTTGGCTAATGAGTTTTGAGCGTAGGATTCGAGTTACCTCATCCGGTGCAATCAGGCTGCTGCTGCCCCTACCATCACCTATCTGCATCTACTATATGTTATACCCTTAGAGCATACCAAGGACCTTGTGGCTCTAAGGAATCTGGGATTTGATTTCCCCTCTATCAAAAACAATGATTATCCCAGAGGATCCTTAGCCGCACGGATAGGCCGTTACGCTTGGCATGTGAGGACGATGGACCCATGCATAAAACCTCGGTCCTGACTCACCGGCATAACAATATTATCCTTGGTTATTTTCTACTCCTCTTTTAATCTTATTTTTTCTTTTAGCCCAGCATATATGCATATTGAAATCTCAGTAGAAATCCACTCTTCCAAGCCAATTTAAGGGCCATCCGCGCCTCAAATTCAAAAGCAACCTTGAAATATTCCATTCCGAGTCAAATACCCAACTCCCTTTATTGTCGCCTGTGGGCTGATTTCCTTCAGAACCTTTGTTTGGACTTATCCCTTTATTTTTCGTCTTTAGCTCCCAGGGATCCACCTGAGACAGTGGCAGACGCCCCCGATGGTGCAACCTAACAGTTTGTGTCCTTAGGTACTTCCCCTTCACTGGAAGTTGATCTCTCTTTCTCTCCCAAGATCCACTTGCGGCAGTGGCAGATGCCCCCAATGGTGAAACCTAACGGATTGTGTCCTTAGGTACTTTCCCGATGCTGGAAGTTGATCTTTTCTTTCCTTTTGTGCCCCACGTGGCACTTTTCCTTTCTCATCCCTTTCCTTTGTCCAAGCATTTGTTTTCTTTAGGTCTTCTTCTCCGGTGGTGACTTTCTAGGTTGTTGGTGAAAGACTCTTATCAGGTGGCAGTCACCCAATTGCTCCGTGTGTCTATTTTTCACCTTGGCGTCTGCCTTTCAGTCCGCTCCCGCTACACTCCACTTCGCTACGCTACATTTCTTTTCACTTCACCTCACTCCATTTCACTCCATTGCACTCCGCTTCGTGTCTTTTCGCTTCGCTCCCTTGTAAAGCAGACGCCAAGACGTGGCAGCTGTAGACACGCAAATTCGGCTCCACCACGAGCAAATTTCGTATTGCGCCATGATGCTACAAATGGCTTTCATTTTGCCTTGAAAGAGTGTTTTCCCCATCATTTTGGATCATCTTCATTCTTCCCTGATGCTTCCCCTTCATTTCCAGAACCCCTCGGGTATTATAAGCTTAAAATTCATGTCGCGATGGGTATGGCAGCCGCCTCTCTCTAAACGTGTCTTGTACCCCGGACGTGATTCAGGATCCTTGTTGCGACGGCCTTTAGGGGCGCAATCTTATCGCGGCTTGCATGTCGACCGCAACTATGATTAACGCGTCGGCCCTGCGCAATGTGACAATGAAGTCTTATTTTATTTATGGAAAATGCCTTTTTATGAACGCGTCCGCCATAATCGACACGATTCCGATTTCCTTTTTGGCATAATTTTCATAAATAAAATAGGAAAGCTTATCGCGTCGTGTGGTGCCGACGCGATCATGTTTATAGTCGCAACCTGCCGCCCGGACGTGATTTAGTATGGCCCAGAAAGTCATCGCAGTCAGGTTCATAATCATGAGAAAAGCCTGAATTGCATCCTTGTCAGAAGACGCGATTTAGAAGGTCAAATCCGAAATCCAAACGCATTTATGAGCCAATTGCCTTGGAATCACGCGAGTTGTAATCGCGTCGGGCTAAGCTGCCACGTTTCAAGTCGCTGCGGCCTGATCCGACGCGATTCCAACCGTAGCAGGGGCTACGGTCATGATGCGCCTATCACATCAAATTGACCTTCTAAAATGCGGCCTGCGGCCCAGACGCGTTTAAATCCTTGTCATGGCGCCCAAGCCCGACGCGAGCGATTCAAGTCGCGGCCTGCCACCCAGACGCGATTCAAGTTCTTGTCGCGGTGGTTGTACCCGATGCGATTCAAGTTGTTACCCCTATAAATTGACCCCCGAGGGTCATTTGTAGAGGGGGGTTCCACGAAGCGGCGAAGCCCTGCCGGATCCTCGCCTAGACTCTGAGCCATTCCTCGTCGATCCATTCTTCTTCCTCAGAGTCTAGTGCCGTCATCTCCTTCCATTCCATGCACGAGGCAGGAGCGTCTCCCTCCTCTCCTTCCTACATCAACTCCGGCAACGGCCTATCACGCCGCACCAACATTTGGGGAAGCACCCCCTCCCCTCTCTCTCCCTCTCTCTCTTTTATTTGCATTTCTACTCCCTCCGGGCCCCACGTGGCTCTTTACGTTTTCACCTCCTCCGAGCCCCACGTGGCCCTTCTTTCATCCTTTTTTACACACATGCATGCATACACACACACACCTACTTTAGGGGTTTAAAAACCACCATTCGGTGAGTCCTCCCCATTTTTATTCATTTTATTTATTCGTTCGAGATTCGGTACTACACGCCTTATTTCGCTAATCCCCATTCTTATTTGTCTTTTTTGCAAGGGTAATCAAACGAGGAAATGCCCTCTACCGCGGTTGGCCATGTTCGTAGAGGAAGATAGGGCCCACATCATCCCCCGCTCAATCTCCCCGCTAAAAAGGTACGCTCGCGATCACATCTCCATCTCGCACCCTTCGCTGTGCACTCTCCATTCGGCACCCTCGCGTGTTTGGTGATCACGATCTTTTTTCTTTATTTTATCACCACCCTCTTTGTGGATTTAAACACCCCGAGCTCCCCGACGGACCAATCGGCAGTGTCTACAGCTAGGTATGAAATAGGATAGTATTTGTATGTTTTATGTCTCCTACACACTCAAAATGCTTCCCTCTTCCCCAACTACAAAATTCCATATTTATCTCACCCTTTTCTAGCCTTTATCCATCTAATAGGCTTGAGGAGAACTCTAATTTGGTGACCAAGAGGTTAGAATAGGATTAAGACTCCTTTTAAGATAATTATGAGTTAAAATAATGATTATCTTAACCCTTTTTAATTTATTAATATTTTAGGTACGAATTTAGACCTAAATAACTCCCATCAAGCATTGGGCTTCAGCTTTTGGGCTCATTAATTCATGTATGGACCATTTAGGGTAACCCATCACTTGTTTTTACTAAAAGGGTTTTAATTATTCATATTTTCTTGTTAATTTAATTAATTTATAAAATTTGAAATTTTAGAGTTGCTACACACACCCACAGGTGCTCATGAGTGCAAGCACCAAATAGTACTCTCAACCTAAGTCACTTTTGACATAAGACCCATCTCATAAACTCGTGTAAATCAACATCCAGTTCAAATGTTGACATAGTAGTTATTTTCAAGTCTATGACCAAATTATTTTATCATCCGGTCTAAATGAGGAAGAACTTTAATTTTAGCTCCAAAAGAGGACTTCACTGTCAGCTAATTGACGGTGGATTAGATGAAAACTCCAAAATACCCTTGTCAGTACGAAGTCCGACGAGAGGAAGCGACGTTCTTGGCTGTGCTTCTCTCCCTGCTCGCCGCATGGCCGACGGTGTCTCCTTCTTCATCCTCCCTCCGTTGTCATCCCTCCCTCCGTTGTCGGCGGAGGAAGCAGCGTCCTCAGTTCCAACACCACCACCACCGACTGGCAGCGGCGGCGGCGGCGGCGGCGGTGGCTAGGGTGGTTCTTCCCGCCCGGCACTGTTCTTGCCGCCCCTACGGATGGGGAGAAGGCATGGGGATTGCCCTCAAGGGCATTGAGAGCAGCAGATAGGGCGGGGTGGTTGGGGGAGTGCCGGCGAGGGGGGAGTAGCTTGAGGAGCTGGCAGATGGCTTGGCGGCCCTTCTGGGGACGGGCAAGGAGAGAGGAGAAGCAGAGGAGGAGGAGGACAGGGGGAGGGGTGAGAGGGTGGGACGGGGAGAGCAGTGCTGATGCGGGTTGCCAGAGGAGGGGAAAGCGGGCGGGCAATGGCATACCTCGCATGCCGCCGCCATCGTCCCCTTCTCTGCTATTGTCTACTTCTTTGCATCACGCTGCGGCTAGGAAAGTAGAGGAGGACAGAAGCATGCCGCCGTCGTCCCCTTCTCCGCATCGCGCTACGGCTAGGAGGACTGCACCCCAACTACCCTTAACAGAGGGGTAACGGAAGGATGGGAAAATAAAAGAAACTTCTAAGATGGACCTAAAATTAATTTTTCTAGTCAATGGACATAAAAATAAATAGAAGGTCAACAAATGGACCAAAAGTCAAAAAACCCTAAACTCTTGCATTGGCCTGTAAAAACTATGGAAGGAGCAACATCAGAATCGGCATAGACTAGATGAAGAGGGCCCTTGGGCTTCTCTCTCTAGACTCTTCTAGAGAGAAAAGCTCTAAAGTTTCACTCTACTTCGTCTGCTTCGGCTCCAATTATTTCGCCTTCTTCACCTCATCTCCTCCGACGGCCCCAACGTAGTGGCGAAATGCAGAGTTCCTCTTCCCAAGCTCTGGTTGGGAGGGGAGGGGGGACTCTAAGTAGGTCTCCCTCTCCCTCCCCCTCCCCTTCCTCAGCTTGTTAAGATCTTGGTTTAGGAAGGTCTCCTTCTTGGATTTGTAAATCACCTTCCAACATTCTATGGATGATCTCGCATCAGGTCTTTTTCTTCTTCTCAAGGTGATTTGGTTCCCCGGTCGTTCCCTCCGTCTAGGAGAGGCTTTAGTCTCCAACTCTATTGGAAAATTGTCATCGGCCGTGTTGGTGAATTAATCTTCATCAGCATGTTTAGACTTCGGCTTGCAGCATATCTAGCCTTGTGTTGCCATAGGCCCTCTCTCCATTTCTATCTTCCTATGTTCATAGTCCCCTCTATGGGCTCTTACATTTCAGCTCAGATGTTTAGTGAGAGTACAACTTTATCAGAACAAAGTTGTCTTCTTCCTTAGCATCTTTCTGTGGAGACTCCAACGATGAGGAAGACTCTCCCTCCACCTGGGGTTTCCCCTTGGCTGCACCAGACCTTGACCTTTCCGTCGAGCCCCTCCCTAGTGTTTCAGTTCTCTGTGGATAAACGTCATCCTGTCGGATCTTTGCAAGTCATCACCGATGATCTCTTCCAACATTTCTGTGCGACGGTCAAGTTATGCAAGCTTTGTCTATCTTTTTATGTGTTTTTATTTCTGGAGGTGCCTCCAGCTCCTTGGGCTGTAGGAACTTACGAGGTTTAGACTTACTCTGCTTCTTGTTTCTATATGTAGTACCTTTCTCTGGGTTCTCACACAACCCTGGCATCCTTCTTGTACCTTTCATCTTATGAATGGCAACTACTAACTTTCCTGTCAAAAAAAAAAAAAAACATCAGAACTAGGGGTGAACATGGTCCAGTTCGGTTCGGTTCACCCCATTTTTTGGTGAACCGAAACCGAACTGAAATATTACTCAAACCGAACCGAGTCGGTTCGGTTCGGTTTAAATCGAAGTCTAATGCATCATGACACACAACCGTGTGTTCGGCGTGGTGGTTAAGGCGATGGCTTTTCAACTCATTGGTTCTGGGTTCGAAACCTAGTTTTTCACCATTTGGACCAAAAAAGTCTCACTTTTTGATTAAAAAATCCTGATGGCGGAGGGAGGTATCAAACTCCTCCCCCCCCCGGAGAAGACAGGGTTGACTGCGCCCTTGCGGTAACCAACTGGCCTACTTCAAATTTGAGTAAAAAAAATACATACTATATATATATTCAATTTATTTCGGTTCCACAATGTGGAACCAAACCGAACCAGTTGTATGTCCAACCCGAACCGAACTGACCGGTTCGGTTTGATTTTTCTGGTTGGATCAAATTATGAACACCCCTAATCAGAACCGGCATGTCTAGGTCCCCTGATCTAGGCCTATCCATGCCCACCAACTATCCATTTTGTGCCAAGCAACTCTCCATCTTCCACCGTGCTGCAGTATGTGGGTCGGTGGAGACTACATCTTAGAGGGATTATGGGTCGAGCTTCACCAGAACTGAGCTTGAGCTTACATCTTAGTGTGCATCAAATTTCTTCATAAGGTGGCAAATCATGATAAAACTCATAAAAGTTATCAATTTTACTGGTTTGTGAGATTTAGTTTCTCACCGATTTAGACTAATGATTGAAACGAAAGAAAAATAAGTAGACTATCGGTAGGATCTATATTTCAAAATTCACCATTAGGGATATATTGACAAAAGATGTTGTACATCACACCAAATTATAACGCCTTACGGGAAATGAAAAACTTAACTCGTGACGGAGTTAGAACTGTTTGGAACTTTGGTGTCACGTATTTATACTTATGAAAGGTTCGGAAACATCAACAAGATTGTTTTGTTCAAAACAATATCTCGTCTGTGGTTCGTGGACTAAAAAGGCATTGGCTCCATAGTAGGTGGCCCAATAAAAAAGTTGGGCAAACACTGCAGGCGTGGCCCAAACGAGATGGAAAAATGGTCAAAAGCCGACATCGGCCCAGAACGAATGATGGGTCGTCAAAAAAAAAAAGAATTATTTTTGTTGAGAGTGGGATTTGAACCCACGCCCTTTCGGACCAGAACCTTAATCTGGCGCCTTAGACCAACTCGGCCATCTCAACTTGATTTTAATTTCATTACTTTTTAAAATATTTATATATGTTCTTTCAAATTTCGCCTCTTTCTTGGATTTTAATTTGCATCCTAAGAATATCCTAAATTAAGACTCATAAATTTTGAAACAAATTAAAATAGATTGCAAGCTTTTATGGCATTTTAAATGAAACAAGAATTATGATGACAGTACTCCTGAGGGAGATGAGACAATTGAGCTACAGCTCATAGTGTACTAGAACAGAAATAGAGGCAAAGCACTTTTATTCAAAGTTGGCATCTAAATACTTCAACCACTGTCTGAGATGAACCTGAACTCAAAACAAAAGCCAGCACGCTACCTGAGGTATACATCGATCAGGTGTGATCCAAAGATGACTGGGCGGGGACCAAACGGACAAAACAAGTCTACCCAAAAGAGAAAGAAAAACGCAAAAAGAAAGGAGGAAAAAGAAAGAAACTAAGAAGCTTCTTATGCCGTTATTTGATGTATTCCGATGCGGCAGCCAGATCCTTCTGCTGCTGCTGCTGCCGCCGCCTCCTCTTAGTTAATCCTCCTGCAGTTCCTCCTGATCTCGCCTCGTGAACCCGTGAGGGGGCTGATGTCGCCCATCCTGATCATGGCGGCCACGAAGTCTGAGTGGAAGGCGCCGGTGTTGCCGCTGTACGCCCGGACCTGGGCGTCGGTCGACCCGCCGTTGAACAGCTCCTGGTCGGAGTGGAGCAGGCCCCTCCGGTTGACCAGGTTCTGGAAGTAGCCGTTGTCGAAGAATGTGGGCGACTGGAGGTCCAGCGGCGCCAGGTTGTTGTCGCCGGAGCCCGAGATTCTAGGACAGCTCGACTGCCTGGTCCTGGCGAGCGAGACGTCGATGTTGGTCTCGTTGTAGATGTGAGCCCGGAAGCTGGTGCAGCGCGCCTGCCCGATGGTGTGGGCACCTGCAGCCACCAAGATAGATATTATAGATTCGAACATGCATGAGGGTTTAGATAACAGAGAAGACTGAAGTCGGGATATGGAGAGAAATGCGTGCATAGAGGCACATCATGGGTATGCATGTTTTATGTATCAAGTATCGAGGCATGCAAGCAAAACCACCCTTCAAGCTATGTCGGTGAAGGATTGATGAGGAGAGAAGAGAGAAGTCTTGTTAATTACGTACCTGAGAGTGCAACAAGGTCTGTTGCTGAGAGGCCTTTGGACTGGAAGCGGGAGATGAGGTTGCCAAGGCTGGAGGTGGGAGGCGGAATGTTGTTGTTGGCGGCGGACTGGCTCGCCGTCCTGGCGTCCCTTCGGCCCAGTTTCACATTCCAGTTGGGCCCTCCGAGCTGCAAATTAAAGTGTACAGGTCTCAGACATATGTTCTCCCTGTTCTGATATGTGTCCCTCTCAGAAGCAAAGCAGGAGAGATCGATGAAGGTGTACAAGGGCAGGAACAGCTTACGATGGCGACCGAATCTCTGGCGGCAATGGCCAAGATGTCGGCACAGGACACGACCCCCGGGCAGGCCCTCTCGACCTGCGCCTTTATGCTGTCGATGACTTCGAATCCCCTGGCGGAGTTCCTGTTGGGCGTCGCGTTCTTCTCCCCGGTGAAGCTTGAGGTGTCGTCCAGGAGCAGCGAGCCGTCACACCCCTGAGAAGTCATACAATATTAATTCTCCGTAAGTACTCCCCATAGGAGAGACGAGCCCGTGCAAGGGAAGAGCGAGATCATGTATATATAGCTTAAGAAAAAAATTTAGTGAGGAGTACATTGACGAAGCAATCATGGAAGAACAGGCGGAGCAACGACGCTCCCATGCGGCTCTCCCTCGAGATAGCCGACTGCACCACGGGCCTCACGGCGCTGAAGAGATTGGGGCAGGACGAGGAGTAGAAGTTGGTGGAGAGCTGAGCATACGAGCCGCCCATGCACATAAGCACAATGGTAATTAGAGGAAGAAGGAAGATGGTGGACGAAGCCATTGCTCCTCACTGATCGATTGGTATGATCAGAGAGATGGGTAGGTGCGTTTCTGAGTGTGGTTTGTTTGCTTTGGTGATAGCTATGGCCCGACCACTGGCTGTATTTATAGTGGCGCCATGACAAAAGGGTCTAACTTCTTGGGCCATATGTCAACATTAACGGTACCAGTTCTGCACCTAATCAGTGCGACTAGAACGCGCCTCCTTTGGAAGGGCAGCCGCTTGAGGTGGTGTGGACGGCAGGGAGCTTTGTCAAACTGGCCGGCCCCGCAATACCTGGCCTCACCGCGGCTTGGGGAAAGGACCCATGCCTTCGTCGTCTGTTTCTGGTCTTGGGTCAGCAAAGTGGACACTGGACGATGCCAAGGCTTTGAGGCCCCATTGGCCATTGCGGTGTAGCCCTAGACAAAAGGAGAATTGCGCAGAGGAACGATCACGGTTGGTGTTAGTGCCAACCAATCCAACATGTTTACCTCGAAACTTATTATAATAGAGTCCCACCTGGGTGGGCGCTATACTTACATATATGTGAAAGTACTCCGTTTCTGGGACCCTGTACTTGCCCTAGATGCATGTGCCCTGTCCACTGTTCACACCACCTTAATTTGTCCTCCTCCCTGCTCATGATATCTTACTGTTCACCCCAGAAAGGCTAGGAGCTTCTGTGTTCCTTCCCGTTATGGCAAATGACGACCAGTTACTCGTTGATGAAGGAGAAAGAGAGGATGCGCGAGTCTGTGTCCACCGGATATGGATAAAAATTATAAGAGACATTTTTTGTGATGGCGGCAAACTCACAAAGGATATATGAGATACCACGTAGAGAAAAAAGGGAGGACCAGAGAAATGCCCGGATCAAAGACAATGCTCGGCTTGGGGGTGCGTGTGTCGGAAGGCGACCGCGTGACAACCCCCAGTCTTCGATCTCTGCGATGCTTCGTGAAGGTCACAGACTCTTGACTCAGATAAAACCTTATCTTACCATGTGTCTGCTGGGAACAATCTACGAAAAGACAAGTTATAATAAGATTTTGAGTTATTGGAATTTTCATCGTTGAAAATCTTTCCAAAAGTTTCATTTTCATAACTTTTGAAGTTCAAAATCTTCTCTCAATCTCTCTCCTCTCTCTCAAAATTTATTTTAAAAAAAATTACTTTCTTATTTGAAAAGTAAAAGTGAGAAAAATCAAATTCTAATAATTAGAATTCAAAATCACTTTTTTCACCTTTCTTTCTCAAATGCTATCTGAGAGGAAAAGTATGCATGGTTTGTAGATTGGGCACATCATCGGACCTTAATTTGTTTTCTCTAAGGTTACTTAGAACAAGCAGGCTTCCACATCTACAAGGTTTAAAGCTAGCTACTAGCATATATATACGAATTAGATATGCTTGACAATAAGGTGTATAGGACGACGACAGGGGTAAAACTTGTTGAGAAATGCTATGCTCCCGGCTTGCGGGAGCATAGGGAGGCGGTTTGGAGCCGTGCTCCTCCACAAGCCGCCATGTGGAGGAGTAGGGCCCCCACCGAATAAAATGTGCTTTGTGTTTTTTTTTTTTTTTTCACCCTCTATAGTACACACAAATATTCTTATAGTGCACACAAATATCCATTTTGTGCACACAAATATTTATGTAGTGCACACAAATACTTATGTAGTGCACACAAATAGTATAAGAGTGCACACAAATACATCTATTTGTGTGCACTCTTATACTATTTGTGTGCACTACATAAGTATTTGTGTGCACAAGATGGATATTTGTGTGCACTATAGAAGGTGAAAAAAAAAAAAAAACACAAAACACATTTAATGCGGTGGAGCCCTGCTCCTCCACATGGCGGCTTGTGGAGGAGCACGGCTCCAAACCGCCTCCCTATGCTCCGGACAAACCGAGAGCATAGCATTTCTCAAACTTGTTATACCAGCTCTTCTCACAAGGTAGGTGGATGTTGCAGTGCAGTGTTTTAAATGTTGTAAGGTCCACCTCTTTATACCCGCTAAATGCAACAAGTCTCTCTCTCTCAAGTAGGTGAGCTAGAAACTTTATTAATTGGCATTATCCATAATTACTGCACAGACTCAACACGATTGGGTCCTTTTTGTCAGCGGGGAAGACAATATATAGGAACTAGACAGCTATAACAGACTTCTCCACCTAGTCCTCTCTTTCATGATAATTGGGAACCGAGCTATTTTCTTTTACTTCCTTTATTTTTACCCATCTCCCTCCATAAACCCTGGTCAAAATATTAATGATAGATCATCATATATACTTTGAGGCGTCTAGAGAGCTTACGTTGAAACTAAATTTTTTTTTACTTATCACGGGATAAGACCTTTTCCTGAAAAATCCCAAATTGTGGTTAATAATCAACTTGACCTGGGAGCACCTTTTTATATACAGATAATTACTTATAACTATAAAGTCTATTGTTTCAGTTGTATATCTCTGACTCTATTTAGAACTCGGAAGATGTTGTTTACAAGATAATTCAGATGTGATTGAAAGGCAAAATTTGGGCGCCTGCATGTATATAGAGTGAATCTATGAAATATTTCATTTCCTAACGAAATCTAGTAAAGATAAACATAACACACACAAAATTTTAAACAAGAAGACATATTTATCTTGACGAAAGTTGACAACATAAAGTTTACAGGATATCTGAACAAATAAGACAACACAAAGTATTTCTAATGCATTAATATATGAAGTTAACCCTTTAATAGATGGACTCACCTAACTTCTCGATCGGCCTCCTCTTCTGATGGTTTAAACTTCGCTCCTTTCTCCTTAAATTTCTCTACGACTTGGCAACCTTCTCTTGGGATTTGATCAAATTTAAACTTTGGTGCCCTCCCCTTTCATCAATCTAATCAGAAAGACCATCACATGACTTTTCTCTAATCAAATCCCTTTGAAAAGAGAGAGAACAGAGACAAGGTCACAAGGGAGATCGGATCTCCTTTCTAAAACAAAATTCGCATCATTCGCTGTTTCAATTGTGCGATGTAACGTGCGGTGGGCAAGCAGATGCCGGGGTAGAAAAGCTTATTATATTGTAAGTGTAATAAAATGGCACTCAGGTGGCATTCATATGGTGTACGGCGATCGATGAATTTGGTTATTAGATTTTAAAATATAAAATTTATATTCCAAAATATTAATATCAGGGTTTAAAAATATAATTAGATTTTTAATATTTGATTTTTAAGATATAATTTTTAGATTTTAAAATATAAATTTTGAGCTCCAAAATATAAATATGAGGCTCTAAAATACTACTCTCATAGTTTAAAAAATATTAACTAGATTTTTTAATATTTAGACTCTAAAATACGAAATTTAAATTTTAAAATACAAATTTTAAACTCTAAAATTATAAATTTTATGCTCTAAAATACTACTCTTAGGAGTTATTTGATATGAGATTAAGTTGGGGATAAGGATGAATCTAACCACATCTCATATTTGATATGTCAAAAGAAAATAGGGACAAAGATGATTTAGGTATTTTAGGATATCCCCAAAAAAATAGGTGTAAATTGGGGATAAGGGATGACTTATCCTCATCTCCTATCTCCATTTTTCTCTTCCATTTTCTTATTTTTATTCTAAATTTTTTAGAATTTGAAAAGGGGGATTTGATTTTGTTTCTTATTTTTATTTTATATTTTAATGAAGAAATAAATTTATTATCTTCTACCTATTTCTTTTGATCCCACCTTAATTACATATTTGCTGATGTTATTAGCACCACTATTATATCTTTCTTGTCTTCTTAATTAATTCTAGTTATATATTTAGGCACCACCATTAATGATCACTCCAAAAGACTATAAATTATGGTGGTGATGGGATGATGAGAAAAATATGCCCCCACTAACACCATTTCTATCAAACAAAGAGGGTATAATGATAAAAAATAATGATTCTATCCCCACAATAACATTATTTCTACCAAATGAAAGATAGATGAAGTTATCTTCAAAAATCTATCCTTAGAAATACCAAATAATAGGTAGATTAAACATGAAGATAACGTATCCCCAGATTAATTTACCTCTATCCCTATTTTTTCTATCCTCAAATACCAAACGGGACCTTAGGGTTTAAAAATAGTAACTGGTTTTTTTGGACTCTAAAATACATCGTTTGGATTCAAAAATTTTAACTTTTGACTTCAAAATGCAAATTTTAACTCAAATAATGATGTTGAATCCCACCGCCAAATGTTGCCTATTGTTGTCTACTGCTCTTGGTTGCTGAGGTGGCTGCCCATGTAATGTCATATGAGCTCCATATGAGTGCCACCTTACTGCATTTGTAAGTGCAGCAAGTACAGTAAACTTTTCTCCTCTAGATAAGCTTCATTGTTTCCCATTTCTTGAGGTAACAAGCAAACTTCTGAAAAAAAAAGGCCCAATGGTGTTACACGATCGTGATATATCCATGAATTACGACTTCGATTCAAGAATGCTAAAATAAATGTAGGATGTCTTCACAGAGGCTGCTTCGTTGTTGGATGATGTGTGCAAGGTTCTTCCTTCTTCCCCTCCTAAGAATCTTATGCCTCTTCATCTCATTCATCTATATTTAATGGGAAATACTCAGCAGATCGTGAAGGTGGTAGGCTGAGTGCGCACAACACGCCCGACGCATGGTGCGAGGCAGAGGATGGGCTTGGGAAGAGTGTCGAACTCTTCTCGAGCCCCCTCTTGCCATGTTTCGGGCGACTGAAATGTTGTGGTGCACCACCTGTTGGACAGTGTACCAAGTAGTTATCTTATTTAATTCATCAAGAAGATCAATGAGATATCATGAGGAACTTCCAGTGCTTCATTATCTGCTTCCAGCAAAGTGATCATAGGCAAACCAGACAGCTTTAACTTTATGTCATGTTCACAAATCAACACTAGGCTTGTGATGGTGAGATATAATCCTATCAGTTGCATGCTACTGTGGAAATGAAGGAACGTCCAACCTGTCTACGATAACTCATGATGATCTTTCATCATTCTTATCATCTTGTTTCGAACCCACCTTGTAACTATAATACAAATCTTTTTCATATCATTGTGGTCAGTCTCGACCATGTAACACGTTTATGGTCTTAGAGGATGGGGGACCACGTTGGACCCGAGAAAAACTCGAGTGGGAGTCAAATGGTGGAGTACAAATCCTCTCTTGACTTGGTTCATCTCGACCTGCACAAAAGTCGGTCTGGAGATGCTCTCCGAGACAACCTTCTAATGGTCAAATCAGTGAAGAGTCGGAGCAAGAAAAAAGAATAGTTTAAGTGAAGAAAGAGTGTTGGTAGCATATCTAGAGATGACACTTGGCTAAGACCATTTTATCTGTGACCTTTAGACTTTTTTTGAAACCTCCCCTGATGAGAGAAAAATCACATCTTCAGATATGAGATTTCTCCCCTCCATGAGAGAAACCCAAATGTCGCTGCTACTCAAGAGCCCTTAATGGACTTTGTTAGGCTAGGCATCATATGTATGGGCGGCCTAGGGCCCTATCAATTAGGTTTTATAGGTACATGCCACAAAGGTGAATAATTATAAGATACTCTTACATATCTACTAGTAGTTCAGAAATGTTCTTGATACTAACTGGAGTAGAAAAACTTACGGCAACATATCTAATGATTCATATACTGGATTTATGTGTTGGGTTGATTTTTGCACTAATTCTTCAAGACGACATTAACAAGTGTATAATGTTTTTTGAAGACATATAATAGAGAAAGACTTAGTACACTTTTGTATTACACTTTAAGTGCAATATGACTAGGCAATAATCTATGTGACATCAAACAATTGGGTTGTCATTTTATCACTCCTCATGTGGAGTGACACATGGACTATTACCTAGTCATATTGCACTTAAAGTGCAATACAAAAGTGCATTAAGTCTTTCTCCATGTAATAAGATGATTACTTTGACAAATGTTCCTAGTATGTCATGTCAGATAAAATTCTGTGGAAGGTCAAAACTGTAAAAGAAGTAATTTGTATTTTTTTTGGGCCCATGAGAATTAGGCCCATAATCTGGAATATCTACAAGGCAATGGAGATGTAAATATCTGCCAATGTTTAGAGTCATCTACTAGGACTAGAGAAGGGAAAATATCTCAAGAAACATCTAGAGCTTGTACATGTAAGAAATATCTAGTGTATATAACTTTTGTAGGTAGAAGGTTTTATAGAGTCAATAAATCGGGGACCCACTTCATGAAGGTAAGAAATTGCAAGAGCTCATGAGAGCAAAGAGTGTGAGAGTGCATTTTGTAACCTTCTTCCCTTCCAATAGGAAATACAAGTCTCTTTTTAAAAGCTTGTTTCTCCAATCTCTCTTCCTAATCCTTTACACAGCTTGTGCTTCTTATTTCAACAATTAGAAGCTACTATTTTCCACAGCTCCAACAAAACATGAGAAAGAAAAGGTCGATAACTTATGACTACCAACTCCCACTGACTTTGTGCATCTCTCTCTCTCTCTCTCTCTCTCTCTCTCTCTCTCTCTCTCTCTCTCTCCTTGGTGAAGAGTCTTCTGCATGCTCCAATCTAGCTAGATAGTGATAATATATACCCTCCTGACGCAATCTTATTGGGTCGACCAAATCCTCATCATTTCTTTATTGTTCAATTGCTTAACACCTAACAGCTTTATACACTTCCTACTCAAACATCCTCCCGGTCAGAACCTGCTTCATGCAGGCCTTCTTAATTTATTACATGTATATGTCGAAGTCCTCCACACCGCCCATCTCCACCCACCCATACACACCAGTTTTTAATTGGAGGTGTTGACGTGATGGTGAAAAAGAGCAAATGAGCTCACAGAGCAGAGGATGGCGACTCCTCTTCTTTCTTTTGAACTACTTGTTTCTAGAATGAATGGTTGTTGCACGCCGATTTGCCATATGTTCCTGACTTTATAAGTTTATATGCCCGTTCTTGCGCCTTTACGTTGTTGGGGACGTGCATGCTTTTGTGGCATATATATCGGACTCATCATCGACCTTTAGTGCATAATCGTCATCTTGGGACAAAACTTTTGTATGCCAATGGCACACGGTTTCTAGCTACTTGAGTACAGCACGTTCTTTGGAGGTTTCAAATCTCATCGAGTGTTATTGTTACATATATAAGAAGGAGGAGATAGCTTCTGACATATATAATCGCGGGTCATCTTGGGAAGGAAAATATATGCCATTATTGACCCATGGCTTCCACTTAATATCCCTCCATTTTGGAGGTTTTAGATCTCATCGGGATTCGTTATATATATAAGGAGACTTGTCAATTGCAATTTTTTTAGTACACTTTGACTCTTCTATTAACTAATGCATTGAGGTATATTGTGCTCATCTAATAAAAACTAACAAGTGCATTCAAAAGTACAATTACCGACTAATTATGTAATAAGTTTTTCTCAAATATAAGAAGAGGGATTTAATACAGTCATGCAAGAAGATTTATTTTCAAGTACTCTTTAAAAGTAGCTTTTCTTGCATATTACAAATTTTTTAGAATTAAATTTAATTTTCTGAGATTTATGTTTATAATCTCATCCTGATGCAAACGTCATGTTTGATGCAAAATTGATTATCATAATATATATGACCTCCTGGATCCAGAATAATAGTCATCCATATCTTCGGATCTAAAAGAGTCGTCAACCATGTAGCTAGGCAGATTTCTTAAACAATTGTGTGAAAAAAAACTCTAATTAAGGAGTCAAGAGAGTACCGCTCAAAGTTGCACATACATGGAGAGAGAAAGAGAGGTGAAGAGAGAGAATGTAGGATGGCTCTAACTTTTATGTAAAGGAATTAGATGGATTTCACTTAATTTAAATTTGTTATCTTATATAGTGACAAACGAATTGAAATATTAAATAATTATTTTATAGTGTAATACTTGATGCAAATACTAAATTTGATACAAGACGTTCAGGACAAAATATGAACACAAAATTGATAGGCTCTTTGACTAGAGTATGGATATTTGCCTCAGCTAAGTCCATGATCCAGCCTAGTTAGCCACCTAGGCCACGGCCCAAATCGATCTTAGCCCAAGATGCTAGCTCAATCTCGGCCTGGGTTCAACTCAGAGGCAGCTAGGTTGTAGCGGTTCTCGCCGTTCAAACATGTTAACCTAATAATCGGAACGAGCTGTAGCCTCGCAAGAGATATCATTCACATGTCCGTAGAAATATAAAAGAAACAACTCAAATAAATAAGATTTTACATCTCACAAATATTTACATAAAATATACATAATCAGTTCTCAACTAGAGTCAAGTACAAAGTACTACCTGGGGCATACCCCGAGGTGAACATAAAATAAAGATTACATTGCTGGTGGTGCAGACCCAACTCTGTTGCGGTGCAACTCTGAACTAGACGAAGGGCGGAAAGCCTCCTGCTCTCCCTCATTTGAAAGGGTAGAGGTGAGCCTCATAAGTCACTGGCTCAGTAGGAAAACTCCCTCAAAATCCGTACAAAACCAAACTCACAAAGTGCAGAAGCAGGAAGCTACACTAAGCAATTTATAGAAACCATCTACGCATGATGTTAAAGCTGTAAATAATACTTATCACAAGCTATATAATAGAAATCAGCTTTAATAAATAAATGGCAAATCTGTTCAATGTATGAGCTAGAGTAGAGTACACCACACTCGAGTATCGAAGACTGGTTCGCGACACCACCAACTAACTCGGACAAATCACACAGGACTACCTCTCAGCCTCGCAACCACAAATGAAGGTCCAGCTGCCGCTCCACACACAACAAGCAAAGAAACTATGGAGACAACCAAACCACACCGCAGACCACACTACCGCAGGCCCATGCCTGGCACCTTTAGGGACTCCGGCCCGAGCTCCCTAAAGTAAGGCACTGGAAAAAGGACTAGCTGGCCCAGTACGTCTACTGGTGTTCGTAACTCCCAACCATGAGCGCGTTACAGTGACAAACCAAACTCACACAGTCGCTGTCCCTCAGCCGGACGTAAAACTCTACACGAGTGAGGGTGTCCAAGAAGACGACACAGACCTGGACAGTACACAAGTACCGGGACAAATCCCGAGCACTGACGTGCTGGATCACATAAAACCTGGGGTACCCAACTGAGAGGTAACCACGGTAGGCATAGTACTACTTGCCACGTAAACACAAACCACGTGAACCTGTCCTCAACCACGGCGCGTGCCAATGCACCGCCAACCAATAATACGAATAATAAATAACACCAAATGATAATCATGTATCCATGCACAAACCTTTAGCCTTCGGAAGCATGAACGCGATGGGGTCCTCTGTCACCTCAGAATGCAACGCCTCGATACGACGCGTTCTGAAGTAGAACACGACGGGTCGAGCTGTCGCGTTCTGAACTCGGCACCCAGGTCCGTCGCCTTCACAGACAGAGACTCAAAACTAGGATTCTATCTCCAGAATTCCCATGCAAACCATTCAAACATGCATATAAAGCAGTTATAATCATTCTAACCACTGCACTAGCTTGCTATCCAATTTCTATAACTCAAATAATAGCCTAAACTTGCTCAACACACAATCCACAGCAAGAAACAAGGTGGGATCTCCCTACATACGAAAGGAACATGAAGAATGACGATAATTCGACGTTTCCCCCACTCCGTACCACGTCCTCGCGGCGAGAGCATGCCGAATCCAACTCCAGCACTCCAAATCACCGAAGAGAACCACCGTAAAAATTAACCTCTCTCTGGCCGAGCAGAGCTTACTGAGCTCTGTTTGGCAGACCTAGGTTAAAAAACTCTTCGGAGTTAAGAACGGACACACCCTGCCATCGCGATCGAACGCGACGGTGGTAGGCCGTCGCCTTCTCATCGCTGACGCCAGCGGCTGCCCTGCGCGCGACATGCGGCGGGCATGCAGCTGAACAACCCTAAACAGCGGTAACAAGAATGCGACGTTCTGGACCGTTGCGTTCAGAACGCGACGCCCAACTCTGTTGCGTTCATAGACAGAAAACCTGTGAGTGCTCTGGCCCCAACCTTTCGGCCCACAGAGTCCCACAACCTGTGAAAACACCTCAAACACAAACCACAGGCCACACACTGGCCACCACTACCACTAAACCACAGTCTGAACGTTCACAATGCTACATTACTATCACCTAAAAAAAAATTTATCCTCGAAATTTAAGAAGAAAGATCAACACAAAAATTTTCAAGTAAACATGCATGGTACTATCACCTAAAAGATTTAAAGCTTACTCAAACAATTATGGATATGCTTTCATCATGTCTTCTGCCATTCCCATGTGTCCTCTTCACCCTATCTGTTTCCCATATGATTTTCACTGGTTCAATCTCTTTAATCTCTTTATTTCCAGCTTTTGGGTTCTGCGTCCTGTAATCTGTACTGGATATTCTGGCATTGACATGTCTAGTTTTAAATCATCTTGTGTGTAGCTGACTATCTGGGAGGGATCTCGAATATACTTTATGAGCATAGAAACATGGAACACACATATGTGCATCTATAAAGTCTGCTGGGAGATCTATCTGTAATTGTTTCACCATTCTTTCTAAAATTTGGAATGGACCAACATATTCTAAGGCTCAATTTGCCTTCCTGCTAAATCTTAGCACACCTTTTCTAGGAGAAACCTCAGAAACCATAATCACCAACTTCAAATTGCAATGGCCTGTCGTCTGGTATCTGCATAACTCTTCTGATGGCTCTGAGCTATTTGAAGTTTTTCCTTAATAACTTGACCATCTTTGAACACTGCTGAATCAATTCTGGTCCTATGACTTTCCTTTCACCTACCTCATGCCAATTTAATGGTGTCCTGCCGGTCTTCCATATAGAGCTTCATAAGGTGCCATCCCAAAACTGCATGACATGATAAATATTATATAAGCAAACTCTACCATGCCCAAGTGGTGCTCTCAAAGTACCTCCCCACACTAAACAGCAAGCCCTCCACATGTCTTCTATGGTTTGAATGGTCTTTCTGTTTGTCCATTTGTCTGCAGATGATAAGCTGAGTTGTACCTCAATTCAGTGAAATTACTCTCTGTAAACTCCTCCAGAGCCTGAAGTAAATCTGGGATCCCTATCTGAGACAATGTCACTAGAATTCCATGCAATGGTACTATTTTGTCTACATATAACCTGGCTAATCTGTCCACAGTCCATGACATGCTTACGGCCAATAACCTGTACACCTTAGTCAATATATCCACAAAAACCCAAATTCCATTGTGACATGTTGTTGTTTTGGGTAAAATAAACTGTAACGTCGCGCGTTTTCCGGATCCCCGTGGATCCAGGTTTAGTGGGTTTGGTGGCCAATGTGAGGCCCATTAGTGTTGTGTGTTTCTTATTAACCCTTACCGGGTTTGGTCTTGGGTTTGTGTTGGTGTTCAGCTTGCTGGACACCAGGAGTGTTGTTGGCGTCCATCGATAAGGACGTCGACTGTTGAACTTGGCGTCGAGCATTGTGGACGTCTAGTTTTGTGGCGGTTTGGTTAAACGGCCCAGGGTTGACGTTAAACCTGGCGGTACCTGTGGTTTTTATGGCCAGACCCGAGCCCTGTTCTCTTTCCTCTTTTTCCTATCCTCTTCCCCACCTTCACCCTTGAGCTTCTTCGCGAGTTATGGTGGTCGGTGGGAGCTCGTGGGAAGGCTGTGGTGGCGTGGCAGCTGCAGATCGGGCGGGGAATGACGGATTGGAGCGTGGTGTTCGTGGGACGTTTCTCGGGTTTCGCATGATTCAAGGTTTCGGGAGTTTAATTGCGTTTCTGAGGTAGGGGACGAAACTCAGTTAGTTCGATAGAAACATTAAAACACGTTAACTACTGAACCAGCATTTTTATTGTATTTTCGGATTAAGTTGCACCATGTGGGGTTAATGGGGGTGTTTGAGGTAATTTTAGCGAATGAAGCATGTTATAATGGGGTTGTTTTGGGTTCTAGTATGTTAAAGGAACTGTTTTATATGTTTTTCTGTAGTTTAATGGTTGGGAAACCTGTAGATTCGGATTAGGGTTTCGGCAAGGGTCTGGGGTGAAGATCTTGGGGTCAACATCTATTGACGTCAGGTTCATCAGCCAAGATATAAACGGCTAGATCGCTTGCCGTCTATTTCTTTTAAGCGGCATTCGATGTTGCCGCCCACTTGTTGCATGTATCCATGCAGTGTCGTTTACGTAGCTCTTCTGGTTATGAATATTACGTGTTTGTGTGTGCATGGCGATGACCGGTGTGAGCTAGTGCACTTGTATGCTCTTGGAGCATACTGCTCATGTAATGGGCATGTTTTACGTGAATAATGTGTGGTGCACGTAGAGGTTTAAGTATGTGCATATCGTCCATGTGTTGGACATCTTGTTTTCATAGATAATGTGTGATATATTCATCGTGAGGTATTATACTCGTGACATCTACGAGGTTTAGATGCCATGCATATGGTTTGTATGTTCATGGCATACCGTGCGTTATTATGATTAATAAATAGTGAGGTCAGTTTGCGTATTGCGATGAGAAGGTTCCTATGATCCTTTAGGATTTCTTGTGAATTATCCTAGATGGATTATAAGTGTGATCGTGCTATTATGTTTAGTGTGGCAGTGGAGGTCACCATGTGACCAATGACAAACTGCGTGTTTATTTTTAATATGGTTAGTATGTGTAGTTGTGCAAGTTAGCTTGTGAGTCACAGGGTGACTAGGACAAGCTATCTTTAATGGTGATTTGTGTACCGTGATCGGTAACAGAAAGTGGTTTGTGTAAGTATCGTGGTTGTGCTAGCCGAGAGTGTGGTGGTCCGGCGCCTATTCGGAATGCCTCTCTAGTCGAGTACCCCAGGTTTTGTGAGCCAGGCAACGTGTGTTGCTGTGCTCGAGGTTTTGTCCCGGTACTTGTGTTGTACCGTTGAGGTCTGTGTCGTCTTCCTGGACACCCTCACTCCTGAGTTGAGTTGTACGTCCGGCTGAGGGAAGAAAGACGGCAGTGGGACAGCGACTTCCCAGAGTTTGTTCTTTTGTCGCTTGTTGTAGCGCGTCGTAGTTGGGGGTACGGACACCAGTAGTCGACACTGGTCCCCAGCTATCCTGTTTACCAGTGCTCACTTTAGAGTGCTCCGTCCAGAGACTCTAGAGGTGCCAGGCATGGGCCTGTAGCTGTGTGTCTGCAGGTGTGGTGTTGGTTGGTCTCCACAGTTGTTTAACTTCTTTCTTGTGGAGCGGCAGTTGGACCTTTCGTCCGTGACTGCGAGGCTGAGAGGTTGTTCTTGTGTGTGTGTTGTCCGGGTTTGATACTGGCCTGATCAGCTAGTAGTTCGTTCCCGTGTGGTGGCGTGGTTCCCTTCCGACTCGTGCTTTACTACTTGTCGTAGTTCGTGAGTTTGTGTCTCGTGGTCGAGGTTTGACCAGTTCGAGGTGTGCCCTGGTGTTGGCACAGTTGTGACTAAGTTGTGGTTTGTGTGACTTGCCGGTGAGGATTTACTTGTAATATTGTGCCTAAATAAGGTATATATAATTGTGGTTCAGTGTGGTGTTTATCACCTTCTTGTACCCTAGTTTGGGTGTTTTGTGTTGTGGCCTCAGAGTAGTAGTACTTGTTTCTCTTCGTGGGTTACTTTGTAGTTTTGTGGTGTACATGTGTACCAACCTTTCCGGTACTTATATGTTGGGAGGTCTTGTGGTTTGACCTGCCACTTGTTGTGTCCTAATTGTTTTAAGTAGATCTTTGTTTATAAATTTATTGTGGATTAATTTGTGATTATTATTATGTTACCTTTGTGGGTAATTTGCCGATGAGGCTTGTAGCCTAGGCATATTGTGGTTTAGTAGAGCTGTGCTCCGTGGAGGCCGTATGAGACATTCCACTTGTTGAGTTTTACTCTTCTTGGGTATGGTTCCGATTATATTTTTAGTGTGTGATGGACTAGCTAGTTGTAGCCAGTCCTACCACTTATGTGTGGCTCTCGACGTAGTGAGGTTTGGAGTATAAAGGACCAGCTCTTTGTTAGCAGTCCTGTTACTTAAGTGTTCGAGGTTCGCCTGTGAAGCTTGCAGCTTAAGCAGTGACTTGCCTATATGGCTCATAGCTTAGGCAACCAGTTGTTGTAATAGTGTGCCAGTGAGACTGTGGTTTAGGCACTTTAGTAGTTGGCTGACTAATGATATTATGTTAGTCCTGTAGTCCTACTTTTCTTCTGAGGACTTATGTTTATTATCATGAGCATGTTTAATTGTTATTTATTGTAATGATGTGAGCATGAAATGGTTTGGCTATTGTTGTTGCCAGTGAGACCCATTGGGGTTGAGGTGTCTGTGGTTACAGTGTTGTTTTGGTAGCCCTACTGAGCCAGTGACTTGTTGAGGCTTACTCCCTACAGTTCTTTTCAGAGCTTGCCGTGTGTTTGGCTTTCAGAGGTGTTGTGTCAGACTTGTACCACCTGCAGTAGTGTAGTAGTTAGTGTTCTGTGAGCTTGTGCTCCCTCGGGGTATGCCCCAGGTAGTTGTACTCTTTTAAATTGGACATGTATTAATGTAATGGGACAGTTGTACAAATTTGTGAACAGATATGAGCACATGTACTTTCTTGTGTCTTATATTCTTTGTGGTTTGTCTTTATACTCTTACTGGACACGTGTGTAAGATATCCCTTGCGAGACTTCGGTCCGTTCGCGAGAGGCGGATCTGGATATGGATCCTTATTGGGCATAACCAACCCCGTCCGTCACTTTAAACCACTACAAAATCCATACTTATTTCGTCCCATTTCCATTGTGGAATAGGCAATGGCTGTAATAATCCCCCGGCCTCTGATGCTCTGCTTTTACTTGCTAACATACCAGACATCATTATATAAATTCCGTACTTCCTTCTTCATATTCGGCACCACCAGATGCTTCTTCAAATCTTGATACATCTTTGTGCTGCCTGGATGAATAGTCTATCTAGACTTGTGAGCCTCTTCTAATACCTCTGCCTCACCCGACTTCTGCTGGAACATAAATGGACCTTTACAAGTGTAACCTCTTCTGTGGTGACACGATCGTTCGGATCCAGTTTAAAACGGGTTACATGTGTGGTGCTCTTGACCAAGAGATGTCATTGGGCCTTAGTCGAGGTTTTCATATGTTGTGTGGCGGCTGTGGGTCTTAGATCTCAGTCCATTTAGCCCACAAGTTCATTGGTTGTGAACGCGATGGGGCAGTCCTCACGTTTTGAAATGCGACGGCTTACTACCTCGCGATTCACATACTGCCTCTGTGACGCGTGGCGCGCCGGATTTCGATTGGAAACGGTCAAGGTCGTCGCGGTTAAATTTTAGACGCAATGTCTGCTACATCGCGATTGAATGTGGCTTAAATGCTTTGTTTCGCCCAAACAAGCAGAGAAGCTCTGTCCAGCGAAGGGGGGAGGCTGCTGAGGGATTTTGGCGATTCGATTTCCTGATGGCTCGTGCGGCGTGGATTCCACGCGGGGATGGCATCTGAACATGGACACGCCGGCGGCCAGGAGTTCTTCATGTTCTTCGGACTCGTTCAGTTGGTAGGGAGACTTCCTACTTATGTTATTTGTTTGAAAGGATTTACACGGGTGGAGCATGTGTGGGTGGTTTCCTATATTGAGGATAATCCATTTAATGCTTTAGTCTATTATTTGTATCATTTGTGTGTTGATTCTCTTGTGGAAAGGTGGGTTCAGTCGTGCAGCGACTCCACAGTCGCATTTGAAACGCTACGGGCTTAATTGTCGCGTTCATGATATGAACGCGACACAGTGAGTCGTCACGTTTCTGTTTCCGATTGATGAGTTGTTACGATTGGTGTAACCACGACATGAGGGTCGTCGCATTTATGACTGTGCTAACCGACTTGCGATATCACGACGCATCGCGTCGTCACAATTTAAACTCCGACTGTCGGGTATGGCTTAAAGGTGACGTATCGGGCCGTCATGACTCTGTCGCGACATTGGGCCCTGTCACATTAGTGTTTGAATAGCGTCCAGACAGGTCATCGCGATTTGAAAGGCGACACCTGTGTCCGTCGCGTTTTAGCCTCCGAGGGGTGAGTTGTGTGCTTGGGTAGTGAGGGTCCTATGTGGACCTAGCCCTGGTTTTTTGCTGTCTTTTAAAGATTATCTAAGGTGTTAATGTTAGTAAAGCATGTGTAGGGTTAAGATTGTTGTAGGTTTAGTTAGTGAATCGTGTGATTCATGTAAGTATGTTATTGTGATCAGTTAGGCAATTAAAGTGTTATTGCAATTTTGTATTGCCGTAGAGGTCATGAGACGACCAATGATAGGCAAGGTTTGGTGATATTGTGGTTCATGTATGTATCAGTGTAGGATGCTTGAGGGTCACATGGTGATCGATGTCGAGCTAATCCTGACATTGTATATCATGGTTTACAATAAAGATTGTATAAGTATGTATATTGTGGTTTGTGTGTTTGCCGAATCTAGTGGTCTGGTGCCTATTCCGGAATACCTCTTCAGTCGGTACCACAGGTTCCTTGGTGACCAGGCACGTGTGTTGTGCTCGGGCGTGTCTCGGTACAGTTTGTACCATGAGGTCTGAGTCGTCTTCCTGGACACCCTCACTCTTATGTTTGAGTTGTACGTCCGACTGAGGGAAAGACGACAGTGGGCAGTGACTTGTGTTTGTGGGTGTGCAGTCGCTTGTAGCGTGCTCGTGGTTGGGGGACGAACACCAGTAGACGTCACTGGTCCCCAGCTAGTCCTATGTTTCCAGTGCCTCACTTTAGGGAGCTTGGGCCGAGTCCCTAAAGGTGTCAGGCATGGGCCTTGGTCTGCGGGTGTGGTGTTAGTTGGTCTCCACTATTCTTTGGCTTGTGGTTGTGGAGCGCAGTTGGACCTTTTGTAAGGCCACGAACTTTGATCATTTACTTGAACTTTGTTATGATATACTATTGATTTTGGTAGTCTATAACTATTTATTTATTTTATGTGTATATGTAAATATGTCTTCATTTATGTGCATATTGTCTTTATTTAATTTTGTACATTGGTAATAATATTGTACTGTCACGTCCTAATAAAAGTCTATTTATTAGAAAATGACAGAAAACATGCACAAGGATACGATTAACACATATAATCCTTAAGTTACCGTAAGCGGAAGTCTTTATTACATAAGCTCCTCACTGTAAACTAGGTAGGATTGGCAAGAGTAAACCATTATTCATTACATTCTCTAATTACATATCTAAAATAGAAAAAGGTTGAATAGCTCGCCATTAGGGTCCACTCAGCACACATGCCCTTTTTAAACTTCATCCCCATCTTGGTTGCCTGAAAGGAAGAAGATGTGAGCTAGCTAGCCCAGTAGAATTCAATTCCTTAAGTTTCAGGAACAGGAACATATGATAACCAAGGTAAAGAACATGACAAATGTACGAGAGAGACAATTAAACATCTTATCATGGCAGTGAATATAAGCAGTAGTATTAACACAGGCATGCTCAGGAATTTACAGTGAAGATCAAAATTCGGCTCATATAAATATTCACACAGGACAGGTAATAAATGACCACAATCAGGCAGTATTGATGCAATGCCAAACATCCCTTGTCCTTTATCATTCCGTACGGCCAGTAAATGAATTCGGGTGCTCCTCCCAGGACGAGACCAGCCCTATTTGCACAGGCATTATCAGTCAAGTGGGTTCATGGACCTAATAGTTGTCATCACAAGTGTTCATGTATAATTACATGGTATTATTTGGAGTGATACTTCCTGAATATTCAAGGAGGGTAAAGTACACAATATGGATGAGCTCTAGGGTGAATGACAGTAAATTACCAAAGAAAAGGAAGATTGTAGCTTGCTAGGTTAATAGGATGAAGTTTAATGAGAGTTTGTACCCAGGAGGTTGATAACATATCAATGTAAAAGTCATACTAGTGTAAAAATAAGGAATGAGCAGGTTTGACTTTTTCCTTCAGTAGGAGAGGGCTCCCTTGGAGAAGTCATATGTGTGCTTATCATTTTTCACTGGACTTGCATTTTATCATTCTACTAGTTTACTTGAATTATGAGATTTTTAGGTAGGCCAAATTGTGAGAAATTAGAAAGCACGCTATTTTTATGGAATCGTCAAAATCGTTGTTTTTCTTCTTCGTGGAGAGTTGACTTTTTATGGTAAGAGATGATTTTCTGACATTTTATTGGATTCAAATGGGGTGTACTTCCTTATTACATGTAATATCTTAACATTTACTTAAATGATATGGAATATAAATAAGGTATCAATTTGCAGTCTTGCAGGTTCTGCTGACACTCTTGAAGGAAGCAGTCCTGACAAAACATGCAAAATCTAGCTAACTCCACTACATGGTATTCGATTCATGTATATTACTGTAGCATATTCATTCATGTATATTACTGTAGCATTCGATTCATGTATATCATGTAGCATATTCGATTCATGTATATCACTGTAGCATATTCGATTCATGTATATTACTGTAGCATTCGATTCATGTATATTACTGTAGCATTCGATTCATGTATATTACTGTAGCATTCGATTCTTATATCACTGTAGCATATTCGATTCATTATATTACTGTAGCATTCGATTCATGTATATTACTGTAGCATATTTGATTCATGTATACACTGTAGCATATCGATTCATGTATATTACTGTAGCATTCGATTCATGTATATTACTGTAGCATTTCGATTCATGTATATTACTGTAGCCTTCGATTCATGTATATTATTGTAGCATATTCGATTCATGTTATTACTCACAGTCTGGTACTTAGAAACTTTTTAGCAGGAGTTGGATGGTCTACAGTGTATAGCATGAACAAGTGTGTGTACAGGGGTGTACACACACTGGTTGTAGGGATGATCCTAACTAAGTTAAGCTTAAGTATGACACAGGAAGGCTTTTATTACTTTAAAGTGATCACAATCGTGGTATGAGACATTCCTAGAATAATCATGGAGGGTCAAACAGTAGCATAATACCTTGTCCAAGGATGAAAGAAAAGAAGAAGGAAGTTTGAATCCTACACAGGAGATTTCATAGCACGTAAAGTGAGTAAGATTGAGAGAGAAAGGAAGAGAATTCTACCTTTTGAGTAGAGTGTCCTCCTTCACACAGAACTTCCAAAAATATGGAAAAGAAAAGAAGGCTTGCAGCAGTTAGAGGCGCGAAGTAAGAGTAGCACACTGCATGTAGCTCCCACCTCAAGATATGCAGCCCCTTTGCTTAGAAGTAGCAGCAGGAAACATTAGGAGAACCAAAGAAGGTGATTGATAGGGAGAACATCTAGGGAAAGCTCTCCTGGGAAGGTCGGAATGCTGCGTACAGGAAGATTTTTATCACCTAAAGCTTCCAGGTGCAAGGAACGTAGACTTACAGGTATTGGGGTAAAAACCCCCATTATCACCCACAGCCACCTGGTGCAAGCATCACCCTACGATTAGCACATGGGTAAAAACGTGTAAGAGATTTAACCCACCATGACATAAGCTTACGTTGCCCATGGTACGTAAGCATGTAAAAATCCAAATCCTTGCCGTAATTAATCCATAATTCGGCTGGCCCAAAGTTCCTTTTGTAAACATATCCAAATGAAGTCCGTTTGTGTTGAAATTCCAGTCATAAGCTAATGTAATGGTTTTACACATTATGGTGATTTTTATTTAATTTTTAGAATTTATTTTACACAGGGTGAAAATTCACCCGAAAATAGTCGCGACGACTTATCCTCGAAGTCCGCATGTCAATAAATCCAGATATTTATGTTTATATTATCTCCACATTTTTCTGAGAATTATTGTTCTCAGATTTATTTTTCATTACAGTTTTTCGGTGTCGTCCTGTCGGAGAACGCACCTCGGCGTACAACATTGGAGAAACGTACGTCGTCCTTAATTAAACCCAGATCCTAATTATTTCAATTTAATGACAAAAATAATATATAACAACCATATTATTCATATTTTCCTAACACTTTAAATTTTGGGGTGTTACACTCTCCCCCACTAAAAGAAATTTGGTCCTCCAAATTTACTAACACAAGGGTACGATTACTGACCTGCAAATAATTCTGGATACTTGACTTTGATGGTGTCCTCCAGTTCCCATGTTGCCTCTTCTTGACCTTGCCTATTCCACTGAATCTTAATAATGGGACTTCCTTGTTCCAAAGTTGTTTAATCTTCCGGTCAAGAATTTGTACAGGTCTTTCTTCATATGCCAGATTATCATGTACTTCCAGATCTTGGTATTCAATAATGTGTTCTGAATCATATACGTATTTTCTCAACATCGACACATGAAAAACATCATATACCTTGGACAGTTGCGGTGGAAGTGCCAATTGGTAAGTCATTTCCCCAACTCTTTTTAGTATTTCAAATGGTCCAATATATCTTGGACTCAACTTTCCCTTAATATCAAATCTCTTAATTCCACGTCGGGGAGATACGTTCAAGAACACATGATCACCTTGTTGAAACTCTAATTCTCTCCTTCGTCGATCAGCATAACTTTTCTGTCGATCTTGGGCAGCTTTCATTCGCTCTTGAACCAACTTAATAATTTCTGTTGTTTCTTGGATCATTTCTGGTCCAAGAATGTGTGACTCTTTTGATTCCACCCAACCCAAAGGTGATCTGCACTGTCGACCATATAATGCTTCAAATGGTGCCATTTGAATAGTAGACTGGTAGCTATTGTTATAAGCAAATTCCATGATTGCTAAGTGAGTATTCCAGTCACTTCCGAACTCTAATATACAAGCACGGCACATATCCTCAATAACCTGATTCACCCGTTCAGTCTGTCTGTCGGTTTGAGGATGAAATGCTGTACTAAATTTCAATTTAGTCCCCAATGTGCCTTGTAGTTCTTTCCAAAAGTGTGAAGTAAACCTTGCATCTCTGTCGGAGACAATATCTTTCGCAATTCCATGCAACCGGACAACCTCATTCATGTACAGAGCCGCTAGAACACTCACAGACCATCTCGTCTTGATTGCTAAGAAATGAGCTGATTTTGTGAGTCGATCAATGATTACCCAAATTGCATCATATCCACTTCACGTCTTGGGCAACCCCACAATGAAATCCATACCAATACTGTCCCATTTCATTCTGGTATTTCAAGTGGTCTTAGCTTTCCTGCCGTTTCTGGTGTTCGGCTTTAACTTTTTGACACGTCAAACATTTGGCTATGAAATCCACAATGTCTTTCTTCATGTTGCACCACCAGAAATGCTTCTTCAAATCCTGATACATCTTGACAGCTCCTGGATGAATGGTGTAGTGCGACCGATGAGCTTCTTCTAAAATTTGCTTCTTGATCTCGAAAATATCCGGCACACACAACCTATCTCAAAATCGAAAATTCCATGAACATCTTCAATAAAATCAGGTCTAGATGCCAACTTTTCTCTAATCTCTGTCAATATTGGGTCATGTCTTGTTGCTCTCCTATTTGCTTCAGCAAACCAGACTGCACTATCAAGTTGTCAATTATAACTCTTCCTTCCTGTGGCTCGACTTTCAAACTTAATGTGGAAAATTCCTCTAGCAATTTCCATTCCTTCACTTGTAATTGGAATACCTTAGATATAGGATTCCTACTGAGTGCATCCGCCACAGTATTACCTTTTCCTGGATGGTACTCAATTTTAAAGTCATAATCTTAATACTCCATCCACCTTCTTTGTCTCATGTTCACTTCTTTTTGTGAAAATAATATTTGAGACTCTTATGATCGGAGTACACTATTAACTGATTGTCATACAAGTAGTGTCTCCATAGTTGAGAGCAAAGATTACTGCGGCCAACTACAAATCATGTATTGGGTAATTTTTCTCATGAATCTTCAACTGTCTAGATGCATAAGCAATGACTCTTCTCTCTTGCATTAACACACCACCCAGTCCAATACTTGAAGCATCGGTATAGACCTCAAATGTTTTTCCTTCTATCGGCAAGGCTAAAATTGGTGCAGTTGATAGACATTCTTTCAATAACTGGAATGCTTGTTCACAACTCTCACTCCATTCAAACGCAGTTCCTTTTCTAGTCATTGTGTGAGAGGTGAAGCAATTCTAGAAAAATCTTTAACAAACCGCCGATAGTAACTGCCATACCCAGAAAACTTCTGATTTCAGTAAGGTTCTTAGGTTGCTCCCATTTTTGTATAATTTCTATCTTTGAGGAATCTACTGACAATCCTTCACCGGAGATAATGTGCCCTAAGAACATTACTTGCCTTAACCAAAATTCACATTTACTAAACTTTGCATATAGTTTGTGATCTCTTAACAATTGCAAAGTAATCCGTAAATGGGTTTCATGCTCTTCTATACTCTTGGAGTAAATCAATATGTCATCTATGAATATGACCACAAACTGATCCAAATAAGGTCTGAACACGTCATTCATCAAACGCATAAATGCAGCTGGTGCATTTGTTAATCCAAACGGCATCACTACGAATTCATAATGCCCATATCTAGTTCGGAAAGCTGTTTTATGAATGTCCTGCTCCTGAATTTGAGTTGATGATAACCAGACCTTAAATCAATTTTGGAGAAATACTGTGCTCCAGACAATTGATCAAATAGATCATCGATTCTTGGAAGTGGGTACTTGTTCTTTATGGTCAATTGGTTCAATTGTCGGTAATCTATGCATAATCGCAGAGACCCATCCTTCTTCTTAACAAATAATACTGGAGCACCCAAGGTGAGGTACTGGATCTAATAACCCCTTCTCTATTAATTCCAGCAATTGCCTTTTTAGCTCTTTCAATTCTTCCATCGACATTCTGTAGGGTGTTCTGGATATCGGTGTAGCTCCTGGTATCAACTCAATTGAGAAGTTCACTTCCCTACTAGGTGGCACCCCAGGTAACTCCTCGGGAAAAACATCAAGAAATTCCCTTACCACGGAAATGTCTTCCAACCCAATAATGTTCTGATTTATAACGGTTACCGAAGCCAAATATCCTTGACAGCCTTTTTACACCAATTTGCATGCTTTGATTGCTGAAATTATAGGTATGCTTCTAGTGCGGGGTTTATCAAAAATCATGGAGATAGTTTCCTTTCCCAAAAAGGTTACCTGACTTAATCAGCAATCTAAGTTTGCATGATGTTTGGATAGCCAGTCAACCCCAAGGATTACATCATAGTCCCACATTTCTAAACATATCAAATCACCGGGTAAATTATGTCCTTTGACTAAAATCTGGCTAGCAGGGTAGTATTCCTTAAGTTCCTTACCCTCACTTAGAGGAGTTGCAACCTTAAGTGGTGAAGATAATGTAACTGATTTTACTTCCAAGGATTTAGCAAACTCATAACTAACAAAAGAATGTGTAGCCCTGAATCAAACAATACATACGCAAGTTTGAGTTTACTAGAGTGTACCTTCTATCAATCCCCCTTCTGGCAGAGATTCAGGTTCCACATCCTGAATGGCTTGCAGTCTACCTTGCTTCATTCGGGGGTTCTGATTTGTTGGTGCAGTCTTGGGCATCGGGCAATCTGGGATTCGTGTTGCGTACTCCCACAGCGGAGACAGGCACCCAACCGACGCCAGCAATTCTCAGCCTTGTGCCCCCCGAGATGGCAATGCTTACAAACATCCCTACCTCCAACTGGAGCTTTTCCTGCCTTCTTTGCAGCTTGCTGAAATTTCGGGGCATTTCCCGGTTCATACTTCCTTTTTCGATCCGAAGATCCTTCTCCATACTTCCCTCTAATCTTATCCACCGTGTCATTCGCAGCTTCTAGTGCCAAGGCTCTTTTAACCATTTTTGAATAAGTAGTGATCAAATGGGGGGTTAGCTGCATAATAAAATTGGGACGCAGACCATTCATAAATCTCTTAGCCTTTAACTTCTCCGTGGCTATAGATGTGGAGCGTACTTGGATAATCGGGCAAACTGAGCTTCGTATTCTGGTACTGTCATCCTGAGTTGTTTTAAACTAGAAAATTCATTTGCTTTCTTCTCCTGAACTACCTCAGAGAAATATTGCTCATTAAATAGTTCCACAAACTCCTCCCAACTCACTTGAGTTGCATCCTCTAAGGTAGCCTCCACAGTTTCCCACCAGGCTCGGGCATCCCGATCTAATTGGAACGTTGTCAAACGAACTTTTTCTTCTTCTGTACATTTGATCATCTTGAAAATTTTCTCAATATCTTTCAACCAATTTCGGCCTCATCTGGGTTGTACTTCCAGCAAATCTTGGGGGTCCAAACTTCGAAAATCTTTAAATAAGCTTGTTCTGTTATGACTGTTGTTTCGGGCTACTGTTTTCATTACTCGGGTCAAGTCTTGCATTGAACTCTCCATTTTTCTCCAGCTAGCATCACCTTCGTCCATGACTAAATTGTACGAGTATCTGAGACATCCAATAATGCATACATTAATCCAAAATCAAACCATTCTCATATTTATCATGTACAAACTTGAATGTCACATATCACACATCATTCCATTAACTATTCAAAATATTTACATTACATTAACACTAGAATCTTCGTTACATAAACTGAAAATATTAACAACATTCTTCCTGCTTAGACCGTCATTTCTACAATACCATCATCCCCGTCCAACCTCTCACTTCCCATATACATGGAAGTTGTATGTACAACCACTACTTAAACAAAAGGAGAGGTTTACAAAATTAGGTTTTCTCCTTCCCGACTAACTTTACTCCGGTACTGTAGATCCTTCAGACTGAGGTGGCTGCTCCTCTACCTAGCCATAATACAACTCTCTTGCTGCTTCAGTCATTATGTCTATATATCCTTCCATTAAGAGAAGTAACATTTCCTGCCCCAACCTTAATTGGTCCAGATAGTTCATGATTTGAGTCATGGAATCCAGAGAAGCATGGGGATTGCCAGCTAGGAAGGCACCCGCGGTCAGGTGAAGTACTTCCTCTTTAATTTGTATATGGGCTTCCCGCTGGGTTTGGGCATAAAGTTCAATATCTTGGCGGAGCATGTCCATGTTTGCCACCAATCTTTCCCGTGCATTCATGTCCATGCTGAAATAAATAATAAATGAAGCATATAGATAGTTACAAATCATTATTGCTATTACAACTAATCCCATGTTTCTACCCCAACTCACTGGTTGTCCCTAGGTTTATCGACCTAAGGCTCTGATACCAAATTATCTGTCACGTCCTAATAAAAGTCTATTTATTAAAAAATGACAGAAAAACAGGCACAAGGATACGATTAACATATAATCCTTAAGTTACCGTAAGCGGAAGTCTTTATTACATAAGCTCCTCACTGTAAACTAGGTAAGGAGTGGGCAAGAGTAAACCATTATTCATTACATTCTCTAATTACATATCTAAATAGAAAAAGGTTGAATAGCTCGCCATTAGGGTCCACTCAGCACACATGCCCTTTTTAAACTTCATCCCCATCTTGGTTGCCTGAAAGGAAAGAAGATGTGAGCTAGCTAGCCCAGTAGAATTCAATTCCTTAAGTTTCAGGAACAGGAACATATGATAACCAAGGTAAAGAACATGACAAATGTCCGAGAGAGACAATTAACATCTTATCATGGCAGTGAATATAAGCAGTAGTATTAACACAGGGCATGCTCAGGAATTTACAGTGAAGATCAAATTCCGGCTCATATAAATATTCACACAGGAGAGTTAATAAGATGACCACAATCAGGCAGTATTGATGCAATGCCAAACATCTCGTTGTCCTTTATCATTCCGTACGGCCAGTAAATGAATTCGGGTGCTCCTCCCAGGACTGGACCAGCCCTATTTACACAGGCATTATCAGTCAAGTGGGGTCCATGGACCCAATAGTTGTCATCACAAGTTGTTCATGTATAATTAACAGGGTATTATTTGGAAGTGATACTTCCTGAATAATTCAAGGAGGGTAAAGTACACAATATGGATGAGCTCTAGGGTGATATGACAGTAAATTTACCAAAGAAAAGGAAGATTGTAGCTTGCTAGGTTAATAGGATGAAGTTTAATTGAGAGTTTGTACCCAGGAGGTTGATAACATATCAATGTAAAAGTCATACTAGTGTAAAATAAGGAATGAGCAGGTTTGACTTTTCCTTCAGTAGGAGAGGGCTCCCTTGGAGAAGTCATATGTGTGCTTATCATTTTTCACTGGGCCTTGCATTTTTATCATTCTACTAGGTTTACTGAATTATGAGATTTTTAGGTAGGCCAAATTGTGAGAAATTAGAAAGACACTATTTTATGGAATCGCCAAAATCGTGTTTTTTCTTCTTCGGTGGGAGAGTTGACTTTTTATTGGTAAGAGATATGATTTTTCTAACATTTTTATTGGATTCAAATGGGGGTACTTCCTTATTTACATGTAATATCTTAAGTAAATGTTATATCAAATTATAACATTTACTTAAATGATATGGAATGTAAATAAGGTATCAATTTGCAGTCTTGCAGGGGTTCTGCTGACACTTCTGGAAAGAAGCAGTCCTGACAGAACATGCAGAAATCTAGCTAACTCCACTACATGGTATTCGATTCATGTATATTACTGTAGCATATTCGATTCATGTATATTACTCACAGTCTGGTACTTAGAAACTTTTTAGCAGGGAGTTGGATGGTCTCACAGTGTATAGCATGAACAAGTGTGTGTACAAGGGTGTACACACACTGGTTGTAGGGATGATCCTAACTAAGTTAAGCTTAGAGTATGACACAGGAAGGCTTTTATTACTTTAGAAATGATCACAATCGTGGTATGAGACATTCCTAGAATAATCATGGAGGGTCAAACAGTAGCATAATCCTTGTCCAAGGATGAACAGAAAGAAGAAGAAGTTTGAATCCTACACAGGAGATTTCATAGCACGTAAAGTGAGTAAGATTGAGAGAGAAAGGAAAGAATTCTACCTTTTGAGTAGAGTGTCCTCCTTCACACAGAACTTCCAAAAATATGGAAAAGAAAAGAAGGCTTGCAGCAGTTAGAGGCCGAAGTAAGAGTAGCACACTGCATGTAGCTCCCACCTCAAGATATGCAGCCCCTTTGCTCAGAAGTAGCAGCAAGAAACATTAGGAGAAAAACCAAAGAAGGTGATTGACAGGGAGAACATCTAGGGAAAGCTCTCCTGGGAAGGTCGGAATGCTGCGTACAGGAAGATTTTTATCACCTAAAGCTTCCAGGTTCAAGGAACGCAGACTTACAGGTATTGGGGTAAAAACCCCCAATTAATCACCCACAGCCACCTGGTGCAAGCATCACCCTACGATTAGCACATGGGTAAAAACGTGTAAGAGATTTAACCCACCATGACATAAGCTTACGTTGCCCATGGTACGTAAGCATGTAAAAATCCAAAAATCCTTACCGTAATTAATCCATAATTCGGCTGGCCCAAAGTTCCTCTTGTAAACATATCCAAATGAAGTTCGTTTGTGTTGAAATTTCAGCCATAAGCTAATGTAATGGTTTTACAAATTATGGTGATTTTTATTTAATTTTTAGATTTATTTTACACAGGGTGAAAATTCACCCGAAAAATAGTCGCGACGACTTATCCTCGAAGTTCGCATGTCAATAAATCCATATATTTATGTTTATATTATCTCCACATTTTTCTGAGAATTATGATGTTCTCAGATTATTTTTCGTTACAGTTTTTCGGTGTCGCCCTGTCGGAGAACGCACCTCGGCATACGACACTGGAGAAACGTACGTCATCCTTAATTAAACCCAGATCCTAATTATTTCAATTTATTGACAAAAATAATATATAACAACCATATTATTCATATTTTCCTAACACTTTAAATTTTTGGGGTGTTACATGTACATAGTGTATGTATTTATGTGTGTATGTAAGTTTATAGTTTTTTTGTTTCTGGCCAAAATTCCAGTTAACGTCAATATCCCTGGACGTTAAGGGCATGTTGACGGAAACCAATATGCCGTTATTGCATGTTGACGTCCAGATCGATGGAAGCTAACTCCTTGTAAACGGTAGCAAAGTGGTCGTCTACTTCTCCATTTTTGTTGCGATTTCAGATCTGGAAACGGCTACGTTTTCCCTAGTTCTGGATTAGGAAACTACCCTCTAATGGTAGGATCCCAATCTACGCATTACCCTAACCCATTAGCTCTATAAAAACACCCAGGTTCGGCCGAGTTAGGTCTTTTGGCTCTTGAGAAAACCTAGGGCTTTTTGTGGGAAAAATTGAACTTTGCAAGGTTCGGTCTGGCGATTTGGGAGTTCTTCCGGTGATCTACATCGACTGGGAGGTGCTCTCATCATTGGTGAATCTTCCTCGACTCCGGTGAGCCTACATCAACACAAGGACCGGATCTGGGAGGAGTTTGTACATCTTCTTGGCTTGGCCGAGGAGAGCTTCTTCAACCTAATTAACCTATTAAAGAATTTTTCAAAGGCAAGTAATCAAGGGATTTCATCCCTACACATGTCCTTTAGGTCCTAGAAATTTTCTTGATTTTTCCTCGTGTCCTGGAACCCCCAATTCGTCAAGTTATGTGCATTCGTCTAGTTATGCTCCCCGCCACCACCTCCTCCACTGATCGCATGCAAGTATGACCTGTTCCTCCCCTATGCCCCGCCGCCGTCGACCTCCGGCATTGCCCCTCCCCATCCTATGCCCTCCTACTCCAGCACTGCCTCCACCGCCACCAATTGAATCGCCCCCTCCTCCTACGTACTTCGACATTTCCACCACCACCACCACCTGCTGAGTCGACCTCTCTTCCTGCACCACCCACTCAGCCTCTTCTTCCTCCATCCTTGCCGCCACCACCACCCACCTCCTTACCTCATGCTCTGCCATTTTCGCCACCATTGCCACCCACTGAGTCTCCTCCTCCTCCTCCCGTTGGTGGCTTACCTCCCCCTCCTACACCACTGTTCAATCCCCCACCCCCTCCACCTCCTCCGATGCTGCCCCATAGCCTCCTCGCTCATGTCCATCAAGTGTATCATAGTCTTGTGTTACCTTGCATATGGGCTATGCTGCCCCATTAAATACATTCCTCTTCATGCAAACCCTGAAAAGAAATTTATTAACAATTTAGATTTCCTACTAACTTGATGTATGTAATCTGCCCTACTGTATTTTGTATCAATACTTCCCCATATCGATGTAGTATCTATGAGGAGATGTATCAGAGACGCAATAGGAACTAGCCTGCTGGTAGTAGCATATGCGCTCATAGCCAATCTGAGAGGACAAATGGTTAGATCCCAGAAGGTTTTGTACATGCCTCTCTGTATCCAAATGGAAAACATGTTGTTCTCCACACTATGGAGTTTCCCGTGATGATCAGTCCATCTCCATAAATAAATTATATTTTATTTCAAGTATTTTGGTGATTAAGAAAACCCTGAAAAAATGTTTTCTAACAACTCTTTCTGAAGTTCACTCACAGGAAATAACTCTAGAAAATTTTGTAAGTTATCCTCACTTACTGCTATCTGAACTTCATTGCATATGTTTCTAAGTACACATCGATTTCCTTTATAGAAACAATGATTCGATCACCATAACGATTCGATAAGTCACTTAAACAACGATTTGCTCGAAAAACAACTATTTGATCGAAAACAACGATTCGCCTTAACTTAAACAACGATTTGCTCTAAAACAACGATTTGATCGAAAACAACAATTCGCTTTAACTTAAACAACAATTTGCTCAAAAACAACGATTCACTTTAACTTAAACAACGATTTTCTTGAAAACAACGATTCGCTTTAACTTAAACAACGATTTGCTCGAAAACAACGATTCGCTTTAACTTAAACAACTATTTGCTCGAAAACAACGATTCGCTTTAACTTAAACAACGATTTGATCGAAAACAACGATTCGCTTGTACTTAAACAACGATTTGATTGAAAACAACGATTTGCCTTCATTTAAACAACAATTGATCACAAACAATGATTTGGTCACAAACAACAATTTGTCTTCACTGAACAACGATTTTGGGCTCACAACGATTTCATGATCGATTTTGTTCAAGTAACATTTTAATGATCGATTTCACTAAAACAACGATTTCATCTGCTCATCGATTTCTGTTAAGTAATAACTTTGTACAGAACATCGATTTCATTATGTTAATACATGGACTATATTTACATCGACTTGGTTTCAACATGGATTACATTCTCACATGATTATATCATCAATTTGATATCAATATCATTTCTATACAGAATGTTCTTTATATAGCTCTTGTACAGTCTTGCTTTATCTTCTTTTTTCATTCCTTATAATACTTAAATATGCATATGCTTAAGACTCTATGGATTTCAAAAATCTTCCCCGCCCATCATGTTGTATCTTAAGATCTTGATCATTTATTGTGGTAGTACAATATTTCCACAGGAAATATTCTTGCTTACTTCATGTATCACATAGAGTCTTGATTTGTGTGATGTCAGAATAACCTTTCCTATTTAGCATACCTTCATACTGCACAACTACCAATGTTGACTGACAACGTAGACAAAAAAAAGTTATTTAGGTATCAGCGTTTATTGCATGTAGGGCTTTTGTAGTAAAGCACGTCAAAGATGGATCTATCAACTTGTCAAAAGGATAAAAGATTCAGAAAATCTTCCCTGAAGGCGTAAAGATCAATCCAAGCATTTATGGCTGCAGGCTCACCTACTCCATGCTTCGGACCAATCTCTTTAACGTGCATAAAGCTATGAGACAACAAACATTTTAACGGCTACTTCAACATCAAAATATATCGCAGAAGATAAATAGAAGACTGGTGACTCCATGGAAGCCAGTTAAATCATTTGAATTCTTGAATCTTCGAAAAGCTTGAAGCTCCAGTCACCTGAAAAACAGCAAGAGCTAGTTCATCCATTCCAACCTTCAAAAGCTCTTAGCTCTCAGAGATCTCATTCCATTTTCCTTTTGAGAGCTAGCGTAGGTCTGAGAGAGAGTTCATTCAAGATTATTGGTGTCTCTCAGACTTCGCCTTAGATCAAGCATTGTCTATAAGCTTGGTCTTGGTGCCCTCCTCTTTCAAAGATCTTTGTGGGTATTCATCTTCGGGTGTGAAGAGAAGACCTGTTGAATCAGGTGGTGTAATTCCTCTTCTGGTAGAGAAGAGAAGGCCAGTAGTTGCTGGATGTGTAAGTGTCCATAAGGGGGACTATACCATTGTTTAGTGGAAACCCAAGTTGTTACTTGGGGACCGGACGTAGGACTCCTTGGGATAGGAGGTCTAAACCAGGATAAAAATCTATTGTTGTTTGTGTGATTGCTTTGTGTCTTCATTATCACTAACTGTAACTATCGAACTTAGTGTTTTCTGTCTAGTTAATTTTATTTACAGGAATTTCTACTAAAAGATTTTTAAAGCAATCCATTCACCCCCCCCCCCTCTGGGCTTGCTATCTGGGCAACATCCTGGTCATGGAAGATTCTTTCTTTCTTTCTTGTTGGCTTGTGCTTCTTCTCTTGTCTTCCTTTTTGGTGCTTGTGTTAGGCTGGCGTTGGTCCTTGTCCGGCTAATTATTAAGAGCAATGTTGTTGTCCGGTGGCTTGAGTAGCTTTTATCCATGCTGTAGGCACAAAACATGTAAGAGGGTCCACGTTGAAATCAAAATCAGGGGTCTACCTGAGAACTTGAATAAAAATCCCTTGACATACAAAATTTTCTTCTGAACAGCACCTATAGAAAATCAATTTCACACATAAAATGGAGTAATACATGACTAGAATAAGCTTGCTTATGATAAAGTTTTGAAATTTTTTGTAAAGGCAAAAAGAAACTAGAAAGGTTTTCTGGACCCAAGGATGAGAGTTTCGATTTCGAGATTGCTCAGTTCAATACTAATATATTGGACTGACACGATTTGTTGTGTCCAACCATACTTTTAGAAACTTTGTTCTAAAAAAAATCCACACTTTTAGAAACAAGAGTAGCTTGTGTTAAGTTGAAGCATCTCCTTCATTAAATAAATATTAAGAATAATATATGGATTCGGTAAGCAAAGTCTTAGGCTCAACTCTTCATACATTTATCTATGTTTATAGGAATATGATTTTGAAGTTTATTAATCTTCAGAGAAAAAAAAAATGATGTTGAGTGCTTTGTAAACTTAAACTTAAATTTTTCATATTTGTTTTGTAAATTCAAAGTTTATTAGCCTTAAGAAAGAATGAGCCATCCTAAGAACACCCCAAGAACACAATACAGTTCTCATCATTTTATTACTTGTTCTTTATACTCTGATATAAAATTGATTTTGTTGTTAGAAATACTTTATTTAAAGGTTCTTTAAATTATGTTTTGTTCTGTTCAATGTATGCATGCATGTTAATATTTATATATTTTTATATGAATTTATTGTATTACTTAGGTTGTTCTATGTGAGTTGAGGTTCATGGGTGCACCTATCACTGCACACACCACACGAGAGCGTGTTAAGCTCGTGTCAATGAACCTTCACGTTCAAGACTTTGGGATTGATGTGTATGAGTCTCATTATCAATTATGAGTATGTATATATCTAATTCAAAATCTTGAATTATCCCGTTTTGAACAGTTGTGATAGAGGAGTTTAAAGATAGGGTTAATACTCTTAGTAATGTTTGTCTATCAATAGAATCACATCTTCCCTATAACACCTCTCATTACTATAATTACATCTATAAACTCTCATATTAATTTAAAACTTTTAGACTGCAAGACATATCTCTAACTTTCTAACTTATATTTAAATCATCAATTAAGACAATATCATCTATAAATAAGATACCAAAAAAAATATCATCATGTAAATTATTTCGTTACTTCATCCATAACTAGAGTAAAAAGATACAAATTTTGTGCAGAATCTTGATCCATGCTTTGGATATTGATATCATCTATGCTGACTGAAGTGTTCCTATAAATTTGTCAAAAAATGAATACTGGTATTTGACATGGTCATAGTAATATTTCATTGAATTTCCTCCACAGAGTTGAATTACGCAAAAAATGCCTACCATGCAATCGTTGAGGCGCGGCCACCTCATTTAAAGAATATATACTTGGCAACTCAGGTCTGTACCTGTTTGGGAGGGTGACCAGGTCTGTACTTAGAAAAGAGAAATACTCCCATATGTGATGTTTATTATGATTATTCTGATGAAGATAGAGGCCCAAGCAACTTCTGAGAAGAACTCAGCTTATAGAATGCTGGTCTAAATGGGAGGTAAAAGAAGAGCATTTGCAATTTTGTATCTTAATTCTTTCTTTGATTCCCGTTTTGCTTAGGAGTCATATACAGAAATTCAAATCTTTTTATGGGTAAGGTTTTAGGCACATCTAATAGTCCATTAATCTTAGGTTTAAACTTATTCGACACAATTTAACATTAGTTAATTGGTATGGTTCTCTTTAAATCTTATTTAGCCTTTCTTTGACTCATTTACACTTAAATTATCTACTAAGTCTTTACTTATTATTTTATAAGAAAAAATTTTATTTATATAAATTAAAAAAAAAAACTCGGTTGTTACAAACTATGCCCCCAGTGGCAACAATAACCACTATCCACGCTGCCATGTACGATGTGTCGAGTAATCTGAGCACTAACATGGGAATTGAGGGTTGGAACAACGCCCTATGGATCGAAAAAAAAAAAATAAGATGACTAGCTGGGGATCAATAGTAGGGACAAGACGATAGCGTACAACTAAATCATCACCTTATTTGGGAGTCGAAAGACTCCATCCTACTACAAAAAAAAAAAAAAGACGACGAGGCCATGGCTTCAATCCTCTCTCTCTTTGAAGAGGGTATTGTAGTAAATTCATCGTTTACTTAATAATTCTATTAAGATAATAATGAAATATTCTTATCATTTTGACGCTTAATTAATTACAGGGACATAAGTGACTAATTTTTAGATTTTAAAGGTATAAAATATAAATACATAGATTTTAGGGAGTATAATCTCAAATACGATATATTCTAATATATATATATATATATATATATATATATATATATATATATATATATATATATATATTATATATGGAGGTTTTCCTGTTCGGGGCCGAAACCGAATGGACCTACACTCATAGGGAAGGGAAGACGGTCGTCGGTAGCGGCGTAGGCCTGCAAAACTAAAATAGGATCAGGGGGCCCGGTTGAAGAACCAGGGAGAACCCTCCGATGCCTAAGTCAGTAGCGGACTTGAGAGGAAGGGGGTTCTCGTGTGTGATGTCGTGGCTGGCTGGTGTAAATAAGATTGCGTGATTACGCGTACCTCTCCATGGAGCTGTACTTGAGCCTTTTATAAGCATGTGCATTGGGGAGAAGGGATGAAACGTCCCGGGATCGTGCCTGAAAGGTCGCGCCGGTTGGCGCGTTGTCCGGGAAGTTACGCACCGGAGCGCCCGTTGGGGCACTCAGTAGTTATTGCTCCTCTTGATCGTGGGGCGCATGGCCCACAGCCGTTATAACCATCGTAAGACGTGAAACGATCTGCTAGGACGCCCTTGGCCATAGATCCCGAGCAGGTTGCCTGTATGGGGATCGGAGCCGGACCTGCTGTTCAGTAACCGCAGTGGGTGCTCGGTGTGACTGGTCCTGCAGTCCGGAACCCACGTGGGCTGCTCTAGGGTTGAAACCTGCTCCTGGAGGGGGTCTACTCAGAGTGGGATTTGAACAGACCAAGGGGCATCCGGGGACGGCCCTGCGCAGAGCATGTATCCCTGGGAATGTTGGAAACAAACGTTCGAGGGCGCATGGTGCCTTAGGGAAAGGAGGAGTCCGTTCATTCTGCCATGGGCTATACGAGCCCAACAAAGGGGCCTAGGTGGCAAGAATCGCCCACCACACTTGCCCCCCACGCCATTGAGCCGGATCGGGAACCGGGGCGCTCAAATGGCGGTAGGCCATCGAATGTTCTTCCCACATTAAATGCGATGGTGACCTCGGACGTGCGAACGGCGGTCTGGCGCTGACGCTTCGTACTGTTTCTTGAAAGTGGAGAAGGATTCATGATGAAGGAGGTACCGTGGCGAATCAGGAACCTCTTGAACAACCAAATGGTCACCGGAAAGAGAGCGCTTGTAGCTTCTAGGGTTCCCGCCCTCTCTCCTTATAAGGAAGGGGAGGAGACGAAGGCGAAGGGGGAACCACGCCTTCAAAAAATCCACTGCGAAGAGCCTTTCTGCTGCCCAACCTCTCTGCTCTTCTGCTTCCTTTTCGTCTTCGGCCATGTCGCAGAAGGGTAAAGCTGTGGCTGGGTGGGGCTAGCGGCAGCGGCAGGGCACCGGGGGCACCTCAACGAACGAAGTACTGCTACTTCGACGACCTTCGCGAGAGGTACCGCGTCGGCCGGAGTACGACATGTGCTTGCAGAGGGGGAGGAGGAGCCTTATTGGCAGGAGAAGGCCGGCTGCATAGCGATGTCGCACGACATCCTGGAGGCAGGGTTCCGGCTGCCTGCCACTGCCAGCGGTGGGGAGGGACACCTGTTGAACAGTGGGGATAGCCACGATCCAACTGGCGCCAAATAGCTGGAGGACGATATGCACTTTCTGCGTGTCGTGCAAGGTGTGGGAATCGAGCCTACCGCCAACCTCTTCCGGAGCCAGTTCGCCTTGACAGCGTCGCCGGGGACGAGCCGGAGCATATACTATACGAAACACCGGCCGGATAGGATGAGGATAGAATTTTCTCCGCGGTTTTTCAGTCACAAGGGGTGGACGACCGGATCCTCTTCTTCGCGCGCAACGCAAAGGCGTCGGAGTGGGGGTTCCCTACGAGGGTGAAGGACCC
This sequence comes from Colocasia esculenta, assembly GCA_014218235.1. Lineage (NCBI taxonomy): Eukaryota > Viridiplantae > Streptophyta > Magnoliopsida > Alismatales > Araceae > Colocasia > Colocasia esculenta. Next base: position 19,870,942 of record CM024757.1, on the reverse strand, counting down.
GCGTAAGGATGTCTATCCCTTCATGGCAAGGATGAGGTGGCGCTTTCAGAGCGTCTTAGCAACATTTTTGTTGAGAAGGCGGAGGAGTACATCACTGAGGCTCAGCTAGTCAAGCACGGGCTCAGCCGAGCATAGAGTAAGTGACTATGGCTCCTCTCTTCTTCTGGTCTTCAGGAGTCACCTTTACTAACTTTTCTCTTCGTGTGCAGCTGCTAAGGAGCTGGAGGCGGGCATGGATACGGAAGACATGGCCCTTTACACCGAACAACAAATCACGTCACAGCGTATGTGGCGGTTGTAGGTGAGGAGCGCCCTCTGATGCCGCCCAGGATCGTTTTGCCAAAAAGCAGGATGCTGAAAGTTCACGGGTCCTTGAAAAGGGGCCCGAAAAGATACGCTGAAGAGGAAGGCCACGGCGAAGGTGGCCACGAGGACGATAGCCCACCCCCCAACCAAGCAGCGAGTAGCCGAGGACGAGGGCGAGGAAGAAGCGTCAAGGGGCCATCTTCGCTGAAAAAAGAGGGCGAAGGCTGGTGAAGGCTGCTCAGGCATCGGTTGATCAGGAGGCCGAGGAGGATGAGGACGTGGAGCCGCTGTTGAGGCGGAAGAGGCCGGAGGTCGCGGAGACGGCCAAGAAGGGGACGGCAGGGGTCCCCCTTGGGTCTTGTCCCGAGGCCGTTCTAAAGGGCTGCCGAACTAGGCCTCGTCGTGGTAAGCGACGGGTCCGGGAGCTCCGATGGGAGCAAGAGAGGGTGGCCCACGCCGCCGGGGCCCCAGTGAGGACCATGAAGAAGAGGCTGCTCGCAACAGCAGCTTCAATCACCGAAGGTGCCGAGCAGGTCGCTGCTGGCGGCGATGTGGAAGCCTCCGCTCGAAAGGGTGGAGAGGGAGAGTCCTCCTCTAGAGAGAGGACTAAGGCCCCAACAAGGGAGTCGACCTCGGGCCCCTTGCCCCCCAGCAGAGTGGTTGTGGAAGTAGCAACCACTCCGATCCCCGCCGGGGTGAGGAGACCGTTGGTGCCGAGGATGGGGCATCCGGGGGAGCGGACGGGCCTCAGAGGATGCCGGAACGGTAGTCCGGAACCGAGTTGCCGAGACTGCTGAAGCCGCGGGGGTTGTTGTCGAGCATACTGGCGTTGGCGCCAACGTCGAGCAGACTGGCGCTGACTCCGAGGAGGACCGGCTACCTCTTACTGAGGTTCTAAAGGGGAAGGCGCCCATGATCCCTTCAAGGGCAGCTCTGGAGGCTGCGCTGGGGAGGCTGGAGGGCGATGCGCCAAGGCCCCTGCCACCGTGCCCAACGGCCTCCTACTTGGATAGGATGGCGCGATGTCAGGATTTAAGTCCAGAGAAGACTCCCGAGGGCTCCGGCGCGGCCCACCACCCGAAGGACCACGTCGAGCAAGTATAGACCATGGTGCCGATATTGGAGCGCTTATGGGAGAGATCACAAGCTCCCTAGGCACGCTAAGGGAGTTGTCCGGAGGCTCAACACCACAAACGCTTGTGGGAGGGTGAGCTTGCTTATGGCAAGAGGCTCAAGGTAGAGCGCGCGGCGGAGGAGACCGAGCTGAGAAGAAGATCGAGGATCTACGAGAAGCTCTTCGCGTCTCGAGCTCAATGCCGCCATTGCACGCGTTGAGAAGGAGGCACTTGCTCGCGTTCTCATAGATGCTGAGGAGCGGGTGGTGACAAGTACAAGGCGAGTCGCTAAGCCGCAGATTTAAGGAAGACTCTTGGAGCAATTCGGGGCCCGCTGCTACAAGGTGGGCCTCGAAGCTGGTGAGGAGCTCGGACGGAGGCTCGCAACAACCGAGCGTCCCCAAGAAGCCTTCGAAGCGGCGGTGCGGGAGTGCCTTCGTCGGACAAACGACGCTCGCCTAGACGGAGTGCGATTCGCCCAGTTTCAGTATGGGCGGATGCCTCCTGCCGGCGATGACGCCGGCGCCTCCGAGCAGATCCCCTGATGTACTAGCCTCCTTTATCATCGTTTTTGTAGCTCCGCCGGAGCAAGTTTGTACGCATTTGGAATGTTAATAGATATCCCTTTTTATAAATGGCTTCACTTTTTCTATCTCCTTCCTTGATTTTGTTCCTGTTCGAATCGGAATTCACTGGTTATAAGCGTGGCATGTACCGCGCAGGTCAATCGGGAACCGAATTTGGGATTTGACCAGGGGTGAATGCTGAACACTTATTCAACCCGGGGGGTCAACATATCCATTTGAAGTTGGAAAACTTTGAAGTATGGATAATTTCAAACTCCACCTCAGGCAGACCATAGGAACATGGAGAAGAGAAGTAGGATGCCGAACAAAGGCTTTTATAGATAATAAGCCTTAAGATTAGATACATGCCAAGCCCTGGGTATGGCTCCGCCGCTAGGAGTAGCAAGCTTATAAGAACCTTTCCCAAGGACTTACACGACCTGATAAGGTCCTTCCCATTTAGGCGCGAGCTTGTCGATGGCCCTTCGGGGGTCCGAAGCCGAGCAGCGTCGTAGAACCAAGTCGCCCACGCAGAAGCGTCTTTCCCGAACTCGAGCATTGTAGTACTGCACGAGTCGTTGTTGATAGGAAACAAGACGAATGTCGACGTCGTTCTGACGTTCGCCAAGCATGTCAAGGTTCTCCCGAAGAGCACGGTTGTTGGCAGCTTCGTCGAAGTGGGTTGTTCGAAGAGTGGGAGAGAGCCACCTCCAAAGGCACCACAGCTTCCGATCCGTATGCCAAGTGAAAAGGTGTTTCTCCCGCTGCCACTCGTGCTGTTGTTCGGTGGCACCAGAGCACATTGGGGAGTTCATCAATCCACGAACCTCCTACGGCCTCAACTCTTGTGCGGATCCCGTGCAGCAGTGTCCGGTTGGCATTTTCGACCAAACCGTTTGCCTGGGGATGCGCAACGGAGGTGAAGTGGTTGTAGATTCTGAGCTCGGCACACCTTTGCTTGAAAAAGGTGCTATCGAACTATCTTCCGTTGTCGGAGGTGATGACCCTTGGAACTCCAAACCGGCAAAGGATGTTCTTCCAGACGAACTTCCACGCAGCCTGCTCGGTGATCGTGGCAATGGGTTCTGCTTCGATCCACTTGGTCAAGTAGTCGATAGCCACGAACATGAACTTTTTCCGACCTTAGGCCTCTGGAAAGGGACCTAGGATGTCGATACCCCATCTAACGAAAGGGCGAGCTTCGAATAGGCTGTGAAGCTGTTCGGCAGGCTAATTAATGAGCTGCCCAAACTTCTGACACTCTGGACACCTTCGAACAAAGGTCATGCAGTCCTTTTGCAACGAGGGCCACCAGAATCCTGCCCGAATGATGTTGCACGCTAGTGTTCTGCCCCCAAGTGGCTTTCGCACAGTCCTTCGTGAAACCTCTTCGGTGGCTGCAAGAGCCTCTTCGAGATTGAGGCACCGTAGGAGAGGTCTTGAAAGAGACCGTCGGTACATCTTGCCTTCTATGAGGGTAAAACACTGAGAGCGCATCCTGATCTTCTGAGCTTCACCCTGTTCGAGCGGAAGCTCGCCTCGAAGTAGATAGGCCAGGAGAGGATCCATCCAGCTCGGAGCTGGTGGACTTGCCTCGATGGCCGCGATGTCTACTTCGGTGCTTGGCGAGGCGAGCTCTTCAATGAATATGGAGCGAGAAGGGGAGATGTCACCTAAAGAGGCCAGCTTGGCTAGTGCATCGGCACGCACGTTTGCTCCCGCAGAACATGTATGACCTCGAAATAGAGGAGACCCTCTGCTTGGCTCTTAACCTACTGGAGGTATTGAGCCATGCGGGGTTCCCTTGCTTCGAACTGCCCGTTCACCTGACTGGCCACCAACTGAGAGTCGATGAAGACCCTAAGCCGAAGGGCTCCGAGGTGCCTAGCCATGCGGATACGGACATCAATGCTTCGTACTCAGCAACATTGTGGAGGCAGCGAAGCGAAACCGGAGGGCGTATTGGAACTCTAACCCCTCAGGAGAGGTGAGGACTAAGCCTACTCCGCTCCCCGTGACACAAGAGGACCCATCAACGTAGAGCTCCCATGGGGGCTCGTCGGCCAGCGGAGGATCCTGCTCGGTAGGGAGAGTACACTCCGCAACAAAGTCTGCCAATGCTTGTGCCTTGATTGCTGTCCTTGGGCGAAAACTGATGTCGAACTCACCAAGCTCTATGGCCCACTTAATTAGTCTACCGGAAGCCTCTGGAAGCTGAATGATGGACTTCAGCGGTTGGTCGGTAAGGACCGTAATAGAGTGGGCCTGAAAATAGGGCCTGAGCTTCCAAGCAGCCGTGACCAGGGCAAGGGCAAGTTTCTCTGCTCGGGGGTACCTCCTCTCGGCTTCTTGGAGGACCCTACTGATGTAGTATAATGGGTGCTGAGCCGCTCCCTCTTCTCTAATTAGAACCGTGTTAATGGAGTGTTCGGTGACCGAAAGGTATACGAGCAGTGGTTCTCCGAGCACGGGCTTTGAGAGAATAGGTGGGGCTGCCACGTATGCCTTCAGCTCGGTGAAGGCGACTTCACATTCTTCAGTCCACCATACATGCCCCCCTCCCAGCAACTTGAAGAAGTTGAAACTTCTTTCAGCTGCTCGGGACATGAACCGATTCAGCGCAGCGAGACGTCCAGTGAGATGCTGGACGTCACGCACTATTTTCGGACTGCCCATTTCGAGTACGGCTTGGATTTTCTCTGGGTTTGCCTCTATCCCTCTATTTGAAACGAGGAAGCTGAGGATCACTTACCCGAGCGTACTCCAAACGCACACTTGGCTGGGTTGAGCTTCATATTATATCTCCGCAAGGTTGCGAAGGTTTCTTCGAGATCGGAGATGTGGTCGATGCCCGAGAGCGTCTTGACCAACATGTCGTCGACATAGACTTCCATGTTGCGCCCGATCAGCTGCTCAAACATCTTGTTGACCAGACGCTGATATGTGGCACCAGCGTTCTTCAGACCAAAGGGCATCCTGGTGAAACAGTATAACCCTAAGTCTGTGACGAACGTGGTGGCGTCTTGATCCGGAGGATGCATGCTGATCTAGTGATAACCAGAGTAGGCGTCGAGATAGCTGAGAAGCTCGTGTCTGGATGTGGCGTCCACCAACTGGTCGATGCGCAGCAGGGGAAAATTATCCTTGGGCGTCGCGTTGTTGAGATCCTTGTAGTCTGCGCACACACGCCATTTGCCATTGGCCATGTGCACAAGGACCACATTAGAGATCCACTTCGGGTACTGGGCTTCCCGGAGGAGCCCTATAGATCGGCTTCTGATGACATGATCCTGAATCACGGTCTGCCGTTCTCGGTTGACCGGTCGCCTCCTTTGCTGAACTGGCGGGACCCGTGGGTCCAAACGGAGGCGGTGTACCATCACCTCCAGAGGAATGCCCGGAAGCTCGTCGTCGGACCACGCAAACACGTCCAAGTGGCGAGCAGGAAGGCCTTGTAGCGTTGTTGTTCGACTTCCTCTAGTAAGGCGCCAATATAGAGGACATGCTCGGGGTTATCATCCACCTGTATTGGAAGCAGATCTTCAGCAGATGTTCCTCGGCTAGTGGAAGGCTGGTCGGTTGGGGGTGGAACAGGCACTGGGGCAGCGAGCGGCTGCTTGTCTCTTAAGGAGAGGACATAGCACCGTCGAGACTCGCGTTGGCACCCGAGCACCTCCCCAATCCTGCTTGGAGTCAGAAACTTCATCTTTTGGTGAAGAGATGAAGGTACCGCCTTAATCCGCCCGATCAGACCTCTACCGAGGATGGCGTTGTAGCCTGGCATGTTCTTGATGACCAAGAAGTCTACTATCTTGGTCACACTCTTCGGTGTCGTCCCAAGAGTTATTGGGAGGCGGATTCTTCCCATGGGCATAACCGAAACACCCGAGAAGCCAAACAGTGGAGACTCTACAGGAGTGAGCTGATCGGTCTTAAGGCCCATAAGAAGGCAACAATTGTAGGCCAACACGTCTGGAGCACTTCCATTATCCACCAGAATCAGGCGCACATTACAGTGGTTGATGGTGGCCGAAACGACCAGCGCATCATTGTGTGGGGTGGTAACCCCTACAAGATCTGCGTCTGAAGAAGGTTATAGCCTCCTCGGACTGTGCGCGTGCAGAATTGGCGGGATACGGAGCTGGCCGGGGCGTCGGAGGCCTGTCAACAACGTGCACTCGCCTTGCGTAATCGCATCGGCTTTGAGTGCTTTCTCCGCCTGCGACGAACCCTCCCGCGATCACATTGATTTCCTTCCCATTGGGTTCGTTGTTGATCGGCTGCTCGGGAGTTCGCTCTCGGCATCTGGGGCGGTCCTCATTCCGGCGCATGAACCGTCCGAGGTAGCCGCGCTTGATGAGGGATTCGATTTCATCTTTAAGCTGGCGGCATTCGGAGGTGTCGTGGCCGTGGTCGCGGTGGAAGCGACAATACTTTTCCTGGTTGCGCCGCCGGGGATCGGAGCGCATCCTTGGTGGCCACCGAACATATGGTTCGTCCCTGACATCTGCCAGGATCTGTTCAGGTGCCACCGTCAGCGGTGTGTAGTCGGTGAAGGGGCGTGGTCGGCGCGGTGAGTCTCCGTTGTGCCGTCCTTTCTTCCGATCACAGTCCAGATCGTTATCGGAAGGCCTCTTCTTGTCCGACTGCTCGCCCTGCTCTGCTCGGCCGGTAGCCAGACTTTCCTCGCATGCCGCATGGCGTTGGGCGGTGGAAAGTAGCTCAGCCAAAGTGGCAGGTTGCTGGACGCCGAGGGTCCTCTGCAGGAAGCCATCGCGAGTGTCCTGGATGAGGGCGCTAGTGGCAAGAGGAACGTCCAGGCATGTAATGCGAAGCGCCTCAATCCGGAACCTCTTAACGAAGTCCCAGAGCGTCTCGCCCTTCTTTTGGCGGATGGCCAGGAGGGAGGCTGTGACGGACCAGAGTATTTATGCCCAATAAGGCTCCATATCCAGATCCGCCTCCCGCGAACGGACCGAAGTCTCGCAAGAGATATCTCACACACGTGTCCAGTAAGAGTATAAAAGACAAACCACAAGAATATAAGACACAAGAAAGTACATGTGCTCATATCTGTTCACAAATTTGTACAACTGTCCCATTACATTAATACATGTCCAATTAAAAAGTACAACTACCTGGGGCATATCCCGAGAGAGCACAAGCTCACACAACACTAACTACTACACAACTACTGGTGGTACAAGTCCGACACAACGCTGCTACAAGCCAAACACTCGACAAGCCCTGAAAAGAACTGTAGAGGAGTGAGCCTCAACAAGTCACTGGCTCAGTAGGGGCTATCCAAAACAACACTGAAACTACAAACTCCTCAACCCCAATGGGTCTCACTGGCAACACCAATAGCCAAACCATTTCATGCTCACATCATGACAATAAATAACAACTAAACATAATCATGATAATAAACATAAAGTCCTCAGAAGAAAAGTAGGACTACAGGACTAATATAATATCATTAGTCAGCCCAACAACTAAAGTGCCTAAACCACAGTTTCACTGGCACACTGCTACAACAACTGGTTGCCTAAGCTATAAGCCACACAGGCAAGTCACTGCCTAAGCTGCAAGCTTCACAGGCGAACCTCAATCATTTGAGTAACAGGACTGCTAACAAAGAGCTGGTCCTTTATACTCCAAACCACACTACATCCGAAATTACATACAAGGTAACAGAACTGGCTACCATGAAGCCAATTCATAACACACTAAAACTATAATCTGAACCATACCCAAGAAGAGTAAAACTCAACAAGTGGAAGGACTCACACGACCTCCACAGAGCATAGCTCTAATAAACCACAATATGCCTAGGCTATAAGCCTCATCAGCAAATTACTCACAAAGGTAACATAATTAATAATCACAAACTAATCCACAATAAACTTATAAACAAAGATCTATTTAAAACGGATAGGATACAACAAGTGGCAGGTCAAACCACAAGACCTCCACAACACACAAGTACCCGAAAAGGTTGGTATACAATGTACCACCACAAAACTACAAAGTAACCCACGAAGGAAATAGGTACCTGCTATCTCAAGGTACCACAACACAATTACCCATACGAAGGGTACAAGAAGGTGGTAAACACCACACTGAACCACAATTATATTGTGCCTTCACTTAGACACAACATTGCAGGTGAAACCTTAATCGATGAGTCACACAAACCACAACACAGTCACAACTGTGCCAACATCAGGGCACACCTCGAAATGGTCAAACCTCGACCATGAGTCACAAACTCACAAACTACAGCCAGTGGCAAAGCACGAGTCAAGCCACAGCCAGAGCTGGCAAAGCACGAGTCACGAAGAACGACGTCACCACAACCACAACTGGAGCTAACTAAGCACGAGTCAGAAAGAACGACGCCACCACACGGGAACAGACTACTAGCTGATCAGGCCAGTATCCAACCCGGACAACACAACACAAGAACAACCTCTCAGCCTCGCAGTCACGGACGAAAGGTCCAACTACCACTCCACGAGAACAAGTCAAACAACTGTGGAGACCAACCAACACCACACCTGCAGACACACAACTATAGGCCCATGCCTGGCACCTCTAAAGTCTCTGGCCGGAGCACCCTAAAGTGAGGCACTGGAAAACAGGACTAGCTGGGGACCAGTGTCGACTACTGGTGTCTGAACCCCCAACTACGAGCGCGCTACAAGCGACCACACACCCACAAACACAAGCCGCTGCCCTGCTGTCGTCTTTCCCTCAGCCAGACGTACAACTCAAGCACAGGAGTGAGGGTGTCCAGGAAGACGACACAGACCTCGAAAGTACAACACAAGTACCGAGACAAAACCCCGAGCACAACAAATACACGTGCCTGGCTCACAAAGAACCTGGGGTACCGACTAGAGAGGCATTCCGGAATAGGCGCCGGACCACCACACTCGGCAAGCTCAAACCACGATACTAACACATATAGCCTTTACTTAAAATTCACAATATACAAGTGTTAGAATTAGCTTAACATCGGTCACCGTGTGACCCCAAAGCTATCCCACACCAAACACATAACTGAACCACAAACTTGCCTATCATCGGTCACCTCATGACCTTCGTGGCAACACACACACCACTTAATACATAAATCAATATAATATTATTCGAAAGACAACAACGAACCAAGGCTAGGTCGGTGTGGACCTTCACTGCCCAAACACCACAAAGTCATGGCTAGGCTCACACAGGAACCTCACTGCCCAGTTACTACGACAAATCATAAGAATTACATTACAACAATGTGTGTATTATGCACACACACAAACCACGTAGACAGCACGTGTATAATACACCAACCAGGTGCACCACACGTTATCCACGTAAGCCACATGTCCAACACATGGACAACACACTCATATACTTAAACCACTACGTACATCATACCTTATTCATGTAAAACATGCCCATTACATGAGCAGTATGCTCCAAGAGCATAACAAGTGCACTGGCTCACACCAGTCATCGCCATGCACACACAAACACGCGATATTCATAACCAGAAAAGCTACTTAAACCACACTGCATTGATACATGCACAAGTTGGCGGCAACATCGACTGCCGCTTATAGGAAGTAGACGGCAATGGAGCTGGCCGTCTATATCCCGGCTGATGAACCTGGCGTCAATCGATGTTGACGCTAAGCTCTTCAACCCCAGTTCTTGCAGAAACCCTAAACTGATTCTACAGGTTTTACAATCATCAAAGCAACGAGAAAACATGAGGAAACTATTTTCCAAGCCAAACATGCATCATTTAAGATTTAAACTACATAAATTAACCATTAAATTCCATCAAACCACCCTTAGAACCCCGCATGAATACCATGACCCGAAATTGACATTTTCATGCAATTTCATGCTTTCTAATTATTCTATTACAACCTATAAGAACTACAAGGGTCGTTCCCTACCTCAGAACATGCTCAAACCCTCAGAATTCTCCCAAACCACGTCGAACCCTCCACGAGCTCCCACGGAAATTACACCACGCCACGGCGTTTCCTCGCGCAATTCGGCAACGCCACACGTCCCACGATCCTCCAACCACCCTTCAGTACCTGTTGGAAGCTTTAGAAACACAGGGACGCGAAGCTAGGGCAAGGGGAAGAGAGAGATGGGTGGGAAACCTGCTCTCGGGTGACCCTATAACCTGCAGAATTCTCAGGTTGGCGTCAACCCCTCTGCCGCCAAAGACAACCGCCACACTAAACGTTCACATCTAATGCCGCCAAGATCATGCAGTCAACGGCCACTTACCTGGACGCAAACAAGTCAACGACCACCCCTGGCCGACAACTCCTACTCAACTGCAGCAGGTCCTATTTCATTTCGGGACCTAACCTGCACCACACCTACACACACCACGCGTCTACACCACACTGGCCTTACAACAGCCATCACAACCATAACATACACGATACAAAAAGGATCCGAAAATAAGCGATGTTACATTATTATCACCTAAAAACAAATGTCGTCCTCGACATATAAAACAAATCACAATAAACCAAATTATCACCTAAAAACAAACAAAGCCGAACACAGAACATGTAGGATACTCTTTCTCTGCTTCAGCCTTTCAATTCATCTCACTATTACTCTGTTCTGTCGATTCCATTGCCTTTCTTTACCTTTCAATTGTAGGCGATCCTACCTTGCCAATGGTGCTTTATCTCCTTGTACTGAATCTGCTTCCACAATTTCTGGGCTGTGTTTGCAACATTTCTTTCGAGACCGCTTTACCTTTCTTGAATATCTTACACTGTAATACTCTTTCATGCCACCATTTTCTTTTTTCCATTTATCACTGCTTGCTGTTATCCTACCTCATCTGCATTTATATTCACAACTGACACCTCTTCAAAGAAAACCAATCACCATCTTTAATTTTCTGTCATTTCATATTATTTTGCTCATATTGCTTAAAGTCAATCTCTGATTAAAAACCATAATAAACTCTATTTCATTTATTTCGCTGCGCAAAACTTTACAATTTCTCTTTATCCCAGCAAACCTTGAACAATCTGTGAATATTAAATCTTTTTTTGCTTCTACTTCCGCTGCGCTACTCTGATCACACTGAACACTTTTGCAAAATATTTCACAATTTCTGCTCACAGTATTGCTTTCAATTACTTTCTTCTGGCTTCAACTGCTTCTCAAATCATCCCATTCAATTAATTCATGCTGAAGAAATTACTGCAATTTCTGACCTGTCAAATTGCTATAAACATGCTTTACTCTTCATATACCTTTCTTACTTTATTGACATTCTCTGGCTAATCTCATAATTCTGGGGCCTGGGGCATAAACTTTCCAAATATTCTTAATCAATCTGCTCCAGCATTAAACCCTGAAATATCTTAATAACAGTTCATTTCCGCTCAATTAAATCATTTCTTTGCACCAATATGCAAACTTTAACTGACATTTCCTGACTCAACTGATCTTATTCACTTCATCATTTGCTAAATTCTTCCTTTCTCTAATTCATAACTTTTCTGCAAAATACCTCTCTTATTTCATTAAATATTCTTTCTGAAAAATTTCTCATAATCTGCCATTCATCAACTAAATATTCCTCTTGTGCAATTTTCACAAATTCTTATTGCACACTAACTCTTCTTTTCTCTCTTTCTTTATTCAACTGATCATTTCTATACTTATTTATACAAATCTTCATATCACACTTTCTGTTACGATCATTATTCATAACAACATTTTTCTCAAATTTTTGACATCAGGCATATTAATCTATCTGCCATAAATCATTGCTCTTTTATGTACTAATACCTCTTTTAAAGCTGATCTGCCTTACTTAATCATATCAAACTCTTCATAACACTAATCACATTCTCATCCACACTGTTTCTTAATATCATCTGACTCAGATCTCTGATGCCACATTACATTTTCTGAGGTTCTCAACTGCAACTTATCACACACACACTGACCTGATCCTTATCACCTTGTTACCATACACCTGTCTCTACCAACTTTCTATCTCATTATAACTTACTTATTGAATTCCATATCCAAACTTGCTAATCTCTTCAACTCCTTTAACTGCAAATCTTTAACAACTAAACTGATCTATCACAGAAACACTTTATACTTGTTTCTGCTAACTCTGCACTTTACTAACATATAACAGGTATATCATTCTCAAAGCACCACTTTACCTTTCTCTTCTAATATCTACAATTGAAAACTTTTAAATACTATACTTTAACTGCTTTAACTGCATTAGTGCCAGGATGCTACCACACAATTTATGCCACTATCCACGCTGTGGCACAACAACTGCTCCCAACTGCCAATTTAACAAACAGAAACACACGGTTTACATACCAAAGCTCACGTAAAAACTACTTTATATCACACAAAACCGCAGACTTACTACCAGCAGTGAACATTAATCCATGTATTGGGACATTGTACTTTCAATGTCTTTTCATATTCTAACTGGACATTGCTCTGATACCAACTGTGACGGACCGGGGTATTTATGCCCAATAAAGCTCCATATCCAGATCCGCCTCCCGCGAACGGACCGAAGTCTCACAAGGGATATCTCACACACGTGTCCAGTAAGAATATAAAAGACAAACCACAAGAATATAAGACACAAGAAAGTACATGTGCTCATATCTGTTCACAAATTTGTACAACTGTCCCATTACATTAATACATGTCCAATTAAAAAGTACAACTACCTAGGGCATACCCCGAGGGAGCACAAGCTCACACAACACTAACTACTACACAACTACTGGTGGTACAAGTCCGACACAACGCTGCTACAAGCCAAACACTCGGCAAGCCCTGAAAAGAACTGTAGGGGAGTGAGCCTCAACAAGTCACTGGCTCAGTAGGGGCTACCCAAAACAACACTGAAACCACAAACTCCTCAACCCCAATGGGTCTCACTGGAAACACCAATAGCCAAACCATTTCATGCTCACATCATGACAATAAATAACAACTAAACATAATCATGATAATAAACATAAAGTCCTCAGAAGAAAAGTAGGACTACAGGACTAATATAATATCATTAGTCAGCCCAACAACTAAAGTGCCTAAACCACAGTTTCACTGGCACACTGCTACAACAACTGGTTGCCTAAGCTATAAGCCACACAGGCAAGTCACTGTCTAAGCTGCAAGCTTCACAGGCGAACCTCAATCATTTAAGTAACAGGACTGCTAACAAAGAGCTGGTCCTTTATACTCCAAACCACACTACATCAAAAATTACATACAAGGTAACAGAACTGGCTACCACGAAGCCAATTCATAACACACTAAAACTATAATCTGAACCATACCCAAGAAGAGTAAAACTCAACAAGTGGAAGGTCTCACACGACCTCCACGGAGCATAGCTCTACTAAACCACAATATGCCTAGGCTATAAGCCTCATCGGCAAATTACCCACAAAGGTAACATAATTAATAATCACAAACTAATCCACAATAAACTTATAAACAAAGATCTATTTAAAACGGATAGGATACAACAAGTGGCAGGTCAAACCACAAGACCTCCACAACACACAAGTACCCGGAAAGGTCGGTATACAATGTACCACCATAAAACTACAAAGTAACCCACGAAGGAAATAGGTACCTGCTATCTCAAGGTACCACAACACAATTACCCATACGAAGGGTACAAGAAGGTGGTAAACACCACATTGAACCACAATTATATTGTGCCTTCACTTAGACACAACATTACAGGTGAAACCTTAATTGATGAGTCACACAAACCACAACACAGTCACAACTGTGCCAACACCAGGGCACACCTCGAACTGGTCAAACCTCGACCACGAGTCACAAACTCACAAACTACAGCCAGTGGCAAAGCACGAGTCAAGCCACAGCCAGAGCTGGCAAAGCACAAGTCATGAAGAACGACGTCACCACAACCACAACTGGAGCTAACTAAGCACGAGTCAGAAAGAACAACGCCACCACACGGGAACGGACTACTAGCTGATCAGGCCAGTATCCAACCCGGACAACACAACACAAGAACAACCTCTCAGCCTCGCAGTCACGGACGAAAGGTCCAACTGCCGCTCCACGAGAACAAGTCAAACAACGGTGGAGACCAACTAACACCACACCTGCAGACACACAACTGCAGGCCCATGCCTGGCACCTCTAAAGTCTCTGGCCGGAGCACCCTAAAGTGAGGCACTGGAAAATAGGACTAGCTGGGGATCAGTGTCGACTACTGGTGTCCGAACCCCCAACTACGAGCGTGCTACAAGCGACTACACACCCACAAACACAAGCCGCTGCCCTACTGTCGTCTTTCCCTCAGCCAGACGTACAACTCAAGCACAGGAGTGAGGATGTCCAGGAAGACGACACAGACCTAGAAAGTACAACACAAGTACCGGGACAAAACCCGAGCACAACAAACACACGTGCCTGGCTCACAAAGAACCTGGGGTACCCGACTAGAGAGGCATTCCGGCATAGGCGCCGGACCAACACACTCGGCAAGCTCAAACCACGATACTAACACATATAGCCTTTACTTAAAATTCACAATATACAAGTGTTAGGATTAGCTTAACATCGGTCACCGTGTGACCCCAAAGCTATCCCACACCAACACATAACTGAACCACAAACTTGCCTATCATCGGTCACCTCATGACCTTCGTGGCAACACACACACCACTTAATACATAAATCAATATAATATTATTCGAAAGACAACAACGAACCAAGGCTAGGTCGGTGTGGACCTTCACTGCCCAAACACCACAAAGTCATGGCTAGGCTCACACAGGAACCTCACTGCCCAGTTACTACGACAAATCATAAGAATTACATTACAACAATGTGTGTATTATGCACACACGCAAACTACGTAGACAGCACGTGTATAATACACCAACCAGGTGCACCACACGTCATCCACGTAAACCACATGTCCAACACATGAACAACACACTCACATACTTAAACCACTACGTACATCATACCTTATTCATGTAAAACATGCCCATTACATGAGCAGTATGCTCCAAGAGCATAACAAGTGCACTGGCTCACACCAGTCATCGCCATGCACACACAAACACGCGATATTCATAACCAGAAAAGCTACGTAAACCACACTACATTGATACATGCACAAGTTGGCGGCAACATCGACTGCCGCTTATAGGAAGTAGACGGCAATGGAGCTGGCCGTCTATATCCCGGCTGATGAACCTGGCGTTAATCGATGTTGATGCTAAGCTCTTCAACCCCAGTTCCTGCAGAAACCCTAAACTGATTCTACAGGTTTTACAATCATCAAAGCAACGAGAAAACATGAGGAAACTATTTTCCAAGCCAAACATGCATCATTTAAGATTTAAACTACATAAATTAACCATTAAATTCCATCAAACCACCCTTAGAACCCCGCATGAATACCATGACCCGAAATTGTCATTTTCATGCAGTTTCATGCTTTCTAATTATTCTATTACAACCTATAAGAACTACAAGGGTCGTTCCCTACCTCAGAACACGCTCAAACCCTCCGAATTCTCCCAAACCACGCCGAACCCTCCACGAGCTCCCACGGAAATTACACCACGCCACGGCGTTTCCTCGCGCAATTCGGCAACGCCACACGTCCCACGATCCTCCAACCACCCTTAAGTACATGTGGAAGCTTTAGAAACACGGGGACGCGAAGCTAGGGCAAGGGGAAGAGAGAGACGGGTGGGAAACCTGCTCTCGGGTGACCCTATAACCTGCAGAATTCTCAGGTTGGCGTCAACCCCTCTGCCGCCAAAGACAACCGCCACACTAAACGTCCACATCTAATGCCGCCAAGATCATGCAGTCAACGGCCACTTACCTGGACGCCAACAAGTCAACGACCACCCCTGGCCGCCAACTCCTACTCAACTGCAGCAGGTCCTATTTCATTTCGGGACCTAACCTGCACCACACCTACACACACCACGCGTCTACACCACACTGGCCTTACAACAGCCATCACAACCATAACATATCCAAAAAGGATCCGAAAATAAGCGACGTTACAGAGGCCGCTGTGCGCGGCTGCGACCTTCCACCGAGGAAATTGTCCCGGAAGGACTTCTTTAGTTGGCGGAAGGAGGAGATAGAGCCCGCAGGCAACGCTTCGAACCAAGCTCTGGTGGTCTCCTTGAGAGTGGCCGGGAAGGCCCGGCTTTTGGCCGCGTCTGATGCTCCATGGAACACCATGTGCGACTCAAACCCGTGGATGTGATCCGCCGGGTCGGTGGTGCCGTCGTAAGGCGCGATAGTGGGCAGAGGGAGCTTAGGGGAGACCAGGGCTTCCAGGACCTCCACGCTAAAGGGGGAGCGGAATTCCAGGTCCTCCTCCGTCGGTGCTTTATCCTCTGCGCGCTGGACCATCGCGTCTATGCAACGTTCGAGGTCCGCCACGCAGCGCAAGCGCCTGGCCAACTCCTGCTCGGAATGAGCAGAGTTTTCTTGACCGGTCTTGTGGGAGTTGGCTCCCACAACTGAATGCGTCGGACGTGGGGCCGCCGTGGAGCAGCGGGGTGAGTGGCCACGGCGCTCCGGTGCCCGTTCTTCAGAGGGGGCGCGGTGCGATCGCCGCGGCGAGTCCACCTGCTGCTCCTGGGGCGCAGGAGGGACGCGAGATCGCCAGTGAGACGATTCCGCCTGACGCTCCTGCGGAAGAGAGGCCGTCGGGGCCTTGCCAACTGGGCTTGTAAGCTCAGGAAAATGCCCGTCAGATGTTGCATCTGACCCCGGAGCACTGCCATTCCCTGGGCAGTTGCGGGCATGACGGTTGTTGGTGCAAGGACGTCGCCGATCCGACTGGCAGAGGCAATGGCAACGTCGACGGGGGGGTCCCGATGGCGGGATTCCGCCATCGTTTGGTGGGACCTCATCGCCCTGCTCCCAACATTCTGGTAAGAGGATCGCCCGCGAGCCATAGCTGTCGTCGATTCCCACAGACGGCGCCAAAAGTGTGGAGGCTTTTTCCTGTTCGGGCCGAAACCGAATGGGCCTACACTCAGAGGGAAGGGAAGACGGTCGCTGGTAGCGGACGCAGGCATGCAAAAACCAGAATAGGATCAGGGGGCCCGGTTGAAGAACCGGGGAGAACCCTATGATGCCTAAGTCAGTTGCGGACTGAGAGGAAGGGGGTTCTCGTGTGTGATGCCGTGGCTGGCTGGTGTAAATAAGATTGCGTGATTACGCGTACCTCTGTATGGAGCTGTACCTGAGCCTTTTATAAGCATGTGCATTGGGGAGAAGGGATGAAACGTCCCGGGATCGTGCCTGAAAGGTCGCGCCAGTTGGCGTGTCGTCCCGGAAGTTACGCACCGGAGCGCCGTTGGGGCGCTCGGTAGTTATTGCTCCTCTTGATCGTAGGGCGTGTGGCCCGCAGCCATTATAACCGTCGTAGGACGTGAAACGACCTGCTAGGACGCCCTTGGCCATAGATCCCGAGCAGGTTGCCTGTATGGGGAGCCGAACCTGCTGTTCAATAACCGCAGTGGGTGCTCGGTGTGACTGGTCCTGCAGTCCGGAACCCACGTGGGCTGCTCTGGGGTTGAAACCTACTCCTGGAGGGGGTCTACTCGGAGTGGGATTTGAACAGACCAAGGGGCGTCCGGGGACGGCCATGCGCAGAGCAGGTATCCCTGGGAATGTTGGAAATGAACGTCCGAGGGCGCATGGTGCCTTAGGGAAAGGAGGAGTCCGTTCATTCTGCCATGGGCTATACGGGCCCAACAAAAGGGCCCAGGTGGCAAGAATCGACCACCACTATATATATATATATATATATATATATATATATATATATATATATATATATATATATATATATATATATATGTAACTTTCCCTTAAAAAATAGCTCCTTTCTACATGTCCTTCCGGACAATCTCATATATACGAAGAACACATATATAGATAAATGCATATTTTTCAGAAGACTTCTTTTCGAGATTGTAAAGTGGTCATCGTTTTACTATTGCCATATGAAAAAGAAAAATTCACTAGTGGCAGCCATTGGATATCCTGCACTGGTGTTGGTATTATCAGATGAGTACAGGTTTCACTCTTCAATGCTTCACTTCAGATCTCATCCAAATTCTCGCCAGATAGATGCCTAGCAAATGCTACCGGATAAAAACGAGAGAGCCATACTATATCGTATTCGAACATTCGTCCACTATTCCAATCCACCTATTAATTTAACATCTACAGTTTAAAATATTTAATTTTAGATTTCAAAGTGTTTGATAAAACACCTGAAATATTGTCTAAATTAATCACTTAAATCTGATAATTTACTTAATTTTTAAGTAAAAAATAATCACTTTTTTTCATACTATTGTCGGCGACTCTCGTCGGATTGGCGACCGGAAACGGTCGACGCCGAAATCTGCCGACCGTCAGCGATCGAATTTCTGTTACTCAATTTAAAAAAATAATAATTTTAACTATTCTGAGTTTTAAACTTACCTACTTATTAGAAACGTAATATGTCAATTAACCGACTATGGTAAAATTTAAATGTTATTTAAATTAGTTATCAAACAACTATTATTAAGTTATGTCTTATATATAATAATTTTTTAAAAAATATAAATTTAAAAAATAGATGACAAATATTATTTTAATATTAAATATTATCAAACACCACCTAAATTAGGGAGCTAAGGCGAGCCTACGAGGAACCATCTGCTTCCCCTGATCTCCATCTGCTGCCGAACTCCATTATGCCCCGCCCAGACAATAAAAGAAGCTGAGGCCGCCCTTAAATGCGAAAGATTAATTAATAAAGAATTTCTCTATCCCAATCCTAACACGGAACTATTCGTGTTGGACGAGGCAGGAGCGGATAGATGGAGAATATATATATTAATAAAGAAGGATGCACACAGAACAGCTAAGTCGTTGTAGTATAGTGGTGAGTATTCCCGCCTGTCACGCGGGTGACCCGGGTTCGATCCCCGGCAACGGCGATTTTTTTATTTTTGCGGTTTTTTTTTCACATTGATCTTCTCATTAAACAGGTAACCTGCCTTTGCCTCAGTTTACTCCAGACGTATATAGAAGTGTCTCCTCTTGCCCTCAAAAGGAGAAGAGCCCATGTTCCAATTTTTGTTCGTGTATATGCATAGTATGTTCTTTGGTTATCAAAGTCGGGCACACGTACGTATCACTCAATTCCATTGTGAACTGTTGGATCAATGGGCCTGATAGATTTTAGGCCCACAATGGGTAAACGGGCCTAGTTAGATCCAGTACTGTAGTGGCCAAAGCTTGCCGTCGGCTTCCCATCCAAAAGGATCCATTTTCACAGACCCACTTTCGTCCTCGGGCTAATGGCTATGGGGATGGTCGAAATCCATTAAGATGGGCCCGAGACCCTAAATTGGGCCGTCCTCCCTCCCGGCATCTAAGGACCCAAACCCCAGATGTTATTTCACTGGCTGTGTTGTTCGTAACAAGGCCAGCACCAAGCCATCTGCTCCACTTACGGTTCACCAAATTATACCCAACCCAGATCCTTCTGCCCTCTACCCTCAACCAGAGTTTCCGTCGGCCCAATCGCCAGCCCCACCTGATCAAATGTTTGTTGAGGAAATACTTGTTGTATCACAAGTGCAAGCACACCACCATTAATTGCAATATTATTTTTTCCCAAAAAAAAGAAAAGGATATTAGCAAGGCAAATGTATTACACATGCATTTGACATTTTGAAATTTGTGTCGTATGAGAAATGTCAAATACATGTGTTACATAATGGTGTCACCAAACCATTTTCCTACATTTGACATAATGTGTTTTTACTTCAGTCTAATGGATCAATTAGACAGTTTTCAAAATACCAACAAGCCAATATTTGTAATTTACTAAAAATATGTGATCTTTAATTATCTTTTATTTTTGGGCTATCAGATAATCCCACCCGATCGAGGCCAACATCTAAAAGGAAAATTGGGATTCATCCAATCCGGGTGCACTAGGTGCAGCACGTATTGGTCGATAGAGAATGGCTTAGTGCACTTTCATATTGCACTTAAAGTGCAATATGACTAGGCACTCATCTCATGTGGCACTCAATCATTGGGTTGCCACTTTATCACCCCCCATGTGAGTGGTGCTACATGGGATGAGTGTCTAGTCATATTGCATTTAAGTGCAATAGAAAAGTGCACTAAACCTTTCTCTTGATCGATATATGGACAGAGGAGCAGGTCAATGGGCCAGCATTCATGAGAAGCCTTCATACGAAACACCGCCATGCATATACACTAGCCGAAGCAGTCAACTCGTCCCAGGAAGAGGCCAAAGCCGCACGTCTAATCAATGTTGTGTTAGGTGTAAGACTGTTTGACTTTGTCGCCGTCGAGATCCCTATAGAGAAACTAAACAACCCAGATCAATCAGAGTTCAATCTTTCTCATCTTATTAATAGTGGAGTTGATGGTTGGAGTTGGTGTTTCGCTAGTTTAGAATATGGGGATAGCTGAAAGATGAAGACAGCTGAAGCAGCTGTCTCCAACGTCGTTTGACGCAGCCCATGCAGATTTCGTCGTACAGGGTGAATGTTTTCTTTAAGAGAAATAATTTTGTAGCATCATTTGATAAGATATTAAAATAATATAATTATTAAAATTATGTCATATTAATAATTGAAAGAAAAAAATCAAAAACATGTCATAAATGAAGAGGTTGTGGTACATTTTAATTGATATGTTAAGATGCGTTATCAAATGGTGTTACTAAATTATTTACCGTTCCCCTGAATTCCCTAACTAGGGAAGCTCATTAACAGTGAGAGAAGCGGTGGTTTTTATTTTTTGTGTGGAGTAGGAAGAAATATTTAGAATTGGCAAACAAGGGAGATATCTTATTGACCTCCGTCGGAAGAAATTAACCACAGTTATATGTAACTTTCCTGGTCATGATTCATAGTGTCACGTACAGATCAGAAGCACCAGAGGCATCGAGACTTGGTAAGTTTGGATCATTCCTTGCACCGTTACACAGGCCACCAAATTAAGAAGCAGAAAGAGCGTGTTTATGTCATTCATCACGTACGCGGACCGTTTCGATAGCGACGACTATTAATTTATGTGTCTACGGTCCATGGAAGTCTCCATGTTTGTTGCAGCAGACCATCGACTTCCTGTACAAATGATATTTCTCTAAGCGCCACCTGCGGTACTGGAGACCAGCTGCAGGTGATCATACGGCTTCAATGGGCTCCGAACCTAGCATTTGTTATTGTTCCAAGCCCATGCATTGCGCTGGCTTATAAATACCGAGGCATGAGAGCCGGTTCCTTCATGATCAGAAGTCTCAAGACAATCAGTGTGAATTTAGTTTCAGCTGGGGTGAGAGACACCGCTTTGCCATATCGCCATGGCCTCTCTTCTCTTCTGCTTCTTGCGTTTCTTCACCGTGCTTGCCGTGGTGACCCCTGCATGGGCGCAGCTCAACCCGAACTACTACGACC
Organism: Colocasia esculenta; assembly: GCA_014218235.1. Lineage (NCBI taxonomy): Eukaryota > Viridiplantae > Streptophyta > Magnoliopsida > Alismatales > Araceae > Colocasia > Colocasia esculenta. The sequence continues at coordinate 19,849,375 of CM024757.1, read as the reverse complement.
AAATCTGCCCAGAAGCGTTGCCCACCGTCCGGAGGGTGGTCGAGCAGGCTGTTGCCGTCGATCCACGCATGGGAGCGTCGCTGCTGCGGCTCCACTTCCACGACTGCTTCGTTAACGTGAGGCCCCACTCGTGATCACCCCCCATCAACGATCCTCTAATTAACCAAGTTTGCTCCCAAGGACATATATATATATATATATATATATGGTGGTCACAAGGATGGTTTCCGCCTGGAAATTCATGTCATCGATCTTTGGCGCAGGGTTGCGATGGATCCATTCTGCTGGACGACACGCTGACCTTCACAGGAGAGAAGACCGCAGGACCCAACAAGGACTCTGCGCGCGGGTTCGAGGTGATCGACAGCATCAAGGACGCGGTCAACTCGGCGTGCTACGGCAACGTGGTCTCGTGTGCTGATATCTTAGCAGTCGCAGCCAGAGACTCTGTCGTTGCAGTGAGTTTTCAGCCTCCCTCCCTCCTCCCTGCGCCAACTCACAAGCTGATCATGATTAGTTCCCATGCTCACATTCAGTAGAGAACGTAAGAGAGGCGACTGTGTGTGGAAGGGCCCTGCCTTGAATTCTGTGGATGTCTCGTTTTGCAGCTTGGCGGAGCTTCCTACCCCGTGCAGGTGGGCAGGAGGGACGCGAGGTTCGCGAGCAAGGACGCCGCCAACAACAACATCCCTGCTCCCACACTCGACCTGCCGGCCCTGCTCGCCAACTTTCAATCCCACGGGCTGTCCCTCCAGGACCTCGTGGTGCTCTCCGGCGGCCACACCATCGGCCTCGCCCGGTGCACCACCTTCAGGAGCAGGGTCTACAACGAGACCAACATAGACGTGAGCTTCGCTGCTACCCTGCGCCAGGGGTGTCCGTCCGCGGGGGGCGACAACAACCTGGCGCCGCTGGACTTCTCGACCACCCGGGTTGACACCGTGTACTATCAGGGGCTGCTGCAGAAAAAGGGACTCCTGCACTCTGACCAGCAGCTCTACAGCGGCAATGGGGGACAGGCGGATGACCTGGTGAAGTACTACAGCGAGGACCTCGACGCGTTCTGGGTTGATTTCGGGGTGTCCATGCTGAAGATGGGGAATATTAGCCCCCTCACTGGTGCTGCAGGGGAGGTCCGATCCAATTGTAGGAAGGTGAACTAAAGGTAAAGGAAAATGTGCAATGGTGTGAGTGTGTAGACCATTTGTTGGAGTCGTTTGATCGGGTTTCATTTGTTGTGTTGTAGCCATTTCATTTGATGCATGTGTTTTGTTTTTTTTTCCTTTTAATTTTTTGAGAGCAACGTGTATCTTCTAGCTGTCTAGTTTGTTTTACCGCATGCAATGACATGATCACCCTTCCCATTTTGAGCTTCCTCGGGTTGTGTACTACGCATATGCGGAAGGCCATTCCCACCATTTTGAGTCAGTCGGTGCTACTACCATGGCAATGAGAACAGAATTAAGATGGAAATAAAAATTAGGATGGATTGTGGCTTGCATTTTGTTGCAATGGAAATTAAATATCTTTATAAAGAAAAAGGAATTGGGGTGAGAGAGGCTCGAACTCTCGACCTCAGGATCACTCTTAGCTATGAGACCTACGCGCTAGCCAACTGCGCCACCACCCCATTGTTGTTATATGTTCCGTTTTATAATCTATACTATTATAATAAAACTCAGTTCTGAAACAACCACATGACAAGACCAGAAGCAGAGTTTTCCCACCTAAACCTCTCCACTAAATCTATCTATATCGCAACTAAATATGATTAAGCAAAATCCAAGTAAACAAATCCTAACATATAACAGCTAATATAAAATAATAAATCTATCAACTTTAACACACCTCCCGTAAGGCAAGTCTCAAATATTAATTATCACCTAAATCAACAAAGAAATCTTTCTAAACAAGGTAAGATATTTACCATCTAAAAAATCTTACTAAACCAAGCAGACCATAATTTTTTAGAAAAAATTTAATTTTAAGCCTATCTACGTATAGTCCACCTTCCTTTGTTTTAAGAACAAACTTTCCCGATTTAGTTTAACAAAATTTTTGTAATAAAAATTATATACTTTTATAAATAATATTTTTTATTTATCTTAATATTTTATAAACAATTACCGTGCATCGCACAGGTTTTCAACTAGTTCAACATATTTGAGAGTCTTGTCGAACACTCTCCTCTTTAATTGTTATGTACTAGCAAAGTGCTGTTCAGTTGAAGGGACTACGTTGTCAACTGGAGATATCTACATTTTTCAGCAAGTATGTTAGTGGTACATCGACCATATCTACATGGGTGCTAGCGGCCAACTTGCCAAAATTCCGAGCCATTCACTATGTACATCTCGTGTCCTCCCATAGTACACAGGAAGTTAGCAGACTACTAACCACGGGGAAAGAGTTTGTGGGGATGAACTCTTCTACTCTAGCTCACTCTCAGATGCAACTTCTTCCTCTGGCAGCTCGAATGCGTCAATTTCCGCAAAGTAGGCTTTCTGCTTCTCAATGAAGTCCCTTGGAAGCCTGACCTTGCCTTTGTTCATTGCCTGAGACATTGTGTAACGCCATTTCTGCAGACAGTTAAAGCAACATTCCCGGCTGATATCAGATTGTCATCCATACGAGACATTAACTGCCGATGACCTTAAGAAAATCAGTGAAGAAATATGGACTCCTTAAAACCGATACTTGCAAGGACAACTAAGAAATGGTGGTTCAGAACAGGACGTAACTGCTGACACTGTAGAGTTTTCTTATGCTACAAAGGTAATCTCATAACTTAGTTTCTATTGCTTTATGATTCTTAACTGAAGACCTTCCAAAGAAACAGGAATAACCTCAACACTTCCAAGTCTTGCTGGTAGTGAAACCAGAATAGTCGTATCAAAACAAAAACAATTCTGCCACTTCGTTACCCTCTTTTATCAAAAGTTACAACACAAGGTTGTACAGGTATTATATTGAATGAAAACAAACTACCCAGCCAGTCCTATTCTAATTCCTACATCAATTAATCCAAAATGATGAAGCAATGCACATTGACAGGCACAAAGTTCATCAAAAAACATGTAGTACTTGAATCTTAGAACTTAGTAAAAACCTAACCGAGAACTGATAAATTATATTACACGTGCAAACGGACTTTTGGCATCAAATTCAACTATGATTAACGACCGCCACAGGCTAGAGAGTGAATATGCACCAACCATCTTGGGTTTCGGATAAGGAACAGAGCATGCACCATGATGATCAACACCTTCATGCTGTATCTTCAGATTATCCCTATTTTGAAGACAAGGAAGACAGTTAATGAAATTGCTTGTGTTCAGCTAGGTGACTACTGAGAACTCTAAACACAAGATAACACATAACAATTTCAGCATATAAATTCTACTATTACTTCTGAAAAGCCACTGTAAGCATTAGTTCTTGTAGAAAATAAACTAATGAAACAATTCCCAATTGCTGTTGTTCATATCTCTACCACAGGAAGTCTCACTCTGTCAACATTCTCAACTATGCTCCTTAACATATTCCACACCAGTGTTCATGTTTATTGCATAGTAAACGCTCACACAGACATTATGATTCTGCAAACACAGGCGTACCACTATACCATGTATCCATTAGAAGTCATTCCATGGTAATTAATTGGTTAATTTACGAATTATATAACGACTCAACTGTGTTCTCTTGGTTGAATTGTATATATATATATATTGACCCCCCACACTTTTAATAGGAGCCTTCTTGTCTCCAAATCTTGTCACCCTCACATGGACCAATGGCATATGTGTGCAAGCCAAGCAGGCATTTGCTGCACTCAATAAATTCTTTCCTTGTCTAAATCAAGAACCTCTTCCACTGTCTGGTTTTAAGATTTCTCCTGGTCATGACAACAGAGGCATTGGACACAAAAAGTTCAACTGATTTTAGATATTGCATAACCCAATAGATTTCCTCATTCATTAGTAATCAGAGATTTGCCTGTCCAAAGCACCAAAAGAATCTCCCACTCTAACACCTGTATGTTGTAAAATGGTGGAGGTTATTCTTGAATATCCTTTCCATTTCCATAATTTGGGATTTTCTGTCTAGTTTTTTTTCTCATAAAATACATGCTACTCTTCGTTACATGAAAAAAGATGACTAAAATGAAAGAAAAAGTAAATTTCTGCATGTAGCACTCCTGAAAATCTATCTGACCTGAAAATAGAGGCAACTATAAACACAAATTGAGGAGTTAACAAACCAAAATGGTGCATACCATTTCCAAATGCAAAGCGTTTAAGGTCACTTTAGCTTCCTTTAGTAGAAAGAATGTTGCGTGGAAGGTCAAAAATACATTTACAAAGAGAGCACCACCACATACCCAGTGCATCTGGTTCTTTCAACTGGTGGGCAACTTGACTGTAGAACATTTACGTCTTCCTTCCACTTATTCTTTCGTTTTCTTTTACTGGGCAGAATGTCACCTTTAAAAGGCTCAAGATGGCCTGGACAAATCAACTACAATTGTGAAAGGGGAAATCTGCTGAAAAATAGATCCAAAACGTACACAGCCTAACAATTTTTGAACAATTCCAGAAAAGAATTTTTCTTAATGGACATGGAGAGAGATTGAGATACAAAGTGCCAAGTTAAGAATGCTTATAATAAACCTCAGGCATGAAAAGCTGCAGGAGGCAACAAGATTTGGGCAAAATGTGGAATGTTCTACACTCATGGCTATAAAAGATCCACATGAACCCTATATATTAAAGGTGACATCTCAGAGAATGTCCAAACACAGGTTTACCAGACCCTTTCCGTTCACAGACAATTGCAATGGCCGTTATACACGAACAGAGCATACAACGAGTTCCACGTTCAGGTTCAAAAAGGGGGGAAAAGAAGCCCCGTCCTCAAATCAAACTATGGTTTGCTTTCTCAAAGTTACAGGTCGATCAAGAAAACATAAACCCGAGCATCTGCAAATGCGATATGCAACTGCGATACAAAGTGACGCTCAAACTTAAAAGTGGGAACACTGCTTTTGCAAATTTCTGGAATAAATAATAGCAGTCATTGTGCACTACTCAAATCCCCGAGTTTAGCAGCAAAGCAAGGTTCGCCTTCGTGTTGGAAGCCACTTGAGCGTTGCGACATGAACTACAATGCTACCGTCTAAAATGCAACCCCAGAAAAAACAAAAATCTCCAAAACTATACGATTCTCTTACTCCGAACACACGCTCAAAAACACGTTTCAAGCACAAACCCAGCGAAGTAGCTAAGTATCATCATCAAATGATAAAACGCAAAGCTCTAATACCAAAAACGATAAACCATGAGCAGCAAGGTCATCCGTCCAACACCACTCCTTGTAAATTTGTAATCCGAGTAGCCTGCCGAAACCCTAGTAACCACTACTCAAACTCCAGAACGATCGATGTTTTACTTCGGGAAGGAAGAATTCCTCCGAATCTTCTGCTGCACCACACAGGCTCCCCAACATACACACGAAAACTGTGAACCATAAAACAGAAGAAAGAAAGACAAATCCTCTAGAAATCAGGCCTCAGCAGTGTCTAAGATCCCCAAACATAACCCACAAATTACCCGAAGACGCCAAACTTTCTCCCATTTGAGAGGCTGAGGTCGAAGGTCGACCCTCGGGGTCTCCAGAGACGCAGGATCCTACGCTTTTGGTCTCCAACCTTGTAGAGATCCCTCCGGGGACCGCCCGGGCGCCGGGCTTTGCCTTTGCCCCTGGTCCTGATCTGTGCTTCAGGGAGGAGGCTGCCACGGGGGAGGAGGGGGCGACGACGACATTAGTGACGTCTCCAAGGGGTTTCCTCCTCTGCGGCCTCCTGCAATTGCTGTCGGGGGCGAGCTCCATGAGTGGAGGGCAGGAAGAGGCGGTGCCGGCGGGGGGCAACTTAGCAACAAGCGTGGGGGAGCGAGGGCGGGAGGCAGGGTACTTTGAATGTTTACTCATAAACTGTTGGAGTCCTAGTAAATATTATACCTTTAAACTCTCACTTTTCTAATTTCAATTAAGCTATGCTTGATATTTAGATAGACTGAGAAAATAGAATATAATCTCACTCTATTCCTAGTATATCCTCAAATTTTGAGAATAATTTCATTTTATCTCTAATATATCTTCAAAATTTTGAGAATAACTTGATTCTATTCCCAGTCTATCCAAATATCAAATAGCCTATAACGAGATAAAGGGACCAGGTATAAGTAAATCGGGTATAAGTTATTCGCCTTTAGGGGGTTTTTTGGTTTGAAATGGTTTAAATGAGAGATAGTGATGTACGGGATAAATTTTAATATGATGTGATGTGACACATTGTGTATAATTATCACCCTTTCATCCCTAATTTGACACCATTTGCCTATGTATTTATACACACACGATTTTTAAGAGTACAATAATAATAATTAATGAGTTATCCTTAGGGATCACTTTTATCACCCCCACATGGGAGAGATAGTTATCACCTCTTTTATCACCATTTTATCCTAGATAAATTTTATCACCGAGAGATAAACTAAACACATTTTCAAACTACTTGTGAGCATAAAACTGGTGATAAAAGAGGAATAAACCCACTTATCACATTACCAAACTGGCCTCACTAGGGAGGGCTTACTTCACTTTTTTTTTCTTGGTTTGACAAGGGTTACTTCACTTGCTCAACTACATTTGCTATACAGTTGTGTCAAATTAGACTTTGTACGAGCTAACAAGCAATGGCGGGTCGGTGGCCGACACCAGCGGTGGATAGTTGATGGCGATTAGCGATGGCCGTCGTCGTCCAACGATAGGCAGCAACAACGCCTAGCAACAATTGGCTACTCTACTACTCCTAATTCATAATCACTATTTTACAATTTAAAATTATTATTTTATAAGCTCAAGTTATTATTAAAAGTTTAATGAATATTATTTAAATTTTAAGGGTAGTATTTAATGTCTAAGATTTATATTTCTAAGCTCAAGGTTAAAAATCTAGTCAATATTTTCAAATCTTAAGAGTAATATTTTAAAATGTAATATTTATATTTTTGAACATAAGGGAAATATCTCTGAGCCTAAATTATTATTAAAAATTTAGTCAATATTTTAAACTCTAAGATTTCTAATTTTGAGCTTAAATTTTTTATTTTTAAATCTGTTGCAACTTGTCCGTCAGTCGTCGCCGCCCATCACCACTTTGTCAATCACCGCCAACTATCCGTCCACTACATGGCACCAAACATGACTTCACGCAAACTGTCATGTAACTACTCAAATTGAGCAACTACACTTAACAAGGGTAGTAAACTTTTGCCTTCTATTAGTCATGGTAATGAATCAGAGTTTGCCCAGAGTCGTTGGTACCAAATAAATTGTAGACATTAGATCTTTTAAAGCCCAATATCTCGGCCAAGCCCAACAATTTAAAAGCAAACTTTGTCGTGTCGTTCGACTCGACCGTGCTAAAAGTCTTTTGTGGCACGTACGATACGATACGATGAGTATCTCTCCGGCCTCCCCTCCCCCACCCTTAGTTTCCACCTCCCATTCTCTATATATGTAGGACGTCGAGGACGACAATAGATCTCCCTGAGGTGCTACCCCCCCTTCTCTCTCTCTCTCTCTCTCTCTCTCTCTCTCTCTCTCTCTCTCTCTCTCTAGTCCCCCTTGCCCCTCTTTGCTCTAACGCCCTCTCTTTCTCCCTCTCTCTGCCCTCTAGTCCCCCTTGCCCCCTCCTCCCTTTCTCTATTATGGCGCCATCCCTCTCTCTACTCCTGTCCTCCTCCCCACCCACGCTCGCCCTGGTCTCCCCCTCCCTCTCTCTCCCACGAACTAACCCAACATGACTATGCTTAGGACCGTATGGCCAACCCTAAGTAAAAAATAAAAAATTATGCACGTATCTCAATATTAAATAGAGAGAATTACCGATCAATCTCTAATTTTGTGGTTCTTATTTTTAGGTCCTTGAGTTATATAGTTATAGAAGAAGGAACTTACATAATTTTAGAAGAGCTAACATAATTAACAGGGACTTAAAAATAAGTCTCACAAAATCAGAGATTGATTGATAATTCTCCCAGATTTGCTATCTTTGTACAGTTGTGAATAATCTGTCTAAAATCTAAATTTATTAATAGGTATTCGCAAATGCACTTCTATAATCCTCTGTACGTGTACTTGTACTTGGGCATAGATGCAAATAATATAGATTTAGAAGGTTTCCCTATCTTTAAAGTTTAAACTATTGGAGTTTACAATGAATAAAGATATTAAAAATAATAAGTTAATTTTAGGTGTAATGTTCATCTACTAACTCAAAAAAAAAAAAAACTCATTGTTGAAAATATTCTTAGTTTATATTATTTTTATGGGCAAATTAATTAGAAGTCATTGACTGTAACAGGGAGGTCCTTACTGTAACAAGACTTAACGTATACTGTAACAGGTGATAATACTTACTGTAATGAGTTACAGCTCTGTTAGGGACTAACAAATAAGTCAAAAATCTGATAAGAACTCCTAATTAATTTGCCCTATTTTTATAGCAAGTGAATATTAAAATGATAAAAATGAAACTAAAATGTTTATTAGTGATGCTTTAGAATGGGTAACTATGATAATTTTAGTTGTACTAAACATTTATTAAAACCTCAATTTCATGGTACTCCCTCGTAAGAGAAAAAAATATATCAAGATAACCTTTTCTTGTAATTATTTGAAGAAATATGCTGACACACCATGCTCTTTTGCCACACTCCTCACATGCAATCCGATCCAAATTAAAACCAGACAACAAAAGATGTTGAATAAGAGTGAGTCCCTATCACAGCATAACACTAAAACTCTTACATATTTGATATTAGGATATTAGATCGAAGATAGAGTGAAGTTATTTCAATTTTTTTAAAAAAAATAAAATTTTAAAGATATCTTCACTCTATCCCCAATTTATCTTAATACCAAACATGTCTGAGATGAAACTAATCTTAGCCGTTTAATTTCACAGGCCATGCCTCTTAAAGTCTAACAAGCTCATATTCCTCTTTTTCTAAGAAAAGTATTCGCACAAAAAATGGAGGATATATGTATAAATTACATTCCAAGAAAACATTTTGCACAATCGGAGTCCTATTCCTCAAAAGGTTCAAATGGATGTTCAAAGAAAGTATGCCTCTTGGAAAACCAGAGGCTCCCATTACCAGAAACACAAGAAATATCTGCATAATTTATCTTATCCAGAGATAAGTTATTCGCGTATCCTTATTTACGATGGGTTTTAGTTATTAAGAACACGGTGGCCAAACCGCAACCCAGGGTGATCGGGGCATGGTCCCAAGGTTCGCCGTACCGATCGGATCGATCGTACCGTATTCTCCGTGGTACGGTACGTATCGAACCGTACCGTACCGTTGAGATACGGTGGAAAATTGACATGTTGTGTTGAAACTCATTCTGTACCTTGTAAACTCATTCAAATAATGTTCATTTGTGTTGAAATTTTAGCTATAAATAATGTAATAGTTTTACAAATTATGGTGATTTTAGTTTAATTTCTAAAATTTATTTTACATTGGGTGAAAAATCAGCCGGAAAATAGTTGCATCGGCTTAATATCGAAATTCATACGTCAACAATTCCGAATATTTACATTTCTGATATCACCATATTTTTCTAAAAATTATGGTGTTCTCAAAATTTATTTTCGTTACAGTTTTTTGATGTCGCTTTGTCGGAGCGCGCACTTCTGAATATGACATTGGGCTATCATTTATTAATGTTAATTAATTCCAGATATTAATAAAATTACTATAATTTGTATCATCTCTTAATTAGTTTATGTTTAAATTTTTATCTCAATTAGACACTAATTAGACCACTTAAGTTCTGACAGAGTTTGTCGCGGTACGACGAACTCTCTGTGCGTGTACTTCAACGGGATGACATTTGGTTTCGAAAATAAAGTCAAATATGAAGTCATCATAATTACTAGAAAAATATACTGATTATAAAAATATAAATATCATGAGTTATTGATGCATAGATGTAGAGATTAGGTCGACCTAATGATTTTTGGGACAGTTTTTACTTGACAAAAAATTAATTTAAAAAATTAAACTAAAATTATTACAATTTGTATCACATATTAATTAGCTTATGTTTAAAATTTTATCTCAATTAGACACCATTAGATCCCTTAAATGTTGAGATTAAGTCGATTTACTAATTTTTGAGATAATTTTTACTTGATAAAAAAATAATTAAAAAAATTAAACTAAAATTACTATAATTTGTATCATCTCTTAATTAACCTATGTTTAAATTTTTATCTTAATTGAACACCATTTACATCATTTTAATATACCTAATATAAAAAAATTATGAAAAAAAAAATAACCCGGGTCAACCCATTGGGGTGACCCGACCATGCCCGGGCACGGTACGGTACGCCCGTGCCGCCCCGGTTTGGGCGGCACGGGCGAACCATGCATGGCCCATGGATCGGTACGGTCCAATCTGCGATAAGTTTTGAATACGTTTTTTTTTTCCCTTCTCCTTTCATATTCAGTATATCTAAAGGATGTCTAATTGAAATAAAATTTTAAATATAAATTAATTAAGAGATGTTATAAATTATAATTATTTTAGTTTAATTTTTAAATTAATTTATTATCAAGTAAAAATTATTCCAAAAATTATTAGATCGATTTAATCTCAACATCTAAAGAACTAACTGATGTCTAATTGAGATGAAATTTTAAATATAATCTAATTACCAGATGATACAAATTATAGTAACTAGTTTTATACCCGTGCGATGCACGGAAAGTGTTTAAATATAAATAATATATACATATATTTGGAAACTTTATTTTATTTTTTTTAAAAAAAATATTCTAAGAATATTTTATGTACATATTTTTTTAGAAATGATGTAAATAATTAAAAGAAGAACAATTTATCTAAGAACATCATAAGAAATATATATAGTGTTAAAGTAAATATGTTCAGTAAAAAAAAAGGTTCACATGAAAGATTGGTCTATATCATAAAGCGTATGTTTATAAATAATAGTCATAAACAACAGATAAAATTTATAATTTTAAATTATTTTTTTATATTTTTTTAAAAAAATTACAAATAACTATTGCTTATAATTTTTTTATAATTTATAGACTTACGCAACAGTCATGAACACTCGTGAGATGCATTGTATTTTTTAAGTATATATTAAATTAAAATTAAAACATATAACATCAAAAATAACATTATGTCTTCCTTAAGTTCAACATATTAAAACACAACAAATTGTTTAAATTTTAAATTGTTTATGAACAAAGTAAAACACAATCTCCCTAATTTAATTCTACATAACATAATAAATCACAGAAATATGACTTGAAGTAAGTATGTACTTTTTTTTCTTCTGCTGGAAGAGTCCCAACCTTCTGTTACCAATGTCGTAGGTTAGTCATGCAAAGAAATTTCTTTGAACCAAAAACACATAAAATCAGATAGGAATTTTAAGAAGTATTCATATATAGAATTTATTTTAAAATATTTAGAACTATTTAAAAAGAATTGTAGATTTAAAATATCATGAGAAACCTAAAAACTATGATTTCAACCGATGTTAACTTTGTAGAAACTACAACGGATATAAGTAATCTATAATATAGTATACATATAACATAACTAAATTAAAATAAATATAATTTTCATGTATAGAAAGACAATATTTTGGAGGTCAGTTTTAAAAGAAAGAATTTCTCTTTTTAAAATTGAAACTTTCTAACTTGCCGTGTTAATGCTATTTCTTAAAATATGTTTTAAAGTTGATAAAAATTTATAATTTACCATGTTTTGATAGTATGGTGATCTCTTACCCAAATTTCTCTAGCCACAACTTGTGAGTCTTTATATTTAGGTGGTTATAGTTGAGAGATTGCGCTTACCCGATTTAGTAAGATTTTTTGATTTATTTGGGCGACAGTGTTTTGAGTTTTGTTTTCAATCTTGGTGCATTAAAAGTGATAGATATTATAAGATTTATTGAGTTGTCATATATTAGAAGTTTCTTACCTGTATTCTTCTTAAACACACTTAACAGTTTTTTAGAAGATTGTTTAGGTGTAAAAATATTTCTATTTTTATATCAAAAAAAATTAGGCGGGAATTAGATTATCTTGGTGTTGCCACATGGCAGCTCCGAGACTGAGTTATATTATTATAGTATAGATTTTAGTTTAGTTTTTTAAATTAAGTTTTTGCCAAGTAAAATTTGTCTAAAAATTTATTAGGTCGACTTAATCTCAATATCTAAGAAATTAAATGATGTCTAATGGAGATAAAATTTCAAACATAAGATAATTAAGAGATGATACAAATTATATTAATTTTAGTTTAATTTTTTAAATTAATTTTTCGTCAAGTAAAAATTATCTAAAAAATCATTACGACGACTTAATCTCAACATCTAAGAGATTAAATGGTTTCTAATTGAGATAAAATTTTAAACATAAGCTAATTAAAAGATGATACAAATTATAATAATTTTATTTTAATTTTTTAAATTAACTTTTCATCAAGTAAAAATTGTCTCAAAAATCATTAGGTCGACTTAATCTCAACATCTAATAGATTAAATGGTATCTAATTGAGATGAAATTTCAAACATAATCTAATTAATAGATGATACAAGTTATAATAATTTTTGTTTAATTTTTTAATTAATTTTTCGTCAAGTAAAAATTATCCTAAAAATTATTAGGTCGACTTAATCTCAACATCTAAAGAATTAAATGGTGTCTAATTGAGATGAAATTTCAAACATGAGCTAATTAAGATATGATACAAATTATAATAATTTTATTTTAATTTTTAAATTAATTTTTCATCAAGTAAAAATTATCCCAAAAATTATTTGGTCGAGTAATCTCAACATCTATGCATTAATAATTTTTTATATTTCTTTTTTTAGAATCAGTATATTTTTATGGTAATTATGATAATTTTATATTTGATTTTATTTTGGAACTGAATGTCATCTCGTCGAAATGCGGGCAATCAAAGATAGTAGCAGAATTATATTAATAATATAAAAGTATTCTAAAATTAAAGATAATTATGTTTTATATAAGTGGTCATGTCTTACGTATAATTTACTATCTCTTTCAATTTTTTAGTGTCATATTAATATTTTATTATAAATTTTAAGATGTTACAATTTTGTTTGTGTTTTCAGATCTTAGTGTTGATCTAATAGAATACATTAGTCATATCATAATATTATATAATGATAATATTGGAGTTAGTGGTAGTGGTGTTAGGAACAACTTTCATAAAGAGCTCAAAGACTGGATCATTCTCGTTCAGGCTGCACTCATTGCTGGTCTGGATCACGATATGAGAGAGAAGGTCGAGAATGATCCACTGTATCTTTAAGCACAAATATTTATTTGATGTGATTTCAGTTGGAGCTCGTAGAGGAAGTCGTGGGGAACAACTTTTATGAAGAAGCCTCGAATGTGCAGATCATGATATGAGAGAGAAGGTGAAGAATAATTTGTTATACCTTTGGGCACAGACTACCAATCGAACTGATTTCACTTCGAGGACGAAGCTGAAGAAGAGTAGAACAACTTTGATGAAGATCTCGTGAGTAGATCAACCCATTTTTAGGCTGTAGAATACGTCATATCCCTGATGGTTTTGGAGGATATGAGAGAGAAAGGGTACAACGTTGAGAATGGCTTCTCCTCTGGCTTTGGGACGATGGGGTTTGGTCAGCAGAGCCTCCAGAGGTCTCTTCACATGGTGGTATCATTGTATGTATCAAGACCTATATGAAAATTACATGTCTTATGCTGATTATTTGCACTGTTTGTAGAGCAACTGTAATGTGAGGTTATTCGGAAATGGATATCATACCTCCTATTACGAGAGTTTTGTGGACATACATGCTCAATATGATGGGGAGGATTAGATACGAACTTGTTAAATGTTCTTATTTACATGTTAAGGAAGATAATGTTAACTTGTAACTTTTCATACATATGGCAAAGAGAAGAGTTGGAAAAGAAGGCTGAACCTTTCAAAGAAAAAAGGAACCTGTGGACGATGATATGGGTACTATATTTGACTTGCAAGAGTTCATGATTGTATCCTCAATATTAGATGAACACTAAATGATTCTGTCATGATTTTGGCATATTTGTATGTAATGTTAGATGAATATTAAATGATTTTGTTGGGTTGACTTAAATGACTAAATATTTTTTTTTATTTTCAACCTCTCTATGTGATGTTCTTATGTTTTGCTCATTTTCTTTTAAAGTTTAATCATTTTAAATATTCATCAAGTCACAAAACTAAAAAAAAAAATCAAACAAGTCATTTTCCTACCGTATCTCAGCGGTACGGTACAGTACGATACCGTACCGTACCATGAAGAATGCGGCACGGTCAATCTAGATGGTACGACAAACCATGATTAAGAATGATAATCCTTGTCAGGGGTGAGTAACTACTGCAATACAAATAAGCTGATGTGATAAAATTTAGTTATATATATATATATATATATATATATATATATATATATATATATATATATATATACCTTTACATTTTTTTTATTACTACATAAATATATGAATGTGTACTCATTTTCATCATTTTTTTAGGTAGTTAAATTGGTAAAGGGAGGGCGTGGGTTCGAACCTGCGCCCTCCTGCCTCCTCCCCTCCTTTTGGCACATGAAGAAGCCATAGTGCAGCTTTCCATTTTCATCACTTTTATTTTATAAATTTTGGATAAATTAACTATAGGTTCTTGACAAAGGAGGGATTTATTTCTTAGTTAATGTCAAAAAAAGGTGCCCTAAATAATATCTCCTTTTGATAAACTTTATCAATCAGTAGGGCTATTCAAACTTTGGTCCTACTCTAAGAATCGAATCGAATCGAACCAACTAGTTTGATTCGGTCCTGTAGCGTATTGATCGTTCAGATCGAGGTTTAGTGGTTGTGGTGGCCAGTGTGTGGCCTATGGTGCGTGTTTCAGGTGTTTACGCAAGTTGTGGGGCTTTGTGGGCCGAGAGATTGGGCCCAGAGCACCCAAAAGTTCTCTGTCTATGAACGCGACAGAGTTGGGCGTCACGTTCTGAACGCGATGGTCCAGAGCGTCGCATTCTTGAAACAGCCATTTGAGGGTCTTTGTCTGCATGTTCGCCGCATGGCGCGCGCCGGGCAGCCGACTGATGTCACTTTTGTGAAGGTGACGGCCTAGACCGTCGCATTCTTATCACGACAACAGGGTGCGTCGCATTTACAACTCCAAACTGTTTTTAACTATGGTCAACCAAAAAGAGCTGAGAAGCTCTGCTCGGCCAGGAGAAGGGGTTTTGCTGTGGTTCTTGGGCGATTCGAGGTTTGGTGGTGTTTTTTGGCATGTTCTCGCCGCGAGGACGTGGCACGGAGCGGGGGAAACACCGGGTTATTGTCGTTCTTTGCGTATCTTGTGGAGGTAGGAAGATTCCGCCCTGTTTCTTGTTATGGATCATGTGTAGCTTATTAAACGTAATGTAAATGATAGATAGCATGCTAGAACAATAGATAGAACATGAATAATTGCTTTTCGTAGTGTTTTACATGGGTTGCATGGGGATTCTGGAGATGGAATCCCAGATTTAGGGTTCTGTCTGTGAAGGCGACGGACCGGGGGGTCGCATTCAGAACATGACAGCCCGACCCATCGCGTTCTTCTTCAGAGCGCACCGTATCGAGGTGTCGTGTTCTGAAGGCGACAGAAGTCCCTGTTGCATTCAAGCTTCCGAGGACAAAGAGTTCATGCATGCTTATGTGATTATCGGATTATCACTGGTTATTGTTTATGGCAATGGTAAGCGGTGCATCGGCACTTGTTGAGATTGAGAACCGTGATGTTCACGTGGTTTGTGTGTGTGTGGTGAGTAGTGCGATGCCTACCGTGGTTACCTCTCCAGTCAGTTACCCCAGGTTTTGTGTGAGCCAAGCACGTTAGTGCTCGGGGTTTGTCCCGGTATCTTGTGTACCGTTGAGGTCTGTGTCGTCTTTCTGGACACCCTCACTCTTGTACAGAGTTGTACATCTAGCTGAGGAAAAGACGGCAATGGGACAGCGACTTGTGTGAGTTTGTGTTTGTTGCTTGTAGCACGCTCGTGGTTGGGGGTTACGAACACCAGTTGTAACGGCCCCGACGCCCGGACCCTTGGCTCCCACCAAGGAATCCGACCATCGGCACTGCCGCCCATGGGCTCGAAGACCCGGAAGGGATAATGGAACAGTCTAACAAGATATGTAATGGCAGTAAGTAACAACAACACGCACTAGAAAGTACCAACACGTGAAGGAAAGCGTCCAACACAGAGTACAAGTCAAGTACAGTCCCAAAGTAAGCAAAGTACAAGTGCAGAAAGAAAGGGAATAACAGATCCCTTAGGGGCATACCCCGATGGTGAAGTGCCAACTAGAAGGGGACACTGCTCAGTGAGGGTGCCGTCTACTACGGCCTAGTCTCCTCAGTCCGTCGTGGGTGGCACTGCTGTGAAGTCTCACCTGTAAAGAAGGGAATGAGCTTCACGAAGAAACCCAGTAGGGTCTACCAATCTCCACTGCATAACTAAAATAAAGTAAGTAAATCTATTCTACTAACAAAGTAAGTGCGGAAGCGTAAAGTAACTACACGGTCATCGGTCTAAGCTAAACGTCGGGATCGGAAACCCATGTAAACCATGGCACTTGGAAGGACCCAAGGCTACAAACACAGACAGTAAACAACTGCCTGGACAGAGACACTAGCCGCTGACAACTGCACTAGTCAAACCGGTCAGGTGCGCCACGTGCCTTACCCTCAATCGACAGTCCATGTCTAGCACCTCCTATCGGAGTGAGACACAGAACTAAAGTAACCACAACTGTCGTAGTCTAGCCAGACTACGGTCCCACGTCTGGCCCTCTAAATGGTTCCGGAACTATGTAGAGTGAGGCAGTGACAAGGACTAGCTGATCTGTGCCGAAAGAACACCAAACCACCACGGCGTCCCAAACTCAGCTAAGAGAGCTCTACAAACGACTCTACGCCGCTGTCCCCACCATTTTCCCCTCAGCTACCAGAGTCCGTAGACTCGAGCTCGCCCGCCACTTGGAGAACTCCCTCAAACAAGCGCGCGGGGACTGGGGGTCCAGGTAACAGTAACAACCTCTCAATGGACAAGCCCACAAGTGCCTAGCACTGGACGAAAGACTAGAGTAGGACCGTGCTAGGGAACAAAGGTGCTGAGAAACAGAGTCTCAGTGGAAAGAAAACTCCGAACAGGTCGCCAAGCCATTCTCTGTCTGAGAAGGCGACACAAGGGTTGTCGCCATCAGAAGGCAACACCCTATCTGTCGCAACCTAGGTCAGAAGGTGACAGGGTACCTGTCGCGATCCGGTTGTGACAAGAGCATTGTCGCGACCACAGACAGAGGTCCAGGTGACCACCTGAGACCTCCCACAACACCCAGTGAAAATAGGTAAGAGGGCGACAGCCACCCTGTCGCGACCAGAATGCGACAGGATGGGCGTCACTTCTCCACCAGAAGACAACGTATCGGGATGTCACGATCTGGGTCGCGACACCAAACGTGTCGCGTCCACAGACTTACACACCCGAGAGCATCCCTTCAATACCATACACCACAAACCCGAACAAACCAAGGGGAAGGGAGCATGGAGAATGAGGTAAACATCCAAATAGAGTTCAAACCACCCTTGTAAACACCTATGCATGCCAAGAAAATGGATCTACCCTCAAGAATCTCACATGCAAGCATGGATCTCTCTTCACCCAACCCCCATTCCAAACACAAAAAGCATTCCATAGGAACCACAATCACACATGCACACCCTAGCATGGATTCTAAAGGCTTGGAGAAGGGGATTGGAGGCCCTAGCATGGTAGAACTAGGGGGAAAGCAAGGAGTACCTACCTCAAAACAAAGAGCCAACCTGTTGGGGTCTTCTCGTGTGTATGGCCACCTCCTCCTCACTCCAAGCTCTATGCTCATGCCGTCCACAAGCAAGGATCGTCCTACACGTCGAAGAAGCAGTCACCACAACGAGGAGAGCGAGCCACACCCATGTCGGAGAAGCACCACCCGAGAAGAAGAACCCAACATAACCACAAGGGGCAAAACACCCTACACAAGCCCTCCCTCACCTCACACTCTCCTTAAACACTCCCCACGGTGAAGATAGCACAGTGGGGGTCAGAGGAGAAGCAGAACCGTCGAATTGGGGAAGGAGAAGACGTCTTCTGCGGCCTGTGCACTTTTATGCCTCGGAGTTGAGAACGCGACATCTTACCCATCACGTTCACTTACCTAAACGAAACGCCTAACTTGTCACGATCCCAGCGCCTCTTCCAAACTGACCACCAGACCCACCACATGTCACCCTGCATGAAAGCCAATCCAGAACGCGACGACTGACACGTCGCCTTCTGGTTACATGCAGCATGACACATGCCCAGACTGTCTCAACAACAAGATGACAAAAGATAGTCAACGGCCAGAATCTGTCAGGAGCATAACGTGATGAGGTACCTGTCACGTTCTAAACCAGAACGCAATGGCCACCATGTTGCCTTCAGAAGGCGACAAGCCGATACGTCACGTTCCTTATAGAGGCTGGCCGGCCCTATACAAGGAGGATGTTACAATCTAACCAACAAAAAATAAAATTCATCCTCAAATTAAGGACGAAACCCGGGGAAAGAAGGCAAGAAAACATACCAGTCACTCAAACAAGTAAGGAAAATGCTCTTGTATCTCGTCCTCGCGCTCCTAGGTGGCCTTGCCACCAACGCGGTTCTCCCAAACTACCTTGATGAGCGGGATCTGCCTCCTGCACAGTTGCTGCAATCTGCAGTCCACAACACTGACTGGGTACTCTGGCACTGATAGATCTGGAGCAACCTCTAACTGTGAGTAGTTCAACACGTGTGATGGATCTGGCATGCACCTCCTCAACTGCAAGATGTGGAAGACATCGTGAACACCTGCCAACTTGAACAGAAGAGCCAACCTGTAAGCGACCTCGCCAACCTGCTCCAGGATGGGAAAGGGACCAACAAAGCTCGAGCTGAGCTTGCCCCTCTTCCCAAAACTGAGAACGCCCTTGGTGGGCGAGATCTGAAAAAACACATTATCACCTGCCTCAAACTGAAGTGGCCTCCGGTGAACATCTACGTAACTCTTCTGCCTGCTCTGTGCTGTCTGCAGTCTATGTCTGATCAGTCTCACTGTGTCCACACACTGCTGTACCAGCTCTAGTCCCAGTATCTGCCTCTCTCCAACCACGTGCCAGTGCAATGGTGTTCGACACAGTCTGCGGTATAGAGTCTCGTAGGGTGCCATCCCAATGCTGGAGTGATAGCTATTATTATAAGCAAACAACACCATGGGAAGGTGCGACTCCCAAGTGCAGCCCCAATCTTGGCAACACGCTCTCAACATGTCCTCGATGGTCTGTATGGTCCTCTCTGACTGGCCGTCTGTCTGCGGTCATAGGCTGAACTCAGCCTCAACTCGGTGCCCAGTGCCCTCTGAAAACTGTGACAGAAACGAGAAGTGAACCTCGGATCTCTATCTAAGACAATAGAGACAGGGGTCTCGTACAACAATACAACTCTGTCCACAAATAGTCTGGCAAGTTTGTCAACTGACCACGCTGCTCTGACTGGCAAGAAATGAGCTGTCTTCGTCAGTCTGTCGACGATCACCCAAACATTGTCGTGCCCCTACGAAGTACGAGGTAAACTAGCAACAAAGTCCATGGTGATATGCTCCCACTTCCACACTGGAATGGGTAGCGACTGCAGCTCACCACTAGGACGCTGATGCTCTGCCTTCGTCTGCTGACAGGTAAGGCAGCGAGCAACAAACTCAACAACATCTCTCTTCATCCCAGGCCACCAAAAGAGTCCCCTCAAGTCATGGTACATCTTGGTGGAACTGGGATGAACAGAGTACCTCGATCTGTGCACCTCAACCAACAGCTCCTGCCTGACGTCCGCTGAAACGTAGTCTGCCTCTCAACTTGACCTCACTGTCCTCATCTAGCTCAACCTTTGGCATCTGCAACACATCTGCTAACTCTATATCTGCAGTCTGAGCCTCTAACACCTGCTCGTATATGGCTGGACGAACTGCCAAACTGGCCAACATTGCTCTATTTCTGACTCTCGATGGAAGGAACACTCTCTGCACCACGTCCTCCAACAGCCTCCAGTGTCTAACCAACAAGGAACTTAAGTGGGCTCTCCTGCTCAAGGCGTACGCTACGACATTAGCCTTTCCCGGGTGACAGGAAAGAGTAAAGTCATAGTCCTTCAAGTACTCGACCTACCTGCACTACCTGAGGTTCAGATCTCTCTGTGTGAAGACATACTACAAACTCCTGTGGTCCGTGAACACATCGAACACCTCGCTGTACAAGTAATGGCTCCACAACCTCAAAGCAAACACGACTGTTGCAAGCTCCAAGTTGTGCGTCAGGTAATTTTGTTCATGCTTCTTCAACTACCGAGAAGTATAAGTGACTACCCTCCCATGCTGCATCAACACGGCACCCAGACTAGCTCCTGAAGCATCGGTGTAGACAACAAACCCACCGCTACCAGACAGCACAATAAGGATCGGAGCTGAAGTCAACCTGCTCTTCAGCTCCTGGAAACTCTGCTCACACTCTGCTGTCCACATGAACCTTGTCTCTCGCCTGGTCAACCTCGTCAACAGCTCAGCAACTCTGGCAAAGTCCTGCACAAACCTCTTGTAGTAGCCTGCCAACCCCAGAAAACTATGCACCTCTGCAACTGTAGTGGGCTGGCCCCACGAAACCACTACCTTGACCTTGGCGGGGTCCACCGCCACTCCTGCACCTGAGACCACATGACCAAGGAAGTGCACTTCCTTTAGCCAAAATTCACATTTGCTGAACTTGGCATAAAGTTGGTGACTCCTCAAAGTCTCCAGCACTAATCTCATGTGAACCACGTGCTTCTCTGTCGTCGCTGAGTACACCAGGATGTCGTCCACGAACACTACCACAAACCTGTCCAGGTACTCTCGGAACACACTGTGCATCATCTCCATGAATGCTTCTGGTGCATTCGTGAGCCCAAAAGGCATCATGATAAACTCGAAGTGACTGCAGCGGGTACGAAAAGTTGATCTGGCAATATCTGACTCTTGGATCCTCAACTGGTAGCAACCTAATCTCAAGTCAATCTTCGAGAATACTGAAGCTGACTGCAACTGGTCAAACAAATCATCGATCCTGGGCAACGGATACTTGTTCTTCACTGTAACCTGATTCAGCTGTCGATAATCAATGCACATCCTGAGACTGCCATCCTTCTTCCTCACAAACAATACAGGTGCACCCCAAGGCGAGTAGCTCAGATGAATGAAACCCAACTCGAGTAACTCACCGAGTTGGCGCTTCAACTCCCACAGCTCTGTCGGCGCCATCTGGTATGGTGCCTTGGACATAGGCATCGTCCTCGGAAATAACTCAATGGAGAAATCTACCTCCCGCTCCGGCGGTAAACCAGGTAGATCCTCTGAAAACATGTCAACAACATCACAAACAATAGGTACATCTGAAACAGATAGCTCGCTAGAATCTGAGAAACTCACAGAAGCAAGGTAAGCGACACATCCATCTCGGATCAGGCTCCAACCTCTACAGAAGGAAACGAAAAGTCGACGGGTAGACTGGGTACCTCGGAAGCAAAGCACAAGTGCTCCAAGTATCTCGAACCGCACGGTCTTCCGCTGACAATCCACCAATGCAGAGTGTGCCTCCAGCCAATCCATGCCAAGGATGGCATCGAAGTCATGGAGCTGTAAGGCAAACAGTCTGGCTGGTAGATGGTGGCCCTGCACCTCGATGGTGACACCCTCTAGGTAACCCAGAGTACGCATGTAGTCACCTGTCGAAAGCTCAACAGCTAGGTCATAGGTCCGCTTCGGAGCAAACCTAGTCAAGGAACTAAAGAACTCCTCTGAATCAAAACAATGTGTAGCTCCAGGATCAATCAAAACACGAGCAACTATACCAAGGATAGGAACCGTACCGACGACCATATTAGAGGCCTCCGCCTCCTCTCTGGTGATGTTCATCACCCGACCGTGACCACGTCCTCGCCGAGGCTGCTACTGGTGCTGCTAGCGCTGCTACGGCTGCTGAAACTGCCCCTGGTGCTGCTGCTGACACTGCGCCTGCTGGGGTGGAGGGTACTATGCCTGCGGTGCCTACTGAGTGTACTGGGTAGGTGCCAACTGCTGCTGCCCCTGCCTCAACGGACACTCCCGTCTGAAGTGACCTTGCTGCCCACAGTGAAAGAAACTCGTGCCCTGCTGGCTCTGCTATGCACCCTACTGCATTGATTGCTCCACTGGCTGCTCCTGCTGATGTCGCTGATGAGGTGACTGCTGGTAACGCCGCCTACCCCCTCGAGAGAACAACTTCTTTAGCTTCGAGATCAGGCTGGCACCGCCTGTAACCGAAGAAGAAGACACACTCCCTCGACTGCCCAAAGGATGCTGGCATGGAGTAGACCTCACTGAGCCTCCTCCCAACTGTGGCTGGAACCGACACTCCCTCTCCAATGCTGTAGCTTTGGTCACTGCTAACCCCAAGGTGTCGCAGAGGTGGCCAGCCATGGCCCACCTCAACTCCAAACGTAGCCCACTAATGAACCGCTCAATGCGATCCTGCTTACTAATGGCCACATGGGGGACGTGTTGCAAAAGCTGTACGAACCTC
The DNA here is from genome assembly GCA_014218235.1 of Colocasia esculenta. NCBI lineage: Eukaryota > Viridiplantae > Streptophyta > Magnoliopsida > Alismatales > Araceae > Colocasia > Colocasia esculenta. The sequence goes on along the minus strand of CM024757.1, from coordinate 19,826,500 downwards.
TGGTGGTACTGCGCCACAGTCAGCTCTCCCTGCGTCAGCTCGTGAAACTGGTCCCTCCTCTTACGCCACGTGTAGTCGGGGAAGTACTTGCCATGGAAGATCTCCAAAAATTGTTCCCAAGAAATCTGATCCAGCCTCTTGCCCTGAAAACTGGTCTGCCTTACTATTCTCCACCACTCGTGGGCTGACCCCTTCAGTTGATAAACTGCCAACCTGACCTGATCCTGATCTGCATAGTCCATAGTCTCGAAAGTACGCTCGAGCTCATGGACCCAACTCTCTGCCCTATTTGGATCATAATCACCATAGAAAGTCGGAGGCCGAAGATGAAGGAACCTCTCCAAGAGTGCTGTGTGGTCCTCAAGTGTTGCCGCTGCAACTAGAGTTTGTTGTTGTACCACTGGTGGTATCTCTAGCTGAACTGGTACTGCCTACGGGGTCACTGGTGGCTGCTTCTCTGCTGCCATCTCTGCAAACTGCTGACCTCCTGTCGACATTTGCTGGTACTACCAAGGGGCCTGGAACATTGCTCTCCACCACTGTTCCATGACCTCTAGTGGGGGCAGGGGTGGATACCACTGCTGCTACTGCTGTGCTCCCTGCTGCAACGGAACACCATGCTGATCATCATGCTGAGGCTGAGCATCTGTCGGTGCATGCTCGACTGCAACCAACTCGTCCGACGCGACGTCCTGATGCTCCATCAGCTCTTGAACCTGTTTGCGTCTATGCAGAGGTATGTCCTGCGACACAAACTAACATTCAAGTTAACAGAATAACCTGGCGGCTAGTAGTGTTACTTATACTTCCTATGGGACTTTGTGTTGTCACTTAGTTCCATTACAAGTCTTGATAGACCCCTTGCTCTGATACCACTGTAACGGCCCCGATGCCTGGACCCTCGGCTCCCACCAAGTGTAGACACGCCATTTCGGAAACATATCGAGCAAATTTCATGTATACCACAATGCCCCAAAGTGGCTCTTTTCAATTAACCTCTTGAGTGATTTTCCTATTTTTCTGGATTTTTCTAGGATTTTTAGGAATTTTTCTAAGGGGTCTGTTGAGCTTCAGTGATTCGCGTCTGACACAGTGGACGCCTTTTAGGAGGCTTGATCCACGGTGGGTAAAACTGACGTGTATCACACTTCCTTTTCTGGTGCTTAACCTGTTTAGAATCGCGTCCAAGGAAGCCGCCACGATTAATAGTTTCCATTTTCGAATTATGGCAAATTCCAAAATTGTTTTTGGAAAGATTTTGTTGCTAATTAAAACCGCGTCCACCTTGTCTGATGTGTTTCTAACCTTCCATCATATGAAGATCGATTTCCATCAGAGAACGATTCTGTTCAAATACGCGACGGCTCAAGTCGACTCCATTCAATATTTCTATTTATTAATATTTGGAAAGAATCGATTCAAATTGGAAGTGTTAGAAACACGGCGGTCTATGCTGACGCGATTCTTAAACTTGCTATAATCGATTTTTGGAAATGATTAATCGAGGCAAGTCAATCTTGGTAATCGCAGCAGTTTAGTCGAACGCGATTCATAAGATAGGCGTCCACTGTATCCGACACGATTTATGAATTTTTCCCCTATAAAAAGACCACCGAGGCCACTATTTTGAGCATAACCCAAGCACCACGGTGAAGCCCTGCCGCACCGGAGACTCAACTTCGAGCCGAGGAGGGCTCTCACCTCAAGCCACTCAACCCATTCCTTGGAGTTCAGAGCCATCGTCCTCTCATTCCATCGGTGCGACGCGAGAGGAGCTTTCTTCTTCCACTTCGACCATTTCAACAGCGGGCTTACTTCACCAATCTCTTCTTTCTCCCTCATTTTATTTTTATTTCACCTTTGTAGTGCATTCCATCTCACATCATATCACTTTCTTTACACACACACACACATCACTTTCTCTACACATTTTAAGGGTTTAACACCGCCCCACGAGGTGTGTTCATACCCATGTCATTACGTTTCTCATCTCTTTTATTGATTTTGTACCTCACGCCATAGTCTAATCTCTCTTTCACTTGTTTTATTGTCTTCTTTTCTTGCAAGGTAACCATTTGGACTAAAGACTTCTTCACCGGCCAGCCGTGGAAGAAGTAGAAGTGAACCCGCACACCACATTCCCGTGATCTTCGGGTGAAGGTAAGTAACATCTTCCTTTTCGCCCGCCCAGTCTCCTCAGTCCACCGCGGGTGGCACTGCTGTGAAGTCTCACCAGTAAAGAAGGAATTCAGTTTCACGAAGAAGCCCAGTAGGGTCTACCAATCTCTCCCATTGGCTCTAATAGTAGAATAGATATAGATATGCATAACTGAAATAAAGTAAGTAAATCTATTCTACTATAGAGTAAGTGCGGAAGCGTAAAGTAACTACACAGTCATCGGTCTAAGCTAAACGTCGGGACCGAAAACCCATGTAAGCCACGGCATTGGGAAGGACCGAAGGCTATAAACACAGACAGTAAACAACTGCCTGGACAGAGACACTAGCCACTGACAACTACACTAGTCAAACCAGTCAGGTGTGATAATTACAAAATTTTTATGTTAAATTTCATACATTTAGTTAAATTTAGACGTCAGTTGTCTGTAAATAAAGTACATTTGAATTTTAATTTTCATTTCATCCATGTATAAAATTTCGAGCACTTTAGTTAAATTTGTGGGTTAGAATACACATGTTAGATTTCATTCAAATAAGTCACTCTTTCTTTTTCAGATTGACTAATTAGGTTCATTTTGAATAATAATAATAATAATAATAATAAAAGATCTTTTGTAAATAAATAAGATTTTTTTACATCTAATCCCAATTAATAAATATCTCACCTAACCCCATTAAATATAAAAACATCTCAATCACAACTCACTAAATAATGCCACATACCCCTCACCTCATGGGCCCATTGGGCCAGCGTCTATTTTTATCCCATGAGTCCATTATACTATTCTTTGTTTCATTTAGAATAAAGCCACACAACATTTTCTTTACTTATTCTCTTCTTTCTACTAGGTCATCTGGAAGCTTCAGGCGGCACATGAGGCTGGAGCGCGAGGCAGAGCAGCTGACGTGGCGATCCTGGTGAGGTGTGAAGGCGGCATCCAGGAAGCGGGAAGGAGCGGCGTGATGGAGGCGCCCGGGGCATCTATAAAAGGACCCGAGGTCCTCATCTCCGGGGCTGGCTGGTTCGATTTTGAGAATTCCTTGCTATTTTTCTTCTATAGTTTTTCTTTGAGCAGAGCAGTGAGTTGGAGTTCTTAGAGAATTTTTTAGTTTTCTTTCTGTACTTTTCATTTCAGAGAGCAGGGGAAGGAGACTGGTTCGCCAGTGAACTTTTGGGGATCTTATCTGCCATCTTCTCTCTATATTTTGTTTTCTTTCAGCATCTGTTCTTCTGTTCTTCTGGAAGGAGTTCATCAAGTTGGTTGGTTCAGAATTTTTGGAATTTCTTTTTGTTTCTACATTTCTTCTGTTCTTAGTTCATCAGATCTGCTTAATTCAGTAAGTTTAAGAGTTTGATCCAGAGAGAGTTGTGCTCATCTGGGGGTTTATGTATCTAGTTTTAATTCAGATTTTTTTAGCATTTCTTCTGTGCTTGAGAGACTTTGGGGAGTAGTATTTCTCATTCCTTTATGTTCCAGCGATCCAGTGGAGTTTAGTTCTCGTTTCTTATATGTGGATTATCTCATTTCTTCTGTGTTAGTTCCATTGCTTCTGTAATGTCCAAGGTCTGAAAGGTTCGAGTGCTATGTTCTTTTCTTCATCTGTGTTTGATTACTGAGAGATTAGAAGTGTGTAGCAGAAACAGTACAGAACAACCAAGAATACTTCATTTCTTGGCTTGTTCTGGAGCTGTCTGGTGATTGGGAGGTTTGACATCTGGGAGTTCTACTGTTGGGAGGGGAGGCAACTGTGATTTGTTAGAATTCCTTGTCCATTTCTTCTGTGTCGGAGACTTCAATCCAGTGCCGTTTGTTTCCTTTCTTCTGTGTGGAAAGTTCTACTGCATTCTTCTTTTCTTCTGTAAGGTGAGGTAGCTCCGATGCTTGGAATGGATTGGTTCACTGGTGGTCACAGGAGGTGAACGGCCCAGAAGTGCATTTGCTAGTTCATCTCGTGAGGTGCACTGCGGGGGAGGTCGACGGCATCCAGAAGGCTCCCAGGGGGAATTCTGGAGATATATCGGACTAGATCCAGAGTTACTTTGTTAGTTCATTTTTGTTATAGTAGAGAGATAGTCTTGAATTCATGAGGGATTTCGGGGTTTCTTAGTGTTATCAATTTTGTTCTTACCCTTGTTCTGTAGTGGTAACATTAGGCGTTTGATTTAGTAATGTTAAATTCTTGTGTTTGAATTTTCTGATCGATCTTTTCTAAAGTTTCGGTTCGGTTATTTCTGAATTTTCGATTGCATCCCTGAGCTGTCATCTTTTCATTTCCTTTGAGCTCCAGACTTTTGTTTAGAGTTAGAAGTTGCATCAGTGTGTAATTTCTGGTTGTGGATTGAGCATTCGAAGAGGTGAGCGTGTTCTTTGGCTAGCTTTGATTGAATCTGTTCATCCAGTCATATGAGAATGTCTATTTCAGATTTCCGTTGATCTACTTGATCCCTCAATTGAGAGGGTACAGTGTTACCAAAAATTTTCTTTTCCACTTAGCTTGTTCTTTCCTTTTATTTAACTTGTCAAGATTGTGCGGGATTTGATTAGTGTTGTTTACACATTTACTTTTAATACATTGTCGTTAAAATGATTTCAAGTTAAAGTAGTTTAAATTGAGTTCTATTCGGCCTCTCCGTTGATATGACATGTTCTCACCACTGTATGAGTTCATCTTTACAATATTATTTTTGTGAGACAGTTTAGAGGAAGTGCGCATATTGACTTGTGCGAGGAACTCTGGACAACGAAATGCATAGTCAACTATGTCGCGCGTTCATCTTGGCGTCGTTGCCGGGGAGGCATTAGAGTTTGATTTAATTTGCTTTAATTTGATTTCATTTACATTGGGCTTTTCATTGACTTGTGAGTGGGTTTTCATTTCAGATTTGCCAAAAGAGGGACTTGGAGATTTGGGCTTGGAGATTTGAAGCCCATTGGAGGAGGAGAGCTTGCTGAAATTTTTGTTAATTGCTTTTAATTCTGAATTTTAGATAGAAAGAGTGTGAGTGAAGCTTGTAGTGAGGATTGATATACTCTCTGTGCATGTACAGAGATTTCTTTCTTGTTGGCATGTAATAATTGGACTCTCTTTGTGGTTTGATTGGTTTGGCATTAGTCTATAGTACTACTTCATATTTTCTTAGTTAAATTTCATTTCATTCAGTTCAAAAACTAAATAAAAAATTAAAAAAAATTCCAAATCGCTCTTTCATGTTAGCCGTTTGCTTGTAAATAAAAATTTCATCTCTCAAGATTAGAATCTCATGTTTTAGGACATTCATCATTTTAATAGTCATTTGAACTCCATTTTCTTTTTCTTGCATTGAAGAGTGCGGGGGGAAGGTAAGATTTCTCTCTCTCGTTTCATGCATTAGACTTAGCATTAGAAAATCCATTGTTTGAATTTGATCTTTGCATTTCATATTTGAAAAAGGGACTGTTTAAGGGCTTAACCCATTAGATAAAAAGATAAGGTGAGGGATTTCATCACCCTTTCCTTTGCCCAAAAATCACAAAAAATTCACATTCTTGCATTGTCCTAAACTTTCAATAAAAATCAGTAGACTTGGCCCTAGGGTTCATAATTAGATTTGTCCTTTCTTAAATTCAAACTTCTCTTTAAGTCTGGTGTCTAGGATTAGAGGTTAAAGAGCTTACGCTTAAGCGAGTCAGAGGTTATTTAATTGGGTCCTTGCGAAAGCAAGGGGGGCCTCCCTCTACTCCACCTCTTACCTGGCCGGTACAAGAAGAGTTAGAATTGGATTTAGGCAAGTATAAATTTGATTTTGAGAAAAATAACAAAAGTCCAAGGAACACTTAGTGGGTAGGTTAATTTGTTTTGAAAAGTGTTTGTTTGTTTGTGTTTGGTTAAAAAAAAAATTCATCAAAAATCAATAAAAATCTTAAAAATTGAAAATCATAAATAGAGGGCTTCCCAACTGTGCATGCTTGGTAGACGATCCTTGAACATAGATTTAGTTCAAGCTTTAGGAGAGATTGAGAGATTCTTTCATATGGCCAACCAAGAACAAATTCAAGCTGTCCAAGATTTCTACAATCCCTCCTATGAGTCATACTCTTATGATCCATACAACCCTGGTTGGAGAAATCACTCAAACCTTTCTTATGAAAATCAATATGAACAAATGTCTCAAACTTCTTTCAACCAATCCATGTACGGTCAATCCTATCCAAATCAGAATCCCGGATTCGACCAATCTTCTTATTCCAGACATCAACAATTCCAAGGAAGTCAAAACTTCGATGAATTTTCTCATATCAATTTTCAGCAACATTCATACAATCAACCACCATCTTCTCAGTCCAATTGGGAGGATAAAATGAATCAACCTCAAAACATGATGATGACTCTTTGCCAAACTATGCAAGAACAACAAAATCAATATCAAAATCAGAACCAAAATTTGCAACAAAACTTGGATAGGATAGAGTCTTAGATTGTTGATGTGTGTAGGAGGGAATTGGGTCAGTTACCAAGTCAAACTATAGCAAACCCAAGAAACAACCCTCATGGATTTTATCTGAACCAGCAAAACCATCAAATCCAGGGGTACATACCACATGCACCTCCACCATCAAACACACAACAAACTTTTGTTCAGAATATTCCTACACCACAATTTCAAAATCAATTTATACAACATGACCATTCTCCTGCCCAAGCTAGGGGTCCCCAAGTGGCAAATATGGAAACAATGTCAACAATAAGAAGTGAAAAATCTTGATAAATCCTCACCCACACATGACAACTTTGCGTGAGGATAAAGAAAATGAAAATGAACTTGAAATTGAAGAAGAGGTTGAAGAAAAGGTTGAAAAAGAACAATCCAAGGAAAAAGAAAGTTGTCTGGTGGTAGAAGAATCTTGTGAGGAAAAAAGCAGTAGACCAACCCTGTACTCTAGGGTTTGAGGGAGAGGAAGGACAACTTAGTTCCTTATTTCAGGATAGTGATCCATCGTTTCCATTAGAATGTCCTCCTAAGGTTGAACTAAAACCACTCCCTGCTAATTCAAAATATATCTTTCTAAGAGAGAATGAGATTTGGCCCATCATAATTGCTAATAATCTTGAGGAAGGGCAGGAAAAGAAACTAATTGAAGTTTTGAAAATACATCGAAATTTTTTTCAAGTGCATGATAAGGTTTGGTTATTTAATTCTCAGCTTCATCTGTTTTCGGAAAAATTGAAGTCCCGACAGGATGGTCCTTACAGTGTTGTCAAAACTTGTGACAATAGTGCTGTCATTATTCTTGATCCAAAAATTAGACAATCATTCACTGTTAATGGGCAGAGGTCAAAACATTTTTTTAAAAGTCCACCTTCTTTAAAAATGGATTCTACTAAGCAAGCTGAGCCAAACGAAGCCTAATTGCGTCCGGCTGAAGACGAAATAAATTTAGCGCTTCTTGGGAGGCAACCCAAGTGTACAGATTTTCTTTATCAGGTAATTCTCTATCTTACTTTCTTTTCCTGTAAATAAGTAGGGGGGAGAGGTAGAATAAAGCATGCATTCATAGTTCTCACCCTAACCAATGCTTCATTTTCTTTCTTTTAGCTTGTACATATACAAATAAAAACAAAATTTCACAATGTTTCATCTTTGAATAAAAATGTCTGGCATTACGAGACTCAGACTATGTGTCTGATCTTTAACCATTAAAATTTTGTGGTTGTCACACTCCTTTGCAATCATCCATGTCAGATAGCCTCTAATAAAGGATTACATGTACTCCTTGTCTACCTTATGTAAGGATTTATGGCAAGAAGTTTCATACACACACTACACAGCCACTGAGACTAGCTGAATCCGAATGTAGCAAATTTGTCAAGGCTAGTAGGAGAGAGGTGATTGATTTTCTCCCCTCCCCCTAAGTGAATTGCGAATGAAGTGAAGGCATGTGATCAAGGAACCTGACTGTTCATTCTTCTGTAAAGAGGAAAAGAAAAGAAAAAGAAAAAAGCAAAAGCAAAAGAAAAAAATATATCCATAAAAAATGCCCCGGATCTGAGTAAAGTTGGACTCGCTACTCTTGAAAAGTGATGGGTTGTGCAACATTATGGATGAAAAAGAAAAATTCTGAGTGCACAAAGTGCAAATAAAGGGGCAAAGTCCCCAACTCAGAGAAATAATCCTCAAGGAAGATGGGCAGAATGGAACTGAGAGAAACAACCCGATCTGGCTGAGCAAGGATCTTATTTCACAATTCTTTTCTTCTCCCTCGAATTAATCTAATCTCAATTACTAGCTGAGGCAGAGGAGCTTCAGAAGGGCTGATGTGAACTCTTAAGTGAGCTACCATTTGTGCATTAATTTCTTGCCATAAATCTTTACAATTAGGAAAGACATATCTCTAAATTAATCTTTTACATGATGAATGTTTAGCATGAGATGTTATATCTTCCAGTCCTATATTTGGAGTAATTTTATTGCTAAGGGACTAGCAATGTTTATGTAGGGGGGAGTGATAATTACAAAATTTTATGTTAAATTTCATACATTTAGTTAAATTTAGACGTTAGTTGTCTGTAAATAAAGTACATTTGAATTTTAATTTTCATTTCATCCATGTATAAAATTTCGAGCACTTTAGTTAAATTTGTGGGTTAGAATACACATGTTAGATTTCATTCAAATAAGTCACTCTTTCTTTTTCAGATTGACTAATTAGGTTCATTTTGAATAATAATAATAATAATAATAAAAAGATCTTTTGTAAATAAATAAGATTTTTTTACATCTAATCCCAATTAATAAATATCTCACCTAACCCATTAAATATAAAAACATCTCAATCACAACTCACTAAATAATGCCACATACCCCTCACCTCATGGGCCCATTGGGCCAGCATCTATTTTATCCCATGAGTCCATTATACTATTCTTTGTTTCATTTAGAATAAAGCCACACAACATTTTCTTTACTTGTTCTCTTCTTTCTACTAGGTAATCTGGAAGCTTCAGGCGGCACATGAAGCTAGAGCGCGAGGCAGAGCAGCTGACGTGGCGATCCTGGTGAGGTGTGAAGGCGACATCCAGGAAGCGGGAAGGAGCGGCGTGATGGAGGCGCCCGGGGCATCTATAAAAGGACCCGAGGTCCTCATCTCCGGGGCTGGCTGGTTCGATTTTGAGAATTCCTTGCTATTTTTCTTCTGTAGTTTTTCTTTGAGCAGAGCAGTGAGTTGGAGTTCTTAGAGAATTTTTAGTTTTCTTTCTATACTTTTCATTTCAGAGAGCAGGGGAAGGAGACTGGTTCGCCAGTGAACTTTTGGGGATCTTATCTGCCATCTTCTCTCTATATTTTGTTTTCTTTCAGCATCTGTTCTTCTGTTCTTCTGGAAGGAGTTCATCAAGTTGGTTGGTTCAGAATTTTTGGAATTTCTTTTTGTTTCTACATTTCTTCTGTTCTTAGTTCATCAGATCTGCTTAATTCAGTAAGTTTGAGAGTTTGATCCAGAGAGAGTTGTGCTCATCTGGGGGTTTATGTATCTAGTTTTAATTCAGATTTTTTTAGCATTTCTTCTATGCTTGAGAGACTTTGAGGAGTAGTATTTCTCATTCCTTTATGTTCCAGCGATCCAGTGGAGTTTAGTTCTCGTTTCTTATATGTGGATTATCTCATTTCTTCTGTGTTAGTTCCATTGCTTCTGTAATGTCCAAGGTCTGAAAGGTTCGAGTGCTATGTTCTTTTCTTCATCTGTGTTTGATTACTGAGAGATTAGAAGTGTGTAGCAGAAACAGTACAGAACAACCAAGAATACTTCATTTCTTGGCTTGTTCTGGAGCTGTCTGGTGATTGGGAGGTTTGACATCCGGGAGTTCTACTGTTGGGAGGGGAGGCAACTGTGATTTGTTAGAATTCCTTGTCCCATTTCTTCTGTGTCGGAGACTTCAATCCAGTGTCGTTTGTTTCCTTTCTTCTGTGTGGAAAGTTCTACTGCATTCTTCTTTTCTTCTGTAAGGTGAGGTAGCTCCGATGCTTGGAATGGATTGGTTCACTGGTGGTCGCAGAAGGTGAACGGCCCAGAAGTGCATTTGCTGGTTCATCTTCGAGAGGTGCACTGCGGGGGAGGTCGATGGCATCCAGAAGGCTCCCAGGGGGAATTCTGGAGATATATCGGACCAGATCCAGAGTTACTTCGTTAGTTCATTTTTGTTATAGCAGGGAGATAGTCTTGAATTCATGAGGGATTTCGGGGTTTCTTAGTGTTATCAATTTTGTTCTTACCCTTGTTCTGTAGTGGTAACATTAGGCGTTTGATTTAGTAATGTTAAATTCTTGTGTTTGAATTTTCTGATCGATCTTTTCTAAAGTTTCGGTTCGGTTATTTCTGAATTTTCGATTGCATCCCTGAGCTGTCATCTTTTCATTTCCTTTGAGCTCCAGACTTTTGTTTAGAGTTAGAAGTTGCATCAGTGTGTAATTTCTGGTTGTGGATTGAGCATTCGGAGAGGTGAGCGTGTTCTTTGGCTAGCTTTGATTGAATCTGTTCATCCAGTCATATGAGAATGTCTATTTCAGAATTCCGTTGATCTACTTGATCCCTCAATTGAGAGGGTACAGTGTTACCAAAATTTTTTTTTTTTCCCACTTAGCTTGTTCTTTCCTTTTATTTGACTTGTCAAGATTGTGCAGGATTTGATTAGTGTTGTTTACACATTTACTTTTAATACATTGTCGTTAAAATGATTTCAAGTTAAAGTAGTTTAAATCGAGTTCTATTCGGCCTCTCCGTGGATATGACCTATTCTCACCACTGTATGAGTTCATCTTTACAATATTATTTTTGTGAGACAGTTTAGAGGAAGTGCGCATATTGACTTGTGCGAGGAACTCTGGACAACGAAATGCATAGTCAACTATGTCGCGCGTTCAAGGTGCACCATGCGCCTTACCCTCAACTGCAGTCCATGTCTAGCACCTCCCATCGGAGTGAGACATAGAACTAAAGTAACCACAACTGCCATAGTTTGGCCGAACTACGGTCCCATGCCTGGCCCCTCTAAATGGTTTCGGAACCACGCAGAGTGAGGCAGTGATAAGGACTAGCTGATCTGCGCCAGAAGAACACCAAACCACCTCGGCGTCCCAGACTCAGCTAAGAGAGCTCTACAAATGACTCTACGCCGCTGTCCCCACTATTTTCCCCTCTACTACCAGAGTCTGTAGACTCAAGCTCACCCGCCGCTCAGAGAACTCTCTCAAACAAATGTGCGGGGACCAGGGGTCCAAGTAACAGTAACAACCTCTCAATGGACAAGCCCACAAGTGCCTAGCACCAGGCGAAAGACTAGAGTAGGACCGTGCTAGGGAACAGCACAGGTGCCGAGAAACAGAGTCGTAACAGAAAGAAAACTCCAAACAGGTCACCAAGTCATTCTCTGTCTGAGAAGGCGACACAAGGGCTGTCGCCATCAGAAGACGATACCCTATCTGTCGCGACCTAGGTCAGAAGGCGACAGGGTACCTGTCGCGATCTAGTTGTGACAAGAGCATTGTCATGACCACAGACAGAGGTCTAGGTGACCACCTGAGACCTCCCACAACACCCGATGAAAATAGGTAAGAGGGCGACAGCCACACTGTCATGACCAGAACGCGACAGGATGGGCGTCGCTTCTCCACCAGAAGGCGATGTATCAGGCTATCGTGATCTGGGCCGTGACACCAAACGTGTCGCGTCCACTGACTTACACACCCGAGAGCATCCCTTCAATACCATGCACCACATATCCGAAAAAACCAAGGGGAAGGGACATGGAGAACGAGGTAAACATCTATATAGAGTTCAAACCACCCTTGTAAGCACCCATGCATGCCAAAGAAATGGATCTACCCTCAAGAATCTCACATGCAAGCATGGATCTCTCTTCACCCAACCCCCATTCCAAACACAAATCAAGCCAAATAAGCATTCCATAAGAACCACAATCACACATGCACACCGTAGCATGGATTCTAAAGGCTTGGAGAAGGGGATTGGAGGCCCTAGCATGGTAGAACTCGGGGGAAAGCAAGGAGTCCCTACCTCAAAATGAAGAGCCAACCCATTGGGGTCTTCTCGTGTGTATGGCCACCTCCTCCTCGCTCCAAGGTCCACGCTCACGCCGTCCACAAGCAAGGTTCGTCCTACACGTTGAAGAAGCAGTCACCACCACGAGGAGAGCGAGCCACACCCACGTCGAAGAAGCACCACCCGGGAAGAAGAACCCCAACACAACCACAAGGGGCAAAACACCCTACACAAGCCCTCACTCACCTCACACTCTCCTCAAACACTCCCCACGGTGAAGACAGCACAGAGGGGGTCGGAGGAGAAGAGGAACAGTCGAATTGAGGAAGGAGAAGAGGTGTTCTGCGGCCTGTGCACTTTTATGCCTCGAGTTGAGAACGTGACACCTTACCCGTCGTGTTCACTTACCTGAACGCGATGCCTAACCTGTCGCGATCCCAACGCCTCTGCCAGACTGACCACCAGACCTGCCATGTGTCACCTTGCATGAAAGCCAATCCAAACCGCGACGATTGACACATCGCCTTCTGGTTACATGCAGCATGACACGTGCCTAGACTGTTCCGACAACAAGACAATTAAAGACAGTCAACGGCAAGAATTTGTCAGGATCATAACACGATGAGGTACCCGTCGTGTTCTAAACCAGAACGTGACAGCCACCATGTCGCCTTCAGAAGGCGACAAGCCGATACATCGCGTTCCTTACAGAGGATGGCCGGCCCTATTCAAGGAGGATGTTACTCCAGTAGACATACTGGGCCCTAGCTAGTTCTATTTTCCAGTGCCTCACTTTAGGGAGCTCAGGCCGGAGTCCCTAAAAGTGCTAGGCATGGGTTTGCAGTTGTGTGGTCCGCAGGAGTGGTGTTGGTCGGTCTCCACAGTTTCTTGGCTTGTTGCAGTGGAGCGGTAGCTGGACCTTTCATCCGTGGTTGCGAGGCTAAGAGGTAGACCTATGTGGTTTGTCCGGATTAGTTGCTGGTGTCACGAACCAGTCTTCGTGACCCAAGTGTGTCATTTCTACTCTAGCTCGTACACTTGGGCGAGGTTTGCCGTTTATTTATTAAAGGCTATTTCCATTTTGTAGCTTGAGATAATTGTTATTTACAGCTTTAATACCATGCGTAGATAGTTCTATAAATTGCCTAGTGTAGCTTCTTGTTACTGTACTTTGTGAGTTTGGTTTTGTGCGGCTTTTGGGGGAGTTTCCCTAATGAGCCAGTGACTTGTGAGGCTCACTCCTACCCCTTTCAGATGAGGGAGAGCAGGAGGCTTCCCATCCCTCGTCTAGTTCGGAGCCGCACCGCAGCGAAGTTGGGTCTGCACCACCAACAATGTAATCTTTTCTTTCTATTCATCTCGAGGTATGCCCCGGGTTGCTGTACTCTGTACTTGACTCTAGTTGAGAACTGGCTATGTATATTTCATGTAAATATTTGTGAGATATGACATCTTATATATATTTGAGCTATTTCCTTTATATTTCTACGTATATGTGATTGATATCCCTTGTGAGGCTTCGGCTCATTCGCGGGAGACAGAGTCGAATCAGGCTCATTATTAGGTTAACGGGTTTGAACGATGAGGACCGTCACAGTTGGTTTCAGAGCAAGGTCCGTGTGAATATAAAGGAATCAGAAATTTACATAGCCTGGTCTCTACTTTAGTCCATTGCTGGTAGTTGACCATAGTTTTTGTATTGATTTGTTTGCATGTTGTGTGGTTGGAATGATGTATGTGCAGGATCAGAAATGGCAGACAGGAGGGATTGGGGAGGTGGTGGAGATGAGCCCGAGGAGACTACACATCAGTTGATTGAGAGGTTGTGGGAAAGTATTATAGAGATCCAGACTTGACTAGATCAGTAGGCACCGATACAGCCAGCAGCAGTGACACCGCAGCTTGTGGAGGAGGTAGTACCAGTAGCACCACCCCCACCACCACTAGTTGTACCCATAGTTCCAGTAGTACCAGCACGACCACCTAGTAAGGAGGAGTCTACGGCACTAGTGGAGAGGTTTTTGCGGTTGCAGCCACCCACATATTCTGGAGGCCCAAATCTTGATACTATAGAGCATTGGGTGCATGAGATAGAGAGAGTTTTTATCACTATGAGATGTTCACAGGCTGATAGGGCGATTCTAGCTATCTACCAGTTGCGTGGATTTGCACAGGAGTAATGGAGACTCAAGATGCAGACGGTATTTGCTGGAAGAACAGATGACACCATCACCTGGCCAGAGTTCTTGGAGGTATTTAATGATACCTTCTTTCCAGTTCAGATACAACAAACCAAGAGGGAGCAGTTTCTGACATTACAGCAGGGGAATCTATCGGTTTTAGAATACCAGATGAGGTTTATGGCTTTGAGTAGATATGCCCCTTACGTAGTCACGGATAATGATATGATGGTAGGATATTTTATTCGAGGACTGCGATCAGAGTTGCAGGATGCGGTGATTCCCCTTATGTGTAGAACAATGGAAGAAGCAGCCCAGAGGGCAGCTATACTTGAGATGATTGTACAGGCTAGGCAGTCAGGAGGATCAGGTAGTTTTCGACTTCCGTAGCAATCCACAGGTATCAGCAAGGGTAAGGCACCCTCGGGAGCATCATCATCATCCGGATTTGCCAAGTGAGGCAATAAATTGAAAAAGATATTCAGAGGATGATGTGGTGGTAGGCAGCAGGGTTTCTAGCTGGGTGTTCAGTGGGGCCGAGGTTTTAGGCCAGCTCCAGAGGAGTCACAGCAGAGTACGACAGGGTAGCCCACAGCTTTTCCAGGTTTCAAATGCTATAATTGTGGGCAGCCAGGACATTTAGCTAGAAATTGTCCCCTTCCACGAGATTATAGCTATGGCAGAGGAATACATCAGTAGCAATAGCAGCAGCCATTCTAGCAGCCAGTAGTAGAGCGAGGTAGAGGTCCACCTTTCTAGAGGGGACAAGGTCGAGTTATGGTTGTTACCAGAGCTCAGGCAGAGGCATCCAACCTGATTGAAGGTATAATACCTCTTTTTGAATTTTTTGCTAGAGTGTTGATTGATCCAAGTGCTTCACATTCATTTATTTCTGAAGAATTCATGGATAGTATGGTTCATCCCTTAGAAGAGAGGCAGTGTGAGTTGGTTGTAGAGGTTCCCGCTGGTGGTTTCATGCTCACTTCTTGTTATCTAGATGAAGTTCCGATCATGGTACAAGAGAATCAGTTGCCATCAAGGTTGTATGCATTACAGTTGAAAGAATATGATGTAATTTTGGGAATGGATTGGCTAGAGGCTTATGGGAGAGTGGTGGATTGTAGGAAGAAGAAAGTTAGATTTTTTCGACCTAATGAAGCTGTGTTTGAGTTCCAAGGTATGTCATTTTACACTCTTAAGTTTATTATTTCTGCACTTGGGGCTAGGAGGTTGATAAATGTTGAATGTGTGGCATATCTTGCTTCAGTCAGTTTGGCTAAGTCAGGAAAATCTGTAGAAATGGTATTCGTGGTTAGAGAATTTGTAGATGTGTTTTCAGAAGAGTTGCCAGGGTTAGCTCCACACAGGGAGGTGGATTTCACAGTAGAATTGCAGCTGGGTAGTATGCTAATTTCAAAAGTACCTTACAGAATGGCACTAGCAGAGTTGAGGGAATTAAAGAAGCAGTTATAGGAGTTATTAGAAAAAGTTTTTATCAGACCTAGTCACTCACCATGGGGAGCACCAGTGTTATTTGTTAGAAAGAAAGATGGCAGCTTGAGAATGTATATAGATTATCAATAATTGAACAAGGTTACTATCAAGAACAAGTATCCACTTCCCAGAATTGATGATTTATTTGATCAGTTGCAGTCAGCCAAGGTATTCTCCAAGATTGATTTAAGGTCAGGATATCACCAGATAAGGATAAAAGAAGAAGATATTGACAAGACAGCTTTTAGGACCAGATATGGGCATTATGAGTTTGT
The DNA here is from genome assembly GCA_014218235.1 of Colocasia esculenta. Classification (NCBI taxonomy): domain Eukaryota; kingdom Viridiplantae; phylum Streptophyta; class Magnoliopsida; order Alismatales; family Araceae; genus Colocasia; species Colocasia esculenta. The sequence continues at coordinate 19,810,336 of CM024757.1, read as the reverse complement.
GGTTATGCCATTTGGACTGACTAATGCACTGGCAGCATTTATAAATCTGATGAATAGAATATTTCACCCTTATCTGGATCAGTTTATTGTGGTATTCATTGATGATATATTAGTGTATTCAACAACAGAGGAAGAGCATGCAGCACATTTGAGAATTACATTGCAGACTTTGCGGGATCACCAGTTGTATGATAAATTCAGTAAGTGTGAGTTCTAGTTAAAGTAGATTTAGTTTTTGGGTCATGTAATTTCAGGACAGGGTGTAGCAGTTGATCCAGCTAAGGTAGAAGCAGTAATGAAATGGGAAGAGCCGAAGACAGTGTCAAAAATTAGAAGTTTCCTTGGTCTGGCAAGCTATTATAGGCGATTTATTCAAGATTTCTCAAAGATTGCAGCACCTATGACAAGATTGACCAGAAAGGGAGTACCTTTTGTGTGGTCTTCGGACTGTCGGTGCAGTCTTGCAGAATTGAAGAAGAGGCTTACTACAACACCCATATTAGAAATACGATCAGGCAGTAGAGGATTTGTGTTATACATAGATGCATCCAGAAGAGAATTGGGAGCAGTATTAATGCAACATGGAAAGGTAGTGTAACGGCCCCGAAGCCCGGACCCTTGGCTCCCACCAAGAATCCGAACGTCGGCACCACTGCCCACGGGTTCAGAGACCCAAAAGGGCTAATAGATCGGTCTAACAAGATATGTAATAGAGATAAATAACAACAACGAACTAAAATGTACGACAAGTGAAGGGAAACAGTCCAACACTAATATAACAGTCTAGTATAGTCCCAAAGTAAATAAAGTACAAGTGCTGAAATAAAAGGGAAAGAACATGTCCCTTAGGGGCATACCCCGAGGGTGAAGTACAACTATTGGGGGAACATTACTCACTAGAGACGCCGACTACTGCGGGCCCGTCTCCTCAGTCCGCCGTGGAGGGAGCTGCTGTGAAGTCTCATCTACAAAACAGGGAGTGAGCTTCACGAAGAAGCCCAGTAGGGACTACCAATCTCCCACTGGTTCTAACAACATAATAGAACTAAGTACAGTAATTAAATAAAGCAGTAAATTCTATTCTACTAAACAGAGTCAAGTGCGGAAGCATGAAGGAAACTACACGGTCGTCGGTCTAGGACACAAGTCGGGACCGAAAAACCCGTGTAAAACACAGCACCAAGGAAAACCCAAGGCTGTAACACAGACAGCTAAATGCTGCCTGGACAAACACACTAGCTACAGAATGCAACACTAGTCTAACACCTCCCGTCGGAGTGAGACATGGAACTAAAGTAAACACAACGCCGTAGTCTGGCCGGACTATGGTCCTACGCCTGACCTCTCTAAATGGTTCTAGAACCACGTAGCATGAGGCAGTGAGAAAGGACTGACTGGTCCGCACCGAAAGAGCACCACAACTACCTTAGAGACACATACCAGTTAAGAGAGCTCTACAAATGACTCTACGCCGCTGTCCCCACCGTTTTCCCTTTCGCTCCAAGTCAGTGACTCGAACACGCCTGCCGCCCGGAGAACTCCCTCTAACAAGTGCGTGGGGATGGGGGTCCCAGGTAACGGTAACAACCTGTCTCTCTGACAAGCCCTCAAGTGCCTAGCACCGGGTGAAGAGACTAGAGTAGCACTGCACTAGGAACAGCACAGGTGCCAAGAAAAATTGAGTCGCAGCGGAAGCAAAAACTCTAAACTACAGGTCGCCAAGTCTCCTCTCAGACTGAGAAGCTGACGCACAGGTTGTCGCCACCTAAAGGCGACGCTCGACCTGTCGCAACCTGGGTCAAGAAGGCGACACAAAACCAGTCGCGACAGGGATCTTGTCGTGACCAGAGGGATCTAGGTAACAGCCTGAGACCCCAACCCACAATAGAGTAAACACTTGAATAGAAGATGACAGCCACCCTGTCGCAACCAGAATGCGACAGGGTGGGCGATGCTTCCTGAGCACTAAAAGCAACGTGTCGGGGTGTCGCGACCTGGGTCGCGACATCAACCGTGTTGCGACCACAGGTTTTGCACACCCGAGGACACCCCCCTTCAGGCTCAGCCCCACCCAAACAACCCAACCATGGGGAGCAAAAACAAGCATGGCAAAAAGAACATGCTATACAGGTTCAAACCACCCTCAAGAAACCCCAAGCATGCATGGAAAGTCAAACTACACTCATTCAACTCACATGCAACATAGTACCCTCACATGCTCTCCTCAAATCAAGCATGAAGCAAACACCGCAAAGCAACTAATGTATAGAACCCACATGAATACATGCACCACCTAGCATGATTCTAGGCTTGGAGGAAGGAGGGTTTGGTTCCTAGCATGCTAGAACTAGGTGCAGGGTGAGGGGTCCCTACCTCCAAATGAAGAACCACCCCAGAGGGGCCTTCTCGTAGGCTAGCACCCCTCCACCTCCGAGCTCCAACGCTCCAAAAGCCGCCATCCCCAAGCCGAGCACGCCCTTCACAAGCCGAAGGAGAGGATCCACACCATGGAGGAAGAACAACCCACAGAGAAATAAGGAGGAGAGTGAGAGGGAGAACACATGTAGAACACAAGATCAACACAATGCAATGCAAAACTCACCTTTACAAACCACCTCCCACACCCCAAGCCTTCCCCAAGCTCCCCACGGAGCAGCCAAGCCTCAAGGCCGCCAGAGAGGAAGGTAACACAGGGAAAAGGGCGAAATGGAGGCTGTGCTCTCGGGCTTGGGCACTTAAACACATATGATGAGAATGCGACAACTTTCCGGTCGCCTTCCATGACGTGAATGCGACACCCATGTCATCGCTATCCCATGGTCAAGGTCAAACTGACAAGCGAAAACGCCACGTGTCGACCTCGCAGTCCTGACACCAGATCACAACGTCTGACCCATTGCCTTCCTGCTGTCGGAGGTTGACACCCGTCATCACAACCCGGAAGCAAGACGACAAAAGTGCATACTGCTGTCAGAGGGTGAACGCGACAGCATGCCCGCCGCATTCCCAGTCAGAACGTGACGGTTACATTGTCGCCTTCAGAAGGTGACAACCCAAGTGTCGCTACCTCCGACAGAAGGTGACTGGCCAGGGCAAGGAGGGATGTTACAATCTAACCAACAAAAAAAAAACAATTTCATCCTCGAAATTAAGGGTGAAACTAGGGGAAAAGAAGGTAAACAACGTACCTGTCACTCGAACAAGTAAGGGAACTGCTCCCGCATATCGTCCTCACGCTCCCAAGTGGCCTCGCCACCAGCGCGGTGCTCCCAAACCACCTTGACGAGCAGGATCCGCCTCCTGCGAAGCTGCTGCACCCTGCAGTCCACCACGCTGACTGGGTACTCCGGTATGGACAGATCTAGAGTGGCCTCTAGCTACGAGTATTCAAGTACGTGTGACGGGTCTAGCATGTACTTCCTCAGCTGCGACATGTGGAAGACGTCGTGGACACCTGCCAACTCAAATGGAAGAGCCAACCTGTAAGCGACCTCACCAACCCGCTCCAGGATGGGAAAGGGGCCAACAAACCTTAGGCTGAGCTTGCCCCTCTTCCAAAACCTGAGAATGCCCTTGGTGGGCGAGATCCGAAGAAACACACTGTCACCAACCTCGAACTGAAGTGGCCTCCTGCGGATGTCGGCGTAGCTCTTCTGTCTGCTCTGCGCTGTCTGCAACCTCTGTCTGATCAGCCTTACGGTGTTCGCGCACTGCTGCACCAACTCTGGACCCAGCAACTGCCTCTCGCCAACCTCGTGCCAGTGCAATGGTGTCCTGCATGGTCGACCATACAGAGCCTCGTAGGGCGTCATCCCGATGCTGGAGTGAAAGCTATTATTATACGAAAACTCCACCATGGGAAAGTGTGACTCCCACGTGCCGCCCCAGTCTAGGCAACACGCTCTCAACAAGTCCTCGAGGGTCTATATGGTCCTCTCCAACTGTCTGTCTGTCTGTGGATGGTAGGCGGAACTCAACCTTAACTCAGTGCCAAGTGCACGCTGAAAACTGCGCCAGAAATGAGAAGTGAACCTCGGATCTCTATCTGAAACAATAGAGACTGGGGTTCTGTGCAAAGGCACCACTCTGTCCACAAGCAACCGTGCAAGTCTGTCCACTGACCACGCTGCTCTGATTGGTAGGAAGCGAGCTGTCTTCGTCAACCGGTCGACTACCACCCAAATGTTGTCATGCCCCTATGAAGTGCGAGGTAAGCCAGAAACAAAGTCCATGGTGATGTGCTACCACTTCCACATGGGACTGGGAAGCGACTGCAACTCACCACCATGACGCTGGTGCTCTATCTTCACCTTCTGACAGGTAAGGCAGTGCGAAACAAACTTAGCGATATCTCTCTTCATCCCAAGACACCAAAAGAGTACCCTCAAGTTGTGGTACATTTTGGTGGAGCCAGGATGAATAGAGTATCGCGACCTGTGCGCCTCAGACAGTACCTCCTCCCTGACGTCTTCTGGAACGTAGAGTCTGTCTCGGAACCGAACCTCGCTGTCCTCGTCCAGCACCACCTCAGGCAACTGCAACACATCTGCCAAGTTTGTGTCTGCACTCTGCGCCTTGGTCACCTGCTGATATATCGACGGGCGAACTGTCATGCTGGCCAACACTACTCTCTCCTGAAGGCTTGACGACGTGAACACACCCTTAGTGGCGTCCTCCAGGAGTCTCCAGTGTCTAACCAACAAAGAACTCAAGTGGGCTCTCCTACTCAAAGTGTCGGCTACGACATTAGCCTTTCCCGGGTAATAGGAAAGAGTAAATTCATAGTCCATACTCAAGCCACCTGTGCTGCCTGAGGTTGAGATCTCTCTGCGTGAAGACATATTGTAAGCTGCGGTGATATGTGAAAACCTCGAACACCTCACCGTACAAGTAGTGCCTCCACAACCTCAAGGCGAACACGACTACTGCAAGCACCAAGTCGTGTGTCGGGTAGTACTGCTCATGCTTCTTCAGCTGACGAGAAGCATAAGCAACTACTCGACCGTGCTGCATCAGCATAGCTCCTAGACTAGTCCCTGAAGCGTCTGTGTAGACAACAAAGCCATCGCTACCAGAAGGTACAACAAGGATCAGAGCTGATGTCAGTCGGCTCTTTAGCTCCTGAAAACTGCGCTCACACTCTGCTATCCACACAAACCTGGTCTCCCGCCTGGTCAACCGGGTCAAAGCCTCTGCAACTCTGTCAAAGTCCTGCACGAACCTCCTGTAGTAGTCTTCCAACCCCAGAAAACTGCGCACCTCTGCAACTGTAGTGGGCTGGCCCCAGGAAACCACGGCCTCAACCTTGGCGGGATCAACCGCCACACCTGCACCAGAAACAACGTGACCCAGGAAGTGCACCTCCTTTTGGCAAAATTCACACTTGCTGAATTTGGCGTAAAGTTGGTGACTCCTCAAAGCCTGCAACACCAGCCTCAAGTGAACCTCGTGCTCCTCTACTATCGTTGAGTACACCAGGATGTCGTCGACGAACACCACCACGAACCTGTTCAGGTACTCTCAAAAAACACTATGCATCAGCTCCATGAACGCTGCAGGTGCATTCGTTAGCCCAAAAAGCATCACGACAAACTCGAAGTGGCCGTAGCGGGTATGAAAAGCTAATCTGGCGATGTCTGACTCGCGGATCTGCAACTGGTAGTAGCCTGACCTCAGTCGATCTTCGAGAACACTGAAGCTGACTGCAACTGGTTGAACAAGTCATCGATCCTGGGCAAAGGGTACTTGTTCTCCACGGTCACCTGATTCAGCTGCCGATAATCAATACACATCCTGAGGCTGCCATCTTTCTTTCTCACAAACAAAACAGGCGCTCCCCACGGCGAACGACTAGGACGAATGAAGCCCAACGCAAGCAACTGCTCTAGTTGGCGCTTCAACTCCCGCAACTCCGCCGGCGCCATCCGGTACGGTGCCTTGGACGCAGGCATCATCCCCGGAAGCAACTCAATGGAGAAATCTACCTCTCGCTCAGGCGGCAAGCTAGGTAGATCCTCCAGAAACACGTCGGCAAACTCACAAACAACTAGCACATCTAAAACAGATACCTCACCAGAATCCGAGACACACACAGAAGCCAAGACACCACCATCTCGGATAAGACACCGAGCTCTACAAAAAGAGACAAAGGGTCGGCGGGCAGATCGGGTACCTCAGAAGTAAAGCACAGGTGCTTCAGGTATCTCGAACCTCACGGTCTTTCGCTGACAATTTACCAGTGCAGAGTGTGCCCTTAACCAATCCATGCCAAGGATGGCATCAAAGTCGTGGAGCTGTAAGGCAAACAGTCTGGCTGGTAGCTGGTGGCCCTGTACCTCGACGGTGACACCCTCTAAGTAACCCAGGGTATGCACAAAGTCACCCATCGACAGCTCAACAGCTAGGTCACAGGTCCGCTCTGAACCAAACTCAGATAAAGAAGCAAAGAACTCCTTAGAAGCAAAACAGTGCGTGGCACCGGATAAATCAAAACTCTAGCAGCCCTACCAAGGATGGGAACCATATCGACGACCATATTAGAGGCCTCCGCCTCCTCTCTGGTGATGTTCATCACCCGACCACGTCCACGTCCTCACTGAGGATGCTACTGCTGGCGCTGCTGGAACTGACCCTGGTGCTGCTGCTAGCACTACGCCGGCTGGGGTGGACGGTACTATGCCTGAGGTGTCTGCTGTTGCTGCTGCTGCGGCCTGAACGGACACTCACAAATGTAGTGCCTCTGCTGCCCACAATGGTAACAACCTATGCCCTACTGACTCTTCTTTGCTCCCTGCTGCACAGACTGCTCCACTGGCTGCTGCTCCGGCTGATGTCGCTGCTGTTGCGGCTGCCTGTACTGACGCCTGCCTCCACGAATGAACAACTTCTTCAACTTCGAGGTCAGGCCAGCACCGCCTGTCCCGGAAGAAGAAGAAGAAGAGGAAACACTCCCTCGACTGCCCGAGGGGCGCTGGTACGGAGAAGACCTCCCTGAGCCTCCATTCTACTGCGGATGAAACCAACACTCCCGCTCCAAGGCAGTAGCTCTCGCCACTGCCACCGCCAAGGAGTCATAGAGGTGACCAGCCATGGTCCACCTCAAGTCCGAGCGTAGCCCGCTAATGAACCGCTCGGTACGAGCCTGCTCACTAGAGGCCACGTGGGGAACGTGTCGAAGAAGCTGCAGGAACCTCTGGTGGTACTGCGCCATGGGCAAATCTCGTTGTACCAACTCGTGGAACTGGTCCCTCCTCTCACGGAAAGCGTAGTCGGGGAAGAACTCGCCGTGAAAGGCCACTAGGAACTCCGGCCAAGTGATCTGGTCCAGCCTCCTACCCTAAAAACTGGTCTGCCTCACTGCTCTCCACCACTCGTGGGCTGACCCCTTCAGCTAGTATACTGCCAACCTGATCTGATCCAGCTCTGCATAGTCCATGGTCTCGAAGGTGCGCTCGAGCTCATGGACCCAACTCTCTGCCCTGTCTGGATCACAGTCACCAGAGAAAGTCGGAGGCCGAAGATGAAGAAACCTCTCCAGAAGTGTCGTGCGGTCCTCAGGTGCTGCCGTTGCAACTGGAGTCTGCTGCCGTACCACTGGGGGTACCAATGGCTGAATCGGTACTACCTGCGGGGTCCGTGGTGGCTGCTCCTCTGCTGCCATCTCTGCGAACTGCTGACCTACTTCCTGCATCTACTGGTACGGCTGGTACTGAGGGTACTGCTGGCACTGCAGGTACTGCCAAGGACCCTAGAACATCGCTCTCGACCACTGCTCCATGACATCCAGCGGGGGAGGGGGCGGAAACCATTGTTGTTGTTGTTGCTGCCCTCCCTGCTACAAAGGAACGCCCTGCGGCAACGGGTCCCCAGGCTGCTCGAACTGCTGGGGCTGAGCGTCAATCGGCATGTGCTCGGCTGCAACCGACCCGTCCGACTCGAACTCCTGATGATCCACCAGCTCACGAGCCTATCTGCGAGTGCGTGGAGGCTGTTCTACAAAACAAGCACAACAAAAAGTTAGCAGTTAAAACTCCAGTGGCTTAGTAGTGTTACTTGTACTTCCTAAGGGACTTTACGTTATTACTTATTTCTATCACAAGTCTTGATAGACCCCCTGCTTTGATACCATTGTAACGGCCCCGAAGCCCAAACCCTCGGCTCCCACCAAGAATCCGAACTTCGGCACCGTCGCCCATGGGTTCGGAGACCAGGAAGGGCTAACAGATCGATCTAACAAGATATGTAATAGAGATAAATAACAACAACAAACTAAAATGTACGACAAGTGAAGGGAAACAGTCCAACACTAATGTAACAGTCTAGTACAGTCCCAAAGTAAATAAAGTACAAGTGTTGAAATAAAAGGGAAAGAACACGTCCCTTAGGGGCATACCCCGAGGGTGAAGTGCAACTGCTGGGGGAACACTCCTCACTAGAGACACCGACTACTGCGGGCCCGTCTCCTCAGTCCGCCATGGAGGGAGCTGCTGTGAAGTCTCACCTACAAAATAGGGAGTGAGCTTCATGAAGAAGCCCAGTAGGGACTACCAATCTCCCACTGGTTCTAAACAACAGAATAGAACTAAGTGCAGTAATTAAGTAAAGCAGTAAATTCTATTCTACTAAACAGAGTCAAGTGCGGAAGCGTGAAGGAAACTACACGATCGTCAGTCTAGGACACAAGTCGGGACCGAAAAACCCGTGTAAAACACGGCACCAAGGAAAACCCGAGGCTGTAACACAGATAGCTAAATGCTTCCTAAACAAACACACTAGCTATAGAACGCTACACTAGTTAGCCGGTCTGGTGCACCATGCGCCTTACCCTCGACCAACAGTCTATGTCTAACACCTTCCGTCGGAGTGAGATGCGGAGCTAAAGTAAACACAACGTCGTAGTCTGGCCGGACTATGGTCCCATGCCTGACCCCTCTAAATGGTTCCGGAACAACGTAGAATGAGGCAGTGAGAAAGGACTAACTGGTCTGCACCGAAAGAGCACCACAACTACCTCGGAGACACAGACCAGCTAAGAGAGCTCTACAAACGACTCTACGCTGATGTCCCCACCATTTTCCCCTCCGCTCCAAGTTAGTGACTCGAGCACGCCCGCCGCCCGGAGAACTCCCTCTAACAAGCACGCGGGGATGGGGGTCCCAGGTAATAGTAACAACCTGTCTCGCGGACAAGCCCTCAAGTGCCTAGCACCGGGTGAAGAGACTAGAGTAGCACTGCACTAGGAACAGCATAGGTGCCAAGAAAAACCGAGTCGTAGTGGAAGCAGAAACTCTGAACTATAGGTTGCCAAGTCACCTCTCAGACTGAGAAGGCGACGCACAGGTTGTCGCCACCTGAAGGCGATGCTCGACCTGTCACAACCTGGGTCTAGAAGGCGACACAGAATCAGTCACAACCATGCCGCGACAGGGATCTTATCGCGACTAGAGGGATCCAAGTAACAACCTGAGACTCCAACCCACAATAGAGTAAACACTAGAACAGAAGACGACAGCCACCCTGTCGCAACCAGAACGCGACAGGGTGGGCGACGCTTCCTGAGCACTAAAAGCAACGTGTCGGGGTGTCGCGACCTGGGGTCGTGACATCAACCGTGTCGCGACCAAAGGTTTTGCACACCGAGGACACCCCCCCTTCAGGCTAAGCCCCACCCAAACAACCCAAGCATGGGGGGGGGGGGGACATGCATGGCGAAAAGAACAGGCTATACAGGTTCAAACCACCCTTAAGAAACCCCAAGCATGCATGGAAAGTCAAACTACAATCATTCAACTCACATGCAACATGGTACCCTCACATGCTCTCCTCAAATCAAGCATGAAACAAACACCACAAAGCAACCAATGTACAGAACCCACATGAATACATGCACCACCTAGCATGATTCTAGGCTTGGAGGAAGGAGGGTTTGGGTCCTAGCATGCTAGAACTAGGTGGAGGGTGAGGGGTCCCTACCTACAAATGAAGAACCACCCCAGAGAGGCCTTCTCGTAGGCTAGCACCCCTCCACCTCCGAGCTCCAACGCTCCAAAAGCCGCTGTCCCCAAGCCGAGCACGCCCTTCACAAGCCGAAGGAGAGGATCCACACTATGGAGGAATAACAACCCACAGAGAATAAGGAGGAGAGTGAGAGGGAGAACACATGTAGAACACAAGATCAACACAATGCAATGCAAAACTCACCTTTACAAACCACCTCCCAGACCCCAAGCCTTCCCCAAGCTCCCCACGGAGCAGCTAGGCCTCAAGGTCACCGAAGAGGAAGGTAACACAGGGAAAAGGGCGAAATAGAGGCTGTGCTCTCGGGCTTGGGCACTTAAACACATATGATGAGAACGCGACAACTTGCCGGTCACGTTCCATGACGTGAACGCGACACCCATGTCGTCGCTATCCCATGGTCAAGGTCAAACTGACAAGCGAAAACACCACGTGTCGACCTCGTAGGTCTGACACCAGATCGCGACGTCTGACCCGTCGCCTTCCCAGTGTCGCAGGTTGACACCCATCACCACAACCCGGCAGCAAGACGACAAAAGCGCATGCTGTGGTTAGAGGGTGAACGCGACAACATGCCCGTCGCGTTCCCAGCCAGAACGCGACGACTACACTGTCACCTTCAGAAGGCGAAAACCCAAGTGTTGCTACCTCCGACAGAAGGCGACTAGCCAAGGGCAAGGAGGGATGTTACAAGTAGTGGCATATGCTTCAAAGCTGCTGAAGCGGCATGAAGAGAATTACCCTACACATGGTTTTTGCATGAAAGTTGTGGAGGCATTACTTATATGGAGAAAGGTTTGAAATCTTTATAGATCATAAGAGCTTGATGTACATTTTCTCACAGAAAGATTTGAACTTGAGGCAGTGCAGGTGGATGGAATATTTGAAGGATTATGATTTCAGTCTTGCATATTATCCGAGTAAAGCCAATGTTGTTACAGATGCACTGAGTAGAAAGGCAGTTATGAAACAGATGATGAACAGAGAATGGAAATTATATGAAGATGTAGCAGCAAATTCACTATTTGTGCCACATAATCAGCAACAAGCAGTGTTAGCAAACAGTGCAATAGAACCCTCATTGTATTGGTAGATAGTGGAAGCACACAAAGAACAGATGAGAATCTGGTGGATATTGTAAGAATGGAAGAGGTTACACTTGATGATGATAGTGTGGTCAGACTTAAAGGCCGATTATATGTTCCAGCAAAAGCCGACGTGAGGCAGAAAGTATTAGAAGAGGCTCACAGGTCCAGATATACTATTCATTCAGGCAGCACAAAGATGTACCAAAATTTGAAGAAACATTTCTGGTGGCCGAATATGAAGAAAGAAATTGCAAAATTTATATCAAGATGTCTGATATGTCAACAAGTGAAAGCAGAGCATCAAAGACCAGGGGGATTATTGCAGCCATTGCCTATTCCACAGTGAAAATGGGACGATATAGCTATGGATTTTGTAGTTGGCTTGCCCAAAACAGCAACATGTCATAATGGAATTTGGGTTTTCGTGGATAGATTGACCAAAGTATGCATGTTATTGGCAGTGAGCATGTCATGGACTGTGGACAGATTAGCCAGATTATATGTGAACAGAATAGTACCATTGCATGGAATTCTAGTTACTATTGTCTCAGACAGGGATCCCAGGTTTACTTAAGGCTTCTGGAGGAGTTTACAGAGAGTGATTGGCATTGAATTGAGGTACAACTCAGCTTATCATCCGCAAACAGATGGTCAAATAGAAAGAACAATTCAAACCATAGAAGACATGCTAAGGGCTTGTTGTTTAGTTTGGGGAGGCACTTGGGAGCATCACTTGGGCATGGTAGAGTTTGCCTATAATAATAGTTATCATACAAGTATTGGAATGGCACCTTATGAAGCTCTATATGGAAGACCATGCGGGACACCATTAAATTGGCATGAGGTAGGTGAACGGAAAGTTATGGGACCAGAATTGATTCAACAATGTTCAGAAATGGTCAAATTCATTAAAGAAAAGCTTCAAACAGCTCAAAGCCGTTGGAAGAGTTATGCATATACCAAATGCAGACCACTACAATTTGAAGTTGGAGATTATGTGTTTCTGAAGGTTTCTCCTACCAAAGGTGTGTTAAGGTTTAGCAATAAAGGCAAATTAAGTCCAAGATATGTTGGTCCATTCCATATTTTAGAAAGAATTGGTGAAACATCTTACATATTAGATCTCCTAGCAGACTTCACAGATGCACATGATGTGTTTCATGTTTCTATGCTCAGAAGATATATTCGAGATCCTTCTCAAATAGTTAGTTATCAAAGAGATGATCTGAAACCAAACATGACAATGCCAGAGTATCCAGTACAGATTACTGGACGCAGAACCCAAAAGCTGAGAAATAAAGAAATTGAATTAGTGAAAATCAGATGGGAAAATAGACAAGGCAGAGAAGACATGGGAATTGGCAGAGGAAATAATGAAACTGTATCTATAGAGGAAATAATGAAACTGTATCCATACTTGTTTCAGTAAGCTTTTAATTTTTTTTAGGTGATAGTACCATGCATGTTTAATTAAAAAATTTTGTGTTTAGGTTCCTTCTTAAATTTCGAGGACGAAATTTCTATTAGGTGATAGTAATGTAGCGTATTGATCATTCGGATCGAGGTTTAGTGGTTATGGTGGCCAGTGTGTGTTTCAGGTGTTTACGCAGGTTGTAGGGCTTTGTGAGCCGAGAGATTGGGCCCAAAGCACCCACAGGTTCTCTATCTGTGAACGCAACAGAGCTGAGCATCGCGTTCTGAACGCGACGGTCCACAGTGTCCCGTTCTTGAAACTGCCGTTTGAGGGTCTTTGTCTGCATGTTCGCCGCGTGCGCATGCCGGGTAGTCGATTGACATCACTGTTGTGAAGGTGACGGCCTAGACATTCTTATCGCGACAGCAGAGTGCATCGCGTTTTCAACTCCGAACTGTTTTTAACTAAGGTTGGCCGAGCAGAGCCAAACAGAGCTGTGAAGCTCTGCTCGGCCGGAAGAAGGGGTTTTGCTGTGGTTCTTGGGCGATTCGAGGTTTGGTGGTGTTTTTTGGCATGTTCTCGCCGCGAGGACATGGCACAGAGCGGGGGAAACGTCGGGTTATTATCGTTCTTCACGTATCTTGCAGAGGTAGGGAGATTCCACCCTGTTTCTTGTTATGGATCGCGTGTTGAGCATGTATAGCTTATTAAACGTGATGTAAATGATAGATAGCATGCTAGAACAATGGATAGAACATGAATAATTGCTTTTCATAGTGTTTTACATGGGTTGCATGGGTATTCCGGAGATGGAATCCCGAATTTAGGGTTCTATCTATGAAGGCGATGGACCGGGGTGTCGCATCCAGAACGCGACAGCCCGACCCATCGCGTTCTTCTTTAGAACGCGCCGTATCGAGGCATCGCGTTCTGAAGGCGACAGAAGCCCCCATCGCATTCAAGCTTCTAAGGACAAAGAGTTCATGCATGCTTATGTGATTATCCGATTATCACTGGTTATTATTTATGGCAATGGTAAGCGGTGCATCGACACTTGTTGAGATTGAGAATCGTGATGTTCACATGGTTTGTGTATGAGTGGCGAGTAGTGCAACGCCTATCGTGGTTGCCTCTCCAGTCGTTTACCCCAGGTTTTGTGTGAGCCAGGCACGTTAGTGCTCAGGGTTTGTCCCGGTACTTGTATACCGTCGAGGTCTGTGTCGTCTTCCTAGATACCCTCACTCTTATACAGAGTTGTACGTCCGGATGAGGGAAAGATGGTAGTGGGACAGCGACTTGTGTGAGTTTGTGTTTGTCGCTTGTAACGCGCTCGTGGTTGGGGGTTAAAGACACCAGTAGATGTACTGGGCCCCAACTAGTCCTATTTTCCAGTGCCTCACTTTAGGGAGCTCGGGCCGGAGTCCCTAAAGGTGCCAGGCATGGACCTGCGGTTGTGTGGTCCACAGGAGTGGTGTTGGTTGGTCTCCACAGTTTCTTGGCTTATTGCAGTGGAGCGACAGCTGGACCTTTCGTCCGTGGCTGCGAGGCTGAGAGGTAGACCTATGTGGTTTGTTAGGGTTAGTTGCTGGTGTCGTGAACCAGTCTTTGTGACTCGAGTGTGGCGTTTCTACTCTAGCTCATACACTTGGGCGAGGTTTGCCGTTTATTTATTAAAGGTTGTTTCCAGTTAGTAGCTTGAGATAATTGTTATTTACAGCTTTAATACCATGCGTAGATAGTTCTATAAATTGCCTAGTGTAGCTTCTTGTTATTGCACTTTGTGAGTTTAGTTTTGTGCGGCTTTTGGGAGAGTTTCCCTACTGAGCCAGTGACTTGCGAGGCTCATTCCTACCCCTTTCAGATGAGGGAGAGCAAGAGGCTTCCCGTCCCTCGTCTAGTTCGGAGCCGCACCGCAGCAGAGTTGGGTCTACACCACCAGCAGTGTAATCTTTTCTTTTTGTTCACCTCGGGATTTGCCCCAGGTTGCTGTACTCTGTACTTGACTCTAGTTAAGAACTGGCTATGTATATTTATGTAAATATTTGTGAGATGTGGCATCTTATATATATTTAAGTTGTTTCCTTTATATTTCTACGAACATGTGATTGATATCCCTTGCGAGACTTCGGCTCGTTCGTGGGAGACGAAGTCAGATCAGGCTCGTTATTAGGTTAACGAGTTTGAACGACGAGGACCGTCACACTTCCACTGTTCAGTTCGATTTCACATAGTGAAACCGAAATGAACCAAATATATATATAAGAAATTAATATCATTTATTTCACAAGGGCGCTTATAGCTTAGTTGGTTTGGGCGCGCCTATCGTAGACCTGTATAGGGAGGTCACGAGTTCCAACCTCGTGACCTCCCTTAAAATAGTATTTTTTGCTCTGTTCAGTTTGAATCGAACCGAACCGGTTGTTCAGCTCCCTGAGGGGGGTTGGTTCAGTTCGGTTCACCCAAAAAGTTGGGCTGAATCGGGCCGAATCAACCCCTAACCAGCCCTATAAATCAATCTCTGAAAAGGCAATTTTTATCTTCTATTTTTTCCTATTTCATACTTCTGTCTGCTTTTGTGCCATCAGATATGTATGACCATTGTATTCATATTTTAACAATACTTAAAGTCTAAGTTCTAAGACGTTAAAGTAAGAGTTCGAAGTTGTTAAAGTATATGTGGTAGTGAATTAAAGTATGTGAAATTTAATGTAACTGTTGATATGATTTAAAGTGTAACTGTTGGCACGACTTAAAGTCTAAGTTTGAAGGTGTTAAAATAAGAGTTCGAAGACGTTAAAATATGTGTAACGGTTAGTTAAAATATGTGAAACTTGAAGTCACTGTTAATATGACTTAAAGTCTATATTCTAAGGTGATAAAGTAAGAGTTTTGAGTTGTTAAAGTATGTATGATAGCTAAGCTAAAGTGTGTGGGACTTAAAATAACTGTTGACGTAAATTAAAATCGAAGTTTGAAGATGTTAAAGTAAGTGTACGAATGTGTTAAAGTAAGAGTTCAAGGTCGTTAAAGTATGTGCGATGGTGAGTTAAAGTGTATGAAACTTAAAGTCACTGTTGGTATGGCTTAAAGTCTATGTTTGAAGATTTTAAAATAAAAGTTTTAAGACATTAAAATAAGAGTTCGAAGTTGTTAAAATATATGTGACAGTGAGTTAAAATATATGAGATTTAAAGTAACAGTTTCTTAAGATCAGAAGACAAAAAACGTTAGTCAAAGATTGTCAGAGTAGATCTCAATTAAGTAGGAACTAGAAATTAACATCTCTAAAGTACCTAGATTTTTTGTGCAAGTATTTCTAATAGAGACCGGTAGATAAGGTCCCCCCTCTACAGCTAAAGTATATGTGACACACACACACATAACAATCAGTTAAAGAATAAGTTAAAGTAGAATAAGTTAAAGTATTAGAAGAACTTCTTTCAAGTAGAAGAAGAAAGTGGTTAAAATAAATGAAGAAATTAGTTAAAGTATGAAAGCAATGGCCCTCCATTCTTGATGGTCAAAAATGTATTAATCATATGAAAAGGTAAAATAAAAAATGAGAAAAATGATCTGTTAACAACCAAACGGAAGTTGTCTCCCAGGGACCTCTAGTGTGGATCCCGAAAAAATAGAGACTAAAAATTAACATGTGCAAAAAATACTTGGACTATTTTTTCTAAGCATTTCTAATGACGGCCTGGCAAGGTCCCATCTCTGACAGGCTGCAGCATCACTAAATAAGTCAACTCCTTCTCAAAAATACTTCAACAACATTAAAAGAATGATGGCAGCAATGAAAACCATAAAATATTTCACCAAATAAACCCATCCCCACAAAATTCTACAAGAAAAATGACTCCAAAACTAAAAAAAAAAAAAAATTAAAAAGAAGAGAGAAGAAGAGAGAGAGAAAGGGGGAAAAAGCATTACCTGCATTGTTGGAGATGGAGGTCTCAGGTGGGAGTGGAAATGGAGGAAGGGAAAGGGAAAGGGGCAACTTAAAGGGGATCTGATAGGACCGCTACGGGTTCGGATCCGGATTAAGTCGATAGTCTAGCTCGTACCGCCGCAGGTAGATCAACAATACCAAGGCTCTCGAACGCCCTAGAACGCATTAGATCGACCGTACCAACCACAACGATACAACTAACCATATCAGAAATATAAGAAACATAGAAAACTCTTGGATGTATGCATGGATAAGTTATTATCTGCATAATTTGTCTAGAGTGTATAGCATATCCTTATTTATGATGTCCCTACGTAGTAGTATAGCGAGACACCACCAGGTGGAATGGGACACTGTCGGGGTTCAAACCTTGGCAACGTTGGGTTAAAAATGTTGCTGCCTAGTGGTAGACCACCAGGCTATCCA
Source organism: Colocasia esculenta (assembly GCA_014218235.1). Taxonomy (NCBI): domain Eukaryota; kingdom Viridiplantae; phylum Streptophyta; class Magnoliopsida; order Alismatales; family Araceae; genus Colocasia; species Colocasia esculenta. The sequence continues at coordinate 19,793,439 of CM024757.1, read as the reverse complement.
ATCAAAAAAGATATCCTGATTTATGATGGGTTTTAGTTATTAAGAAGGATAATCTTTTTCAAGAGTAAGTACTGCAATACAAATAAGCTGATGTGATAAGTTTGATAATATATATATATATATATATATATGTATATATATATAGAGGGAAAATTATGGTACAGTCGGGCCCTTTGAAACAGCCTGATTGTACCACAGTTTTGACCCTTACATTGAAATCCGAGGGCCATTGCCCCACCGTGCTTCGCACATGGTAGGAAATTTTGGTATTGCCCCATCACTGTACTGTAGTATTTATATATATATATATATATATATATATATATATATAATTATGTGGTGCAAATCCTCAATGGAGTTATAGCTTATTGCAAACCCGTAACGAAGTTTTGCATCAAAATTTGCACCAAACAATTCTCTTGGTGCAAACCGCCCCGCCGGCGGTTTGCAACAAGAGTTTCCTAGTTAAAAAATATATGAATGTGTACAAATTTTCATCGCTTTTAGTTATTAAAGTCTTTATTTATAATATATATGTATAATATATAATGTATAAAACCAGCAGCTTACCGGGGGCCCAAAGGATTTTCTCATTCGACGGGCGGGTCCGAGGAGAGAAAAACAGAGTGACAAAAGCTGCCGTTGTTTCCGTCTGCAAACCTGGTGGCGCCGGCACCAGATGCCCATACTATAAAGAAAGCAGCAACCTTGACGCCACTTCCGAAGATCTCCAATCGGATCAGTGATTTAATTGCCTTTGGCATCGATCGATCGCCCTCCTCCTCTCTTCTCTTCCCCTCATTTCCGCTCCGATAGGTGGGTTTGGTTTCTCGTACGTGCGATCTTGTGATCAGAGGATGGTTTCACTTCAGGCATGGGTCTCCGAGCACAAGGTCGCCAGCGTCGGTAAGGGGCATCAAATCCCTAGATAGACCTGATCTCACCCAAACCCACACCACTGCGCAGTCTGCACGGATCCCTTATTTCCTCCAATTCTCCTGTTGTTGTCTCAGGCGCGGCGTTTGCTTCTGCCGGGGGGGCGTCGCTGGCGTACGCGCGCAGGAGCGCGGCGGCACCGTTCAGCCCTGGAGCTAAGCCTTTCTACACCAGGTGAGCTCAGTAGTGCAGCCGCAAGGTTTAATGGCTAGAATACTGTTGTAGTGAATCAGCCGATGCTGTTTCTGCTCTCTCTGCATCTTTTCAATTGTTCTTTCCTGGCCGTGGCCGGATTGCAGGAGGCCCGCGCGGGTACTGGCCCTCGCGATGCTGTCGTGCGCGGCGGTCAAGCAGTACTACGCCATCACGGACAGCGTGCTGGAGCCCGACGCGGACGCGCCAGCGGCCGTGCCCGAGGGCTTCTTCGACCCCGTCGCCGACTGGTAGAGATGATCTCTCTCTGCCGAGTACAGATCCTTCGCCCGGGTTCCTCCTCGTCGTCCCGGCATTGCTAAAGCCCCTGAATGCCGAGCAGGTCTTGGTATCTCCAGGGTGGTTCCGCCGGGCGGTGCAGAGTTCTGGTGTACTTGTGGTTCCAAACTTCCAATCCTATCCATTTCCTCGTACCATCGTACGGGAAAGTTACCAATCTACCCAGCCGGGGAAAGCATAAAATATATATAGATATTTTTGTATATATCCCTTACATATTGCTGATTTCTGATTTCTTTTTATGATGGAGAACTAGTGATTTGTAAATTATAGTTTGAAGAGAAAATGATAGTAGGAAAGTTTAGTATTTGTAACTCATCTTCTATAGAAATATTTAATACTCGAGCGATCGAGTAATAAAATCTATGTTATTTGCTCGGCCGCCCCTATGATTGGTCAAATGTCAAGTCTCACATCTTGAGCATGGTTCGTCGTACCGACCGGATCGACCGTACCGCATTCTCCGTGGTACGGTACGTATCGAACCGTACCGTACCGCTGAGATACGGTAGAAAATCGACATGTTGTGTTGAAACTCATTCTCCTCTTGTAAACCCATTCAAATAATGTCCATTTGTGTTGAAATTTTAGCTATAAGCTAATGTAATAGTTTTACAAATTATGGCCATTTTAGTTAATTTTTAGAATTTATTTTACACTGGGTAAAAAATCACCCGAAAAATAGGTGCATCGACTTAATATCGAAATTCGTACATCAACAATTTCGGATATTTACATTTTTGATATCATCATATTTTTTGAAAATTATAGTGTTCTCAAAATTCATTTTCGTTACAGTTTTTGGTGTCGCCCCGTCGGAGCGCGCACTTCTGAATATGGCATTGGACTATCATTTATTAATGTTAATTATTCTCATATATTAATAAAATTACTATAATTTGTATCATATATTAATTAGTTTATGTTTGAAATGTTATCTCAATTAGACACTAATTAGACCACTTAAGTGCACATAGAGTTTGTCGCGGTACGACGAACTCTCTGTGCGCGTACTTCAACGGGACGACATTTGGTCTCAAAAATAAAGTCAAATATGAAGTCATCATAATTATTATAAAAAAGTACTGATTATAAAAATATAAATATTATGAGTTATTGATGCATAGATGTCGAGATTAGACCGACCTAATGATTTTTGGGACAGTTTTATTTGATAAAAAATTAATTAAAAAAATTAAACTAAAATTACTATAATTTGTATCATCTAGTAATTAGATTGTGTTTGAAATTTCATCTCAATTAGACACCATTAGATCTCTTAAATGTTTAGATTAAATCGATCTAATGATTTTTGAGACAAATTTTACTTGATGAAAAATATTTTAAAAAATTAAACTAAAATTATTACAATTTGTATCATCTCTTAATTAGCTTATGTGTAAAATTTCATCTCAATTAGATACATATGGATCCCTTAAATACACTAGATGTAAGAGTGAAAGTTTTTAAAAAAAAAAATAAGCCTGCCACGGACCGGACCGTACCGGTCAGTGGCAAACCGAGGCGTGCCGGCCCGGCACGTCCGGGTCACCCATTGGGGTGACCCGACCGTGCCATGGCTCGTAAAAGCCATGGCACGGTACGGTTCGCCCGTGCCGCCCCGGTTCGGGCAGCACGGGCGAACCATGATCTTGAGGGGTTCAACGTCCGACCAATCAATCCCGCTTGTAAAATTTTGTGCTCGATTACCCAATACAAAGTGTTTCTCCATCCTCTAATCATCACATAAGTTGTAAATCGTATATTCAATATTTCTCATGCTATTTAAAAAGTTTTGTTTTACTCACGACTTAGCCATAAAAAATTTTCAATCAAATTTTCTTAAGCCTAATCAACTCGAGCTAAAAGCTCAAATAACAACGAATTAATCTACAATTGATCAAACCCTCTAAAAAGATTTATATATAAACACTAATAGTGGTCTTATAAAATGGCCCACTATCAGTGCATTCGCATAAGAACGAGGTAGATTATACTTATTGCATGAAAAAAAAAGATTCCTTTGCTGTAACTCTATCAAGTTAGTCATTAGGAGGTGCAAAGATATGAAGGCCTCCATTAGACACAAATTTTCATATGAAAGACTTGTTTGTAAAAATTTCATAGGTTTGTAAAGTTCAAAATTTTACTCCACATAATTATTGTAGACCAGACGATTTGACACTCGAAAAGCTCTCCAAATGTCCAACTTTTAGACCACCACCCACGGATCCAAAGATTCGAAAGGGTTGAAAAAGTAGTCTAATGAGATAAGCAATGAATTCAAAGAACTATAACAAAAGGTTAGTATATTAAACAAAGGAACTATGTATACCATGTCTTAAATAAAAATACAGGTACAGAAAGAAAAGTACAGTCCTTAAGGGACATATCCCGAGAACTTGTAAAACACAGCTCTCAACTCACACTAGTACAAGAGCACTCACGCTCACACACTCACACTGCTGGTAGCATACGATGCAACTAATCGCCATCTCAACCGTCTGACACCGAACTCCTACAAGAGCGAGCCCCTACCTGAAGAAAGTATGGGAGTGAGCCTCACGAACAAAGCCCAGTAGGGATAACCAGTCCCTTACCGGCCAGAGCAGTAGAAACTCCAAAAAGCAGTAAACAGCTACAACTAGAAAGCACTAATTAGAAGACGACTACATTAACTACTATAAAATAGCGAAAACAAAACAACGTCCTGACCACCAACCAGGATTGGGCCACACCAACTCCCGTAGAACCAGAGGAGTCAGGCACAATGTAGAAACAACTCTCGACATGCATGTCGAGATAGTGAGATCATGGAGACAATCACTCGTTCTTAAAACCAGCATTCTTAAAAAGAAAGAGTCCATAGAGCAACCACCTGAGAATAGAGTCTCACCACAAGCACAACCAACTCGGACCTCCACGAGGTCGGGAAGTCACACATAGAACCAACTTGAAACTCGAGCACTCTACGAGGTCGGAAAACCACACACAGGTACCACCATGAACAGGCACCAGGGAACGGGTTACAGAACTGAGGTCGAGAGCGACACAGGCACACCGAGAGAACACACAAGTCAGAAACCACCAAAGGCACACATGAGTCAGGAAACACCCCACACCATATCTCGATACAACAACTAGAGATGGGGGCATACTCGCTCCAGCCCTCGGAACGATAACGAGGTTGGAGTTCCAACTCTACACAGGGGCTAGAAGCATAGGCCCACAAGGCACAGTCCAACGGAAGCATAGGGCACCACGATCAAGTGCCAAACCAAGAACGCCCTCGGGAGCGAGACATGGCTCAGCTACAACTATCATGCAAGCCAAGGTGACAAACCAACGGATGGAGCACACCTCAAGAGAAACACCGTCAGAACAACAGTAACCATGCCACCACCACTGATAGTCGGGAGCGCCCACAGGCCACTCATTGCTCGTCAGTCGGCTCCTGCCTCCAACCTCTCCGGAAGAGTGAGGCCAATGAGCCACTACCAGAACACAGCACAACAACCACAACTGCAGTCTAGCCAAGCTACAACCCTACGCTTGACCCCCCTTACATGGCTCCAGAATCAATGTAGAGCGAGGCAGTGAGAAACTGCACTGACTGGGTCACACTGAGAAGAACCACACCAAAACCACCTCGAAAACCCACCCCAATCAAGAGAGCGCTACAAACAACTCAACATTGCTGTCCAACTACTGTTTCCCCTTCAGCTCAAAGAAACCAACTCGAGCACTCTCGTAACCTGGAGTACTTTCTCTACAAGCTCCGAAGGATGGGGGTCTCGGGGAACGGCAACAACCCAACACAATAGGTCAATCCCTCACGTGTAGAGCATTGGGCAAACAGAGAATAGGCGAGACAAACACCAACAAACACACAACACAGCTGGCTTGTAACCCACAACAAGCCTAGCAGGTACAAGGCGTGCACAAACACACCTTTCGAAAGGGCCACCAACCAACGCAAGCACACATGCCACTAAAACTCGGTAGGTTAGAAAGAAGAGTCTACAACACAGGCAAACCGTAATTGACACAATGAATCAGTGCTACTAGGTCGCGACCACAGAGACGTCACCTCCAGAATTAAGAACACGATGACCGCCCTGTCGCGACCTGAATGCGACCACCGGGCCATCACCTTCAGATGAGAGCGCGACGTATCTACCCGTCACAATCCTTATCTGAACCTCGAACCCTAGGTAGACCATGCCCCAAGGTTCTTACCCAAACACAAAACTGAGCCAACCACCGAAAAATAGCCACGTACTAAGTGAGGGAACACACCCTAACCCGCTCAAGCACGGACCACCCTTGCTAAACCTGAAAACAGTGAAACAGTAAGGGCAGGGTGAACGCGACGACCAACAAGTCGTGACCAGAATGCGACCATGGACCTATCACCTTCCGTCTGATATCGCAACACCAAGCTTGTCGTGATATCAATCTGAAGACCAAAGGAAGGGATCAAGCCATCCCACGGTTCCCCAAGCTACAAACCACTACTAAAGGGAAGGGGAAAGAGGTGAACACCACCATCATCACTGAAAGAACCTCGGAAGAATCACAAATCTGATCCCTCCTGTTGTCCCACTTACGGCAGCAAGGTTTACCTAGCTAGAGAGGGGGTGAATAAGATAAATAGAAATCTGAAAACCAAAATCATAATTTTAAACTTTGGTTAGTGAAATAAATCGTGTATAAAGAGTAGTAATATGGAAGCACTTAAAAGACAATCACACACATGAACACAAGGAATTTATCCTGGTTCGGTACTTTCCCAAAAGAAGACCTACGTCTAGTCCCCAAGCAACCTCTTGGAATTTCACTAACCGGGGTACAATGCCCCTTTGCCCCTGCTGGTCTTCCTCTCTTTCTGGGCAAGAAGGCAGCCCACTATTACACCTCAGCCAGGTGCTTCTTTTACGAGTTGAGAAGCAACTCACTGGTACATGCCTTCAGCTAGTCACACCACCAGACACAAGTTGGTCTTGTCTTCTAACCAAGGAGAATGCTTGCACAGCAAGCCTTCTCTTCAAATGAAAAGGAACAATTTTGAAACACAGAGATAGAACTCGTGCCCCTAGACCAAGCGCAAGATGAGAAAGAATGCTTGGTCTGAGACGGTGCCTAAGGGAAAAGAGTATACAAGAAAAAACCTATCTTAGGCAACCCTACAGATCTCTCTCACAGATACACAATGTCATACAGAGAGAGAAAGGAGAGGATGAGGCTTGAACGCTCTTTGAAAGCATCTCAGGATTTCTACATCGGCACTTTTTCACTTATAGCTCTGCTTCAAAGCCTTTATCCTTTTATGGAGCTGCTAAACAAGAGAACTGTTGAAGGACAACCGTTAGAGCTCCTTGGATCCTTTGGGACTTTTCTTCTTCTTCTCCTCTCCTTCTTCTGAGTCTAACAGATATCTTCTTGTATCTACTGGCTCTTTGCAATAGAAGATGCTCTTCCAGCTAGTGCACACTTCCAAGGGCACAAGTAGCAGGTCCAACCGTTGTGTCTATGTATCAATGATCTATCAAAGACCTACATACAATAAATGCATGTTAGACTAGAGAAGTCTTCTGTCAGATTGCCTATACCTCTCTTGCCATGTTTCCTGCTAACAAGTAGAGATACTAGGTAGGTACTTTTCTTTCTTGCTGGAAGGAAGAAATCCTATGAGACAACAAAAAGAGATCTTTAGTCAGACAGGAAATAATAATTTAAACATATGAGGTACATTTGATATTTCATTGGGCGTTAAAGATATTTTGGAAGTCAATCGATGTGTTTAAAAATATATAAACACCAATCGATATGAAAACAACATCAATTGGAATGATATTAAAGTCATTTGGTCACCAATCGATAGATATAGTATTTATAACACCAATCGGATCATTTTATCTATCAATCGAAAAGATAAGACATAAAGTGTTCAACAATCGAAATGAAACTTAACACCAAATGGAACACTAGGTCATTAATCAATTATCTATTAAAACTTCAATTGGTCAAGATATGAACTTCGACTACTAAGAGTCTCAGTCGAAATCACACTTTTGCTTAGAGTATTAAGTAGATAGTCGAAGTGGGACTTCGGTTGGTATAGAAAATAACAAAGTCAGTCAAAGTGGAACTTCAACTAGTCTAGAAAAATAATGTAGTTAGTCAAAGATGAATTTTTTTTTTTAAACCAATTGATCGGCCTTAAACAATCGATGTGAAGCTTCACCAATCGATAGGAAAAATAACTTCAATTGATAGCAATATAACTTGAATCGATGCGAACTATAAGAATCGATATTCGACTTCGACCGGTAACTTGGACTGATCAGAAGAAAATCATGCATGACGAAGTGAAACTTCAACTGATGACTTCGACTAATCAGAATAAAGTCGTGCATGAATAAGTGAAACTTTGACTGTTAGCTTCAACTGATTAGAAGAAAGTCATGCATAAGGAAGTGAAACTTCGATTGATCAGAAGAAAATCAAGGATAACGAAGTGAAACTTTGACTGATCAGGGATTTTTTCTTCAATCAAAGTGGACTTAAATAGAAATCAATAGAGATTTTAAAATCATGGATGACAAAGTGAAACTTCGACTGATCACTTCGACTGATTATGAATGTCTTCTTCAATCGAAGTGGACTTAAATAGAAATCGATAGCAGTGCAAATCTTTTGAAGTGATAGAAGACATATTGTTATGGCCATAAATATTGTAGAAACATATTATAAAAATATTTATAATATTCATGATTTTTAGTTATTGCCAAAATATATGGATAAATATGTAGAGAGTGGTTCAACAATCTCCCTCTTTTTGGTGACGACAAAACTCATAGGAATTTTCTGATTTAAGAAATTTAATACAAGCAATAAACAAAAATTTTAAGGTAAATATTCTCCCCTTTTTGTCAATAACCAAAAATGAAAGATCTTACCATTTGCATTCTCCCTCTTTTTAGTTGTAGAGACTTCTTACTAATATGTTGTGAGGGTAATGGTTCAACAATGAGGATGTTTTCTCCCTTTTGAAATGCTCCCCATGAATGTAAGGCTTCCCCTTAGTGTGAGGCTCCCCCTTAGTTGTTGCTTGCCAAGTCTTTAATCAATTTGACTTCATCTGTCGACATTTCCTCCATGGTGTGTTGACATGTCCTTCATGTGTGTCAACCTGTGTCTTTTGTGTGTCGACAACCACTTGTTGAATTTTCATTTGATGATGCTTGCTCTTGTTGTCTTCTTGTCAAGACTTCAAGAGTTCCCTGTGTTGGCCCTTTTGGTGCGGCAGCAAGCTAACCTAGAGGGGGGTGAATAGGTTTTTCTGAAATCTAAAACACAGAAAATTATCACTTGAAAGTTTGGTTAGTCGAGTGTGATAGGGAATAGCAATGCGGAAGCAAATAAACAATCACACAAAGGACACAAGAAATTTATCCTGGTTCAGCCCTTCCCACATGGAAGTTCTACGTCCAATCCCCAAGCAACCTCTTGGGATTTTACTAACCAAGGGTACAGTCCCCCTCAAGGACAATACAACACCCAGCACCCCAGCTGGTCTTCTTCTCTTTCCTGAGGAAGAAGGCAACCCACTTCTCTTATAGGTCAAGAAGCCAACCTCCTGGTACAAACTTCAGTGCGGTTCTGCTAGACTTAAACCCCCATTTAGGTTCTACACTGAGTACAGTCCCTCAGTTGGACAGAAAAGGCCAGCAACTACATTGGCAAACTCTTCACGCAGGAAGAGACTCATTGTATACAGTCCTACAGCTGGACAGAAATCTTTCTTTAGAAAAGAAAGAACAGACCAAGAGCTATTACAAGATGAATACTAAGAACTCTAGCTCTCAGCCACAGACTCTCCCCTCAGATTTACAATGACCATAGAGAGAGAGTGAAGAGAGGAAGGCTTGAAAGCTTTGAAACTCCTGCTGTGAAAAGCTTCTCTTGATTTGGCTCGAGCTCCTCTCTTTCTTTGAGTGTATGTGGAGTTGAGGTTCCTCACAAGATGTACACTCCTTCAAAGATCTTCAAGAAAGCTCCCTTTTCTTCTTCAACCTTGCTTCATCTTTTATATGAGCAGCTTTGAACAAATCCGTTGGAGTTCTAGCCATTGCTCATCTTCTCTTTCTTCTGATATTTTGTGGTCTACGAGGTCTGCAAGTATAGAAGAAAGTGTTTAGAAAAAAAGTATTTCTGTCAAAAAGGTTCATATCTCTATGTTTCTTGTTGTCTCCCAGAAGTGGTAGGTAATCCCTTTTTTGTTGGTAGGAAAGAAGAGATCTAGAGAGATAAGCAAAAAGATCTCCTGTCAGAAAGATAAAAGATTACGCAAATAAAAAATATTTGACTTTTTCACTAGATGCCAAAAAATATTTTGAAATATAAAGAGAATCCATGTTTAAGTGATCAAATCCATGTTTTCAAGCAAATCGATGTTTAAGTGATCAAATCTATGTTGAAATCTATGTTTTCAAGCGAATCCATGTTTGAACAAAATTCATGTTTAAAGCGAATCGATGTTTCACTTATGAAATCGATGTGAGACCGAAATCGATGTTTCACTTATGAAATCGATGTGAGACTGAAATCAATGTTTCACTTATGAAATCGATGTGAGACTGAATCGATGTTTCACTTATGAAATCGATGTGAGACCGAAATCGATGTTTCACTTATGAAATCGATGTGAGACTGAAATCGATGTTTCACTTATGAAATCGATGTGAGACCGAATCGATGTTTCACTTATGAAATCGATGTGAGACTGAAATTGATGTTTCAGTTATGAAATTGATGTGAGACCGAATCGATGTTTCACTTATAAAATCGATGTGAGACCGAATCGATGTTTCACTTATGAAATCGATGTTTTCAACAGAATCCATGTTTTCAATAGAATTGATGTGGCACTTTGTGAACTGAAATCGATGTATATTGAATAGACATCGATTTTGCTTTTCAGTGCAAAACACACAGCGATAATTCCACAAATTTATATTTATTAGGAAAAACATGATATTTAATTTATTAGAAAATATGATATTAAATATATTTAATATTTAATTAATCATAAGTTTTGCCATCACCAAAATACCATAAATTTATATTTATTAGAAAAACATGATATTAAATATATTTAATAATATTTAATTAATCATAAGTTTTGTTATCACCAAAATATAAGGGTAAAATATAGAGTGGTTTAACACCCTGCATTGGTTTTACAAAGAAACAAAAAATCTTGTAAGGATGTTGGTAGCATTGTAATTTAAAGACTATAATCAAAAGAAAAATTTATTTGTGACTACTTCCTCTTTAGATTTGAGTTGGGTGAAGAGCTGGCAGTCACCAATACCTTGAGCATCCTTTGTTCATAATGCTCCAAGGCTATCTTGCAAATAAATTACTCAAAAATAGATACTCAAATCTTTTTGGGTCTTTGATGGTTAGATACATAAAAATGAACTTAAGGAATCTAGATTAAGTGTCTAGTGGGGTAGCAATTTACTGTGTGGCTTAATTTATTACAATGAGAACAATAGTAAATATATTTTATTTTTGAGGTCTGAGTGTTTTTGTAATGTTTGTTTGACATATATTTCTTAGAAACTTTTTTTTTCTGATGTACATCAATTTTTGTTTCTTTTACAAATTTTGGCAATGGATATTTACTAGGATGCTTAACTTGTTTTGTTTTTTCAAGAGGTTTATAACCAAGTCATTATTTATTGTTACTCGATCTTGAGCCTTTTAAACGTAGTTTGAGAGATGTTTTATTTACTCATTTATCTCCATGATTATGTATTTTGGTGATAACAAAATTTATCAAAATATTTCTATATTTATCTAAATCATGTGTTTTTACCTTAATATCATTTTGGTTAAGTCTGTCAACATGAGACTCAAAGGAAAAAAAATACTTCAAGGATCATCATTGTAAGTATTCCACGTATTTCTAAGTCCACTAGAAGGTGTTCAATTGCTTGTAAGTTTTTGTTGTCATTCATAATTTCATTCATAAGTTCATATTTTTCATCACTGATAATCTTTTCACAGTTTCAATCGAAGTCAAGTTTCATCTTCTATAGCTTTAAAACATCTTCATCCGAAGTCATGCATGTTTTACTTCTTGATCAATCGAAGCCAACTTTGTCATATCTGAAGTTTACTTCGTCATATGCAAAGCTTCACTTTGTCATGCGTGTTTTTGTTGTAAACAGTCGAAGTTCACTTCATCATATAAAAGTTCTACTTTGTCATATCCGAAGTTATATACGAAGCTTAAATCTATTGACTGCATTGTTTTCGTTTTATGTGAAGTTACACTTTGTCATATCCGAAGTCATATATGAAGCTTAAATTCGACTAACTGCATTGTTTTCGTTTTATGCAAAGTTGCACTTCATCATATACGAAGTTCTTCGTCATATCCAAAGTTCCACTTCGACCGATAACATTGTATTTTGCCCAGTCGAAATTTCCACATCGACTGTTTATGTTGTTTTCTTGTTTAATCGATTACTAAATATCTCACATTGATTACTGAACATTATACATCGATTGTCTTTAAACATCGATTATCTTTAAAGATCGATTATTTTTAAACATCGATTATCTTTAAACATCGATTATTTTTAAACATCGATTATCTTTAAACATTGATTATTTTTAAACATCTATTATCTTTAAACATCGATTGTCTTTAAACATCAATTGCCTTCAGACATCGATTGCCTTTAGACATCAATTGCCTTAGACATCAATTGTCTTAAACATTGATTGCCTTAGACATCGATTGTCTTAAACATCGATTGCTTTGTAAAACATCGATTACTATCACCTGTCATCATCATATCGATTGTTTCCTGCATATTGACTGTTGTTCTACATAAATTATCATTAATATCCTGATCATCTTTATCATAATGATCATCTTATTCTGTTGATTAAGAAATATTATGAATAAATTTTATTGATATGACCGTTGATTTCAATATCATTTTATATCAAGCTATTTTCCTTAAAAAAATCATATTGATCATATTACATATTTTTTTATCAAGGAACTTTCTGAAAACATCTTTGATAAAATGATTAAAATATTCTCAGACATATTTTTAAATATTCTTAGCAATTTTAATGCATGAAGTTTAAATCTCCCACCATCTGTTTTATTTGTAAGCATTTTAAGATGTCCTCTATACGCCAAATCTATTGCTGGATATAGTTCTCATACAGTATGACTTTTTGACTAATTGCCTTTTTTCATGACAAGTCTTCTAACTCTTTTCGTGTTAACAGAAAAGAACCTATCTTTCTTGGAAACACATCGATCATGTTAAGTATTCTAAAAGGCTTGGTTAGTCACGTGACACTACTCCATTGCAAAAAGTGCTTTGCGATTTGCCATCTTTATAACAAGTCTTCTTATGCTTTATATGGTGACAGAATGGACATATCTATTTCTATATAACACCTTTTTTGTTCGTTGACTGAAGACGTCTCTCTTAGTATTTAATGCCTGCAAGTTTTCAGTAGTCACATGTTTCTACAACGTAAACCCTGCTGCAACTACATGGAGCAAGCATCAAGAAAGGAGAGACAATGACTACTTCAACGGATATCTCAACGGCTACATCTGAAGATAGCAGAAATGCCTTTAAGAAGATAATGGTTGTGAAGAACAAAGAAGCAAGCACACATACACAAGTGTAGATACAGAGATCTTCACCACCCTTGAGATTAGAAGAGCAGTGCGCCCTTACTCCAACCTGATATGCTCCGAACTCTCGTGAAGCCTTCACTTCTCTTTTTCTTTGAGAGCCTGTTGTTTCTGAGAGGGTAGCATCATAGCTCCATTTTTTCCCTCTCAGTTCGTGCTTCAAATCAAGCAAGGCTTGTTGTATAAGCTTGATCTAGGGGCCATCCCTTTAACTCTCTTTCTAAGTGTTCCTCTTTCTGTGAGAAGAGAAGACCTGCTATGGGTAGGTGGTTTGTTCCCCTTGTTGAAGGAAAGACATGATGTTTTGGTTTTTCTGCCTCTTCTTGGGTTGAAGAAAAGGCCAGAGGGTGCTGGATGTATAAGTGTCCTTAAGGGGGGACTGTACCCTTGGTTAGTAGAATCCTAAGTAGTTTCTTGGGGATTGGACATAAGACTCCTAGTGATAGGAGATCTGAACCATGATAAAACTCTTATGCATTATTTGTGTGACTGTTTTTATCTTATTCCACTGCTCACTAACTCTATCATCTGTTATTAGTGTTTCTGTTTGAAGTTGTTTTCAACACGAAAATTTCAAGATATATTTTAAGCAATCTATTCACCCCCCCCCCTTTGGGCTTGCAACCTGTCCAACAAATTTTCCTTTCATTAATCTTTCTACATATTCTCTCAAGTATATATTTCTTCAGTTAGGGTTTTTAATTTTCTTCCAACCCTAATACATTATTGGTGTTGTTCTTTAAATCTTCACATGAAAGATCATTATTATTATTACTTTTTTTTAACTGAGTTTTCAATTGTTCCATTTTGAATTAAAGATTAGAATTAATGTTTTCCAAATAAGTAAAGTTATTTTTCATATTATTTAATTCTTTTACAACAACTTTATACTTCTGATAAAGTTCATTAAAAATATCTTCTAAGTTTTCTGATTCTGAATCTAAATCAGTGTAAGAGTTAAAGGATGAGTTATATCGTACCTTATCTAGTCCTACCATGAGGGCTAGACTCACTTGCTCTTCTTCAAAATCTGAACTTGAAGCATTTGTAGAGGAAACTTCTTCATTGTCCAATGCAGCCGCCATAGCTTTCATCTTGAATTTTCTATGCTTCTCATCTTTTCTCAGCTTCTTCTTGGACTTATCTGGTTGACCAGTTTTCGTGAGCCTTAAACTGTAGCAACCTGAATTTTAAAAATATAAATAAATAAAACTATTATTATAACATGTGAAATATTACAATGCAATTAAACTAAAATTTATGATTGGACAGTAAAAAATAAATTACAATGAGTGGTAAAGAAAGAGGGTCAAGACATGAATAATTGGGTTGGCCAATATTGAACAAGTATTAAGATGAATAAACCCGATAATGATAAACAGTATTATCACATATGAAAAACCAACTCGAAATCACACGAAATTTTAGGATGATAAATTAAATAATAGGATACAAATAATAATAAATAAATTAGAGTCAAACAAATATGTTTGGGTTAGTAAAATCGTAAACTCCGACTTAAGGTGATAATATCCGATAATGTCAAAAACTCATTATCATAGGTAACTAAGTCATGTGAAATAGATGTTTAATGTTCAATCATGTTTATTGGGCTCAATAGGAAGCCAAATATGAGAAATTAATATTTAAAATTCGTGTTAACCCAATAACCACTCTTAAAGTGGGTTAATTAAGTATAAAAGTGTGTCAAATGGGCCATGGTACAAGTTTAAACCCTAGCCCAATTGGGGAGCACGAATTTGCTTCCACTTACCCTCTTAATTGAGGTGGGATTAGAAGGAAATAGTCATATAAAAGAGCTCTAATCATGGTAGGACTCCTACCCTCAAGATTAGGAAACTTAAACTCATTTTTGCACAACTCTACCCTTATAAATACATCATAAACCCTCCATGGCCGCCCCCAACCATCTCCCAACCTTGCTAGACATGGGTGGATCGGCTAGGAGCAAGAAGAGGAGCTCTAGAGCAAAGATTTGGGTGTTCTTCATCAAAAAACATGGTTCTTCATCCCCTTTGCAAAAGACATTCAAAAGGTAGGTAATCTCGGGTCAAACTCTAATTAAACTTGTTCACAGATACCTATCTATGTTCCAAGCATGTTAGACAAGTTTTCCCCAATTTATATCATGCATATGCATCGAATTTAAGCCCCAAAGTTTCAGTTTTTGTGTTCATATGAGTTACATGTTCTTGATATTGTATCTCTTAAACCCCTTATCTAAAATTTATAAAACTTTGACTGAAGATTATTCAACATGTTAGGAAGGATTCCCCTCTATTTTTCTCAATTTGTATGCATTGGTTTGATCGTATTAAGCGTTTTCCAAGCATACTACGAATTAGAGCTTTTTAGACATAAAATTGAAATTCACGCATTCCTAGGCCAAATTTATTCAAATAAAATACATTGGAACCTTCTCCATCCTATTTAGGATAAGTTTCATGTTGAAAGTTTTGACTAAAAACGATTAGAAACATGTTTTTAAAGCATAACCAATAAATCGTGTTTTCTACAAAAATCTGGTCTTGGTCTGGGGACATAGCGCCCTCAGCTACTGTCAGACCCAGCCCGACGTAACACACCATCTGCCTTTTTGAATTTTAAAAATAATGCCGGAATTCTCTCTTGGCGCACCGTGCCCCCAATTGGCCATACCCCTTGCGCCGGCGTATTGCACCGACCTGCACCTTCTTCCCTATCCGGCACAGCGGACCGAGCCCTCTCATTGGCTTTTGTTATTTATTTTATTCTTTTCTCTTGTCTTTTGCACAGAAACCCCTTACTTCTATTTATTATTTGAAATAGACCAACCAGTAGTGTTTTTAAACCTTAAATAAATCTGATTAAGTACTTTGATTTAGTTTGATTAAACCTAATTAAGTCTTATTAAACTTGATTAACTATTTAAGTATGATTAAACCAGATTAAGTCTATTGAAAATTATAATTAAGCTTGATTAAGCCTTAATTAAGTATGATTCAGTCTATTTAAAATTTGATTAAGCTTGATTAAGTGTTATTAAGCACTAACTAAGTCTGATTAAGCTTGATTAAGTGTTATTAAGACCTAACTAAGTCTGATTAAGGTCTGATTAAGCTTTGTTAAGTTTGATTAAGCTTGAATAAGTCCTAATTACGTTTAATTAAGCTTGATTAAGTCTTATTAAGTTTGATTAAGTCCTAATTAACTCTAATTAAGTCTTATTAATTGCTAATTAACCTTGATTAAGATTAATTAAACTTGATTAAGCCATGATTAAGCTTGATTAAGTTCTATTAAGTTTTATTAAGCATGATTTTCATACTTCCAGTAATATAAAATGTGTTTAACCCAATTGTAAAGACGTTAATAACTTGAAATCTTATTCTAATATTCTTAATGATATGATCATGTCTCCATTACCATATGATTGATCTTATTCATCATCTTTTGCTCAGTTTATGGTTAAAATGACAACTTAAGCTTGAATGAAAAATTGGCTTGGTGATAATGGCATGTAGAGAACCTTACCTTAACCATGCATAGCTTTTAATCTATTCTACATGTTACATAATAGTCTTGCTTTATTTGGACTTTCTTAATTTTAAACTTGTCTTATTAGTTACTTCCCATGTTGGTCATAAATCCCTTGTTGTTCTATAACACACTTGATTTGGCA
The DNA here is from genome assembly GCA_014218235.1 of Colocasia esculenta. NCBI lineage: Eukaryota > Viridiplantae > Streptophyta > Magnoliopsida > Alismatales > Araceae > Colocasia > Colocasia esculenta. The sequence continues at coordinate 19,776,583 of CM024757.1, read as the reverse complement.
AGTTTTCGATACACATTACACTTGTACACTTGCACAAGTTAGGCAACCCTTTCTTGACAAATTGAAACCTCTCTATTGAACATTCTGTTCTGGCAGACTAGGAACCTTTTGTTAAGACCTTCGTAAGTCTCCGTACTCCGTGGATTCCCTCATGGAGACCGAGCTGGTTGTACCATTGAAGTTCCCAGGAGATAGTGTGCACTTTTATTTCTCATATTACTCTCTCGACATTAGTCCAAATTTAATGACAAAGACATTAGTGGGTTGTTAAACTTAAATTATGTCTGATCACCCTCTTTAAAATCGTGATCTTGAATCTTTGTCTTTGACATGATAGTCTTGAACTCTTTTGCCTTCTTGTGATACGTTCTTGAAGTACATTAATGATATTGGAGTCATGGACTCAAAACTCGTTCTTGTCACCCATGAGTCGACGGGCTCATTGAGACACATGCTAGTGTTGCGCAATACAAACCTGGCTGAGGGCACGTATTTGGTCCTGGAGATTCTGGCAAAGTTTTGTTACCTATGGGTGTGATTGTCAGATTCACCCCCGACAAAGTCCTGTTTACCCAAAGGTGTTGATTGCTCAGTTTCCCAAAGATGTTCGTTGCCCCAGGAATTGATCGTTAGGCTGATCCCCTAACAAAGTCGTGTTGCCTGGCATGGTGCGGAATCATGATTGGTGCTTCACATGGCACGTACTTGTTACATGTGATATACTTACATGACTTGAATTGTTACTCGCTACTTTGTGCTGGTCCTTAACCTGAGTGGTAGAGGGACGTACTTACTTGAGGCACTAATAGACCCTGTGTGATATGAAAAGTACATTCTTGTGGCGTGCCCAGAATAGGTTACTCAAAATGCTTGCTAGTGAATTGCCCTGCGTACTTGCACTTCCCATTGCTGTCTTGATCTCCTGAAAGATACTCTAGTGATTTTCTTGCGTAAAACAACTTTCTTGTATCATCTTGATTGTTCCCTTTTTAGTGATATATTTTTTGAATATAGCCGAACCAAAAGGAGATGGTAGGGGCATCCTCACATGTTTGAGAGGGCCACTACCTTCACCAAATGGCTAAGAGTGTTTTTGATTTATATGAGTGAGAAAACAAAAAAAGGGGGGGGGGGAGTACAAGGCAGACTAGGGCCGGATAGATGGGCACCCTACCTTATCAAGGCGATAGGGGCCCTTTACAATAGTGGGGAGATCAGCCCAAGAGTCCCAAATGACAAGATGAGTACAAGAGGATGCAAAACCAGCTAGACAACCCGCCACCTTGTTTCCTTCCGGAGGTACATGTATAATTTCAGCCTTAACTTTCTGGGTTTGAACACCAACATCCTGCAAAGTGCAAGCAAGTTCCCATGGGCAAGGGAGCTACCTGGTTGCAATGTGCAGGAGGTTGAGAGAGTCAGTCTCCAGCAGCACCTCATAGACGCCCTTGCTGCAGCAGATTGAGAGGTCGTCCCTAAGTGCTAGAGCCTCGGTAGAGAGGCTAGAATTCAGTCCATGGTAAGGTTTGGCAAAGGCACAACACATGTTGCCCTTGTGGTCACGCAGTATGCCTCCTCCTCCAGCTTCACCCGACGTCATGTTGAAAGCTCCGTCAACGTTCATCTTCAATCTTCCCGGTGGTGGAGTGAGCCATCTTACAACCTTGGGGATTAAGACTTTCAGATTTTCATTCCGACTGTTGGACTGGCAGAGGGCAACTAACCACGGCTGCAGAATTTTCTGAAAATTGGCTGCTATGGTAATGGCACGGATGGATAACATGCTTCTGTTGATGATGTGTTTGGTAGACATGTCTTGGCCTTGGAACCTGGCCCTATTCCGGCTGCACCAAATCTCCCACAAGACTGCCATGAAAGTGCAGTGTTTCAATCTACCAGCAGTGGTGGTAATTTCTGGATGTATTAAGAAGGAGGTCACACCATCAGCCACATTGATGATCTCCATGTTGTTGAATTGCAAGAGAGGGGACAGGTCTGTCCACACCTGGTTGGCAGTGTCACTTCTGAAAAACAAGTGTAGCAGACTTTCATGTTGATGATTTGGACAATAGGAACATTTAGAACATAGGGGCACGCCCTTATCTTTTACTGTTTTATCCACAGGGATTGAATTCAGAACCATCTGCCATAGTAAGATAGACCACTTGAGGGGGATGTAAGTAGACCATAGGGAAGTCCATTTCTGAGATGTTTCAGGTTGGAGGACAGATCGGACAGATTTCGTGGAGAACTGACCATTGGGATTTGAGCACCAAATCCAAGTGTCCTTGGTGTCATTAGTGGTCAAGAACTGAAACAGGAAGTGTCTAGGGCAGTACCTAAGAGCGGTCTGCAGATGAGTGTTCCCCAGGTTGCTGAAGGCCTACTGAATGGTACAATTTTTGTTGGGCATGTCGCATCATATATCTTCAGGAATATAGGCTTTGAGAGGTGCATTACCCGTCCATACGTCAAACCAGAAGTGGCCATCAGAATTGTTATCCATGGATATGATTCTGTGGTTACCTTGGATTAGCTATGCTGCTTGCTGCCATAGTCTTCTATCCGCTGCTAGCATGAATGGGAATTGGGCTTCAGAATGATGATAATTGAAGAGGTGCTTCCCTCTGAAAAATCAGGCCCATAGGGAGTTGGTGGATAGAGCCCTCCACAACATTGTAGTTCTGAACGCAATCTGCATATGGTGCAGATTCAGAACACCAAGGCTTCCACTATCCTTCAGTTGAGCAATGGTTTTCCAACTTTTCCAGTGCCTCATCGGAGAGCCCTCATAGGAACCCCAGAAAAAATTAGCAAGGATTCTGTGGAAGGCCCTCACAATAGTGGGTGGGATGGACACAACATTCATGGTGTAGATGGGGAGGGCGGACAGAATGTGTTGGATGCGAATGAGTCTTCCTCCCATGGATAGAAACTCAATTTTCCACCCTTGCAACTTACTTACAGTCTTGGAGATAATATTGGCAAAATGAGCAGGCTTATGTCGGCCTATATATATGGAGACTCCCAGGTATTTGATTGGTAGTTTGGTTCTGACGAAACCAGTCATCTTGCTGATCTTTTGGAGAAGGTTGTCCGTGGCATTTTTGGATACATAGTAGGAGCTTTTATGTTTGTTGATAAGCTGACCAGAGGCCTCTTCATAACTCTTTAAGAATGCCATGAGTCTCCTCAAATGTCTCACTGAAGCATTGGAGAAAATACTGACACATGAGTTATCCTGACCTTCTTGAACTATTGACCATGTTTATTACTTCCAAATGTGAATACTCTCCTGTACATGCAATATACCTTCTAGCGTGATAATCTCTTTGAACATCTTTTGAATGCATTGCTAATTATGTTTTCACTGGATTTATCATGCATGTTAGAACATTTTGTTTATACTCGTGCCTGCCTGAGTAACATGTTAATCACTTATATCATTGTCCGCACATCGAGATGTAAATCTTACTGGACTAGTTTGCTCACACATGCTTTCTTAACATTTTCAAGAAGTAAGAATGAAGAATAAAGCTTAATGATGGGATTGTGTGCTGAGCGTGAATTACACTTTAGAGAGCCTTCCTTTATTCTATTTAGTGAGAGATTGGTCATCAATGAAATTTTATCTTTCTTTGAGAGATAACTAAGACTAGTAAGTAGAGAGTTGTTTTTAATTTGACATTGGATATTATATTAATAATTTATTATGATGAATGGAGCTTTGATTATTGAATTATGGGCCCTACTGGTATTAGTCATTGTCTATGGCTTCTGAATGCATGCTTGTTCGTTGCATCTCTCGATTAATTCCGCTGCTAAAAATCAGAGGCGTGACAGAGTGGTATCAGAGCCTAGGCTTTCCCAAAGTCCTATGATACATTAGAGGCTAAGTTATGACCCTACGTTAAAGGATCGTGGTCGTGAGGATCTAGGAATCATAGGGTTTGTATCTAGTGTTAAGTTAGGTTCACTGTAAGCACCTGGTGAGATTGGGTAGAGCCTAAGGAGAGCTAGTTCAAAGGTTGATAAACATGTATCTGAGATAAGTGACCTACTTTGAAAATTATGCCTTACATGCGCAATCTTAAGTGGGGGAGATGATCAAAATAAATATTTCGAATAATTTGGTACTCATGTCATTCCATATCATATGAATTTGGAGAACCAAATTCTTTTAACTGGGGGGGGATGTAGCAACCGAATTTTAAAAATATAAATAATAAAATAATTATTATAACATGTGAAATATTGCAATGAGATTAAACAAACATTTATGATTGGTGAAATATGCAATGAGATTAAACAAAATTTATGATTGGACACTAAAACTAAATTACAATGAGGGGTAAAGAAGTGGGTCAAGACATGAATAATTGGGTTGGCCAATATTGAACAAGTATTAAGACGAATAAACCCAATAACGATAAACAATATTATCACATATGAAAAACCAACTCGAAATCACACGAAATTTTAGGATGATAAATTAAATAATAGGATACAAATAATAATAAATAAATTAGAGTCAAACAAATATGTTTGGGTTAGTAAAATCGTAAACTCCGACTTAAGGTGATAATATCTGATAATGTCAAAAACTCATTATCATAGGTAACTAAGTCATGTGAAATAGATGTTTAATGTTCAATCATGTTTATTGGGCTCAATAGGAAGCCAAATATAAGAAATTAATATTTAAAATCTATGATAACCCAATAACCACTCTTAAAGTGGGTTAATTAAGTATAAAAGTGTGTCAAATGGGCCACCACAAGTTCAAACCCTAGCCCAATTGGGGAGCACGAATTTGCTTCCACTTACCCTCTTAATTGGGGTGGGATTAGAAGGAAATAGTCATATAAAAGAGCGCTAATCATGGTAGGACTCCTACCCTAGATTAGGAAACTTAAACTCGTTTTTGCACAACCATACCCTTATAAATACATCATAAACCCTCCAAGGCCGCCTCCAACCTTCTCCCAACCTTGCTAGACATGGGTGGATCGACTAGGAGTAAGAAGAGGAGCTCTAGAGCAAAGATTTGGGTGTTCTTCATCGAAAAATGTTGTTCTTCATCCCCTTTGTAAAAGACATTCAAAAGGTAGGTAATCTTGGGCCAAACTCTAATTAAACTTGTTCATAGCTACCTCTCCATGTCCTAAGCATGTTAGACAAGTTTTCTCCAATTTATATTATGCATATGCATCGAATTTAAGCCCCAAAGTTTCAGTTTTCGTGTTCATACGAGTTATATGTTCTTGGTATTGTATCTCTTAAATCCCTTATCTAAAATGCATGAAAACGTTGACTGAAGATTATTCAACATGTTAGGAAGGATTGCCCTCTATATTCCCCAATTTGTATGCATTGGTTTGATCGTATTAAGTGTTTTCCAAGCATACTGCGAATTAGGGCTTTTTGGTCATAAAATTAAAGTTTAGGCATCCCGAGGTCAAATTTATTCAAATAGAATACATAGGGACCTTCTCCATCCTATTTATGACAAGTTTCATGTTGAACGTTTTGACTAAAAATAATTAGAAACATGTTTTTAAAGCATAACCAATAAATCGCATTTTCTGCAAAAATCTAGTCTTGGTCAGGGCACACAGCGCCCTCAACTGCTGTCAGACCCAGCCCGGCGCAACGCACCACCTGTCTTTTTGAATTTTAAAAATCTCGCCAGAATTCTCTCTTGGCGCACCGCGCCCCCAATTGGCCATACCCCCTGCGCCGGCGTATTGCACCGACCTGCACCTTCTTCCCTATTCGGTGCAATAGACCGAGTCCTCTCATTGGCTTTTGTTATTTATTTTATTCTTTTCTCTTGTCTTTTGCGCAGAAACCCCTTACTTCTATTTATTATTTGAAATAGACCAACCAATAGTGTTTTTAAACCTTAAATAAATCTGATTAAGTCTGATTTAGTTTGATTAAACCTAATTAAGTCTTATTAAACCTGATTAATCCCTATTTAAATATGGTTAAGCCAAATTATGTCTATTTAAAAGTCTAATTAAGCTTGATTAAGTGTTATTAAGCCATGATTAAGTATGATTAAGCTGGATTAAGTTTATTTAAAATCTGATTAAGCTTGATTAAGTGTTATTAAGCCCTAACTAAGTCTGATTAAACTTGATTAAGTGTTATTAAGACCTAACTAAGTCTGATTAAGGTCTGATTAAGCTTTATTAAGTTTGATTAAGCTTGAATAAGTCCTAATTAAGTTTAATTAAGCTTAATTAAGTCTTATTAAGTTAATTAAGCCCTCATTAAGTCTGTTATTCCCTAATTAACCTTGATTAAGTTCAATTAAACTTGATTAAGCCATGATTAAGCTTGATTAAGTTCTATTAAATTTTATTAAGCATGATTTTCATACTTCTGGTAATATAAAATTTATTTAACCCATTTGTAAAGACGTTAATAACTTGAAATCTTATTCTAATATTCTTAATGATATGATCATATCTCTATTACCATATGATTGATCATATTCATCATCTTATGCTCAGTTTATGGTTACAATGATAACTTAAACTTGAATGAAAAATTGGCTTGGTGATAATGGCATGTAGAGAACCTTACCTTAACCATGCATAGCTTTTAATCTATTCTGCATGTTACATAATGGCCTTGCTTTATTTGGACTTTCTTAATTTTAAACTTGTCTTATTAGTTACTTCCCATGTTGGTCATAATTCCCTTGTGTTCTATAACACACTTGATTTGGCACGTTTTTGATACACGTTACACTTGTACACTTGCACAAGTTAGGCAACCCTTTCTTGACAAATTAGAACCTCTATGTTGAACATTCCGTTCTGGCAGACTAGGAACCTTTTGTTAAGACCTTCGTAAGTCTCCGTACTCTGTGAATTCCCTTATGGAAACCGAGCTGGTTGTACTATTGAAGTTCTCAGGAGATAGTGTGCACTTTTTTTTCTCATATTACTCTCTTGGCATTAGTCCAAATTGAATGACAAAGACATTAGTGGATTGTTAAACTTAAATTATGCCTGATCACTCTCTTTACAATCGTGATCTTGAATATTTGTCCTTGACATGATAGTCTTGAACTCTCTTGACTAGTCCATCCTTATTGACACACATTGCCTTCTTGTCATACGCTCTTGAAGTACATTAATGATATTGGAGTCATGGACTCAAAACTCGTTCTTGTCACCGATGAGTCGACGGGCTCATTGGGACACATGCTAGTGTTGTGCAATACGAACCTGACTGAGGGTCTGTATCTGGTCTGAAGATTCTGGCAAAGTCCTATTACCTATGGGTGTGATTGTCGGAGATTCGCCCCCGACAAAGTCATGTTTACCCCAAGGTGTTGATTGCTCAGTTTCCCAAAGATGTTCCTTACCCTAGGAGTTGATTGTTAGGCTGATCCCCAAACAAAGTCGTGTTGCCTGGCGTGGTGCTGAATTATTATTGGTGCTTCGCATGGCACGTACTTGTTACATGTGATATACCTGCTTGACTTGACTTGTTACTCGCTACTGCGTGCTGGTCCTTAACCTGAGTGGTAGAGGGACGTACTTGTTTGTGGCACTAGTAGACCCTGTGTGATATGAAAAGTACATTCATGTTGAGTGCCCAGAATAGGTTACTCAAAATGCTTGCTAGTGAATTGCCCTATGTACTTGCACTTCCCATTGCTATCTTGATCTCTTGAAAGATACTCTAGTGATTTTCCTGCGTGAACAACTTTCTTGTATCATCCTGACTGTTCCCTTTTTAATGATATTGACACATGAGTTATCTTGACCTTCTTGAACTATTGACCATGTTTATGACTTCCAAATGTGAATACTCTCATGTACATGCAATATACCTTCTAGCGTGATAGTTTCTTTGAACATCTCTTGAATGCATTGCTAATTATGTTTTCACTGGATTTATTATGCATCTTAGAACATCTTGTTTAAACTCGTGCCTGCCTGAGTAGCATGTTAATCACTTATATCATTGCTCGCACATCGAAATTTAAATCATATTGGGCTAGTTTGCTCATACTTGCTTTCTTAACATTTTCAGAAAGTAAGAATGAAGAATAAAGCTTAATGATGGGATTGTGTGCTGAGCGTGAATTACACTTTAGAGAGCCTCCTTTATTCTAGTTAGTGAGAGATTGGTCATCATTGAAATTTTGTCTTTCTTTGAGAGATAGCTAAGACTAGTATGTAGAGAGTTGTTCTTATTTTGGCACTGGATATTGTATTGATCATTTATTATGATGAATAGAGCTTTGATTATTGAATTATGGGCCCTACTGGTATTAGTCATTGTCTATGGCTTATGAATGCATGCTTGTTCGTTGCGTCTTCTGATTAATTCCGCTGCTAAAAATCGGGGCGTGACATGGACAGTTTGGCCTTAGATGTCTGGGCTGCTTATATTCATAGTAGATTGGTTTTTTTTTTTCCTCTTTCTTCTGGATCCTTCTTGATCCATTCCTCTTTAAAATTTTCTGAAGCTTTGACAGCACTATCAATATCACTGCTTTTACTAGTAGTGGCTTCATCCGAAGTGCTTTCTTCTGCCTTGAACGCTTTGTTTATCTTTCTTCTGAATGCACTTTTCCCTAATCTCTCCATATTGATCTCATCAGCCATTAATGACCCTATGAGCTTTTCAAGTGATATTATGGAGAGGTCATTTGCTTCTTCTATAGCAATGACCTTGGGATTCCATTGTTTGGTAGAGATCTGAGGATTTTTCTCACTATATCTCCAATGCTATATGCTTTGCCAAGTCCTGCAAGACCATTGCTTATATCATTGAGTCTACTATACATTTGTGTAATGGTCTCACCTGTCATCATTTGAAATTTTTCGTATCGAGTAACCAGGATATCAATCCTAGTTTCCTTCACTTTGTCGTTTCCTTCATATGTGAGCTTTAGCTTGTCCCATATTTCTTTTGTTGATTTGCAAGCTGAGATCCTGTTGAATTCTCTCCTTGTCAAGGCACAACAAATGAGGTTCTTGGCTTTACTATTATGTGAAAGTATCCTTTTGTCATTGTCTGTCCACTCTTCTCTTGGGTTGAGAACTATCAGATCTTCTTCTTCAATGATAGTCCATAGCTGATAGTCATAACCCTGGAGGAAGAACTCCATCCTCGTCTTCCAGTAGTTGTAATCTTCTACATCGAACAAGGGTGGTCTGTTGACAGATTGGCCTTCTATGTACCCTTGGGCTACCATGGATCTTTGATCTTAAGATCATTGGATCTTATTCTCAGATACCACAACTCTGATACCACTTGTTGGCCCACTTACTGTTGTACTATATAGATTTGATGATCATAAAAACACTAAGTTTAACTCATGATTCAAAAAATCACAAAACATTGAATATAATTCATGTTTTTGACCAAGCATTTGATTTATGTTTATTTAATTTGAGGGTCTAATTTGTGTGTTAATTATGCAGTACATTTGCTCAATAGTTGCATTTGAAGTGGACAATACAAAGCCTAAGACTTGGACAAAATATTAAGACAAGACTGGAAGAAGAACTGCAAAATTGACAATCGGACAATCGACTCTGAGAAATCGATCGACCATATTGAAAGAGAATTCATGTCAGATCAATTCTAGTTCAAAGGCAATTCATGTCAAATCGGTTATGAATCAAAGGGAGTCGATGATCGATCGATTACCTGTCCAAGTTGGACGACCGATTAGGGTAAATCAGACGACCAACCTAGCTAGAAGCTTTGACAGTGGGACACCTGAAAAGTTGAACGACCGATTCTCCAAAGTTGGTCGACCGAACAGTCAACTGATCTGCCAGCCGAAGTCCTAATCGAAGCAAAGTTGAATCGGACGATCGATCCGAAGAATTCGGTCGACCGATTCTGGAGTTTTTCCATACGAACTTTCCTAAACATAGTCCTATCAAGATCCAACTCTTTTCAAACATACATGGACTCTTTGGGTTATAAATACAACATGTTCCCATGTTCTGGAAGAAGAGAACACACCTACAAGAATCCAACTTGAGCCCTAGAGTTCAAGAGAGGATTGTGCTACCTAAGGAGAGCCAACAGATGCTCTAAACCTATCGAAGCCAAAGAACTAGTCTTCATCATCCAGAGCCTTCCAACATACCTAAGAGGTGTTTCTACATCTGAAGGGCATGGACCTAGTACTACTACTGATAATCTCATAATTGTTATGAATAATCGTTCCATTTTATTGATAAATACTTGATAAATTCATAAATCTCTATTATCATTGGATTACATGGGCGATAATTGATTAAATATATGTTGTGTTATGTTTGCAGGATTAATGGGCCAAGAAATGAAGTGTCAAATGGGCCAATAAATCTTATTGGACCAAGAGAATAAAGAGAGACTCTTTTCCCTCTCTATCTTTTCAATTTTTAAAATTCCCTCTCTTTTTAAAATCACTCCTCTATTTTCTAAAATATCCCCCTCTAATCTCTCATCTTTCCTCTCTTCTCTCTACCTATTTTAAAAGAAGATCTTTTCTCTTTCTCTCTCTCTCATTCCTTCATTTCCCTGTATTCCTTCTCTCTTTCTCTCTTCTCCCTCTCTCTTTTCCCCCGCTGGAGGAGAGACCTCTACTCCCTCTCTTCTCTTCTTCCTCTCCCCTGTCTCTCCTGGCCTACTCTCTCTTCCTGGAGATAGTAGCAGCAGCAGCAGGCACGCTCCCGTGCACCCCTGCACCCAGGCCCGCCAGCAGCCCCACCCGCGCACCAGCGCCCGGCGCCAGCACCCCCGCGCACACCAGCAGCCGCCTGCCTGCCCGCCAGTGCCTACCGCGTGCCCTGCTGCACCCGCCCGCGCGCCCTGCCAGCCGCGCACCTGCGTGCCCTGCCTCTGCCGCCCGCACGACCCTGCCTGCGCCGGCCTACCGCTGCCCCCCGCGTGCCCCGCCCGCTGCTGCCACGCGCCCTCTCCACGCCTCCACAGCCCGCGCGGCCCCTACGTGCATGCATGCACGTAGAGGCGCAGTGCCTCCTCTCTCCTCTCTCTCTCTCCCGCGCTCTCTCTCTCCTCATCGTACGCTCTCTCTCCTCTTTTTCTCCGCTCTCTCGCCTCTATCCCGCTCTCTCTCCTCTCGCCCTCCTCTCTCATTTCTCTCTCTCTTCTATCGTCTCTCTCCTCTCTCTTTCGTCTCTCTCTCGCTCTCTCTCTTCTCGTCTCTCTCTACTTCTCCTCTCTCTCTCTCTCTCTCTCTCTCTCTCTCTCTCATGTTCTGTTTCTCTCTAGGTTATTATTATTTTTGTTTATTTTTTTTTGGTATTGTGTTAGACTCTCACATTCATGTAACAATGTTAGTTATTGTTTGTTAATTTGTTCTCTCTCTTTCTACTCTCTCCTTCTCTCTATCACTTTCTTTTAATGTTTACTTAATTTAGATTCAGTTAGTCTAATTAAATAATTAGTTTATCTTATCTCTCTCTATCTTTCTCTTTAATTTAAAATTTATTTCGTGCAACTTAGTTAAATATCACCACGTTATTTTTCTACACAAAAACTCAAGGTTTTCAACTCTAAAAGCTTTTTCCCCGAGGATTCGACTCGGCTCTCACCACTTAACTATTGTTAACATCTTTAGTGTAAGCCGATTAATTTTGAGATTGTTAATCACGTGTTTAACGACGCATTCGTGGGCTATCAATTTTTAGCGCCATTGCCGGGGAATTAGATTTTTAGTTTTGTTAATCTTGGTTCTTTTATATATATTGATTTTCACATCTTCTCTCCTTTTTCAGGTGTCAAAACAAAAGAAAATTCAGAAAAATTGCAAGACCTTGTTTAGAAGCTTTCTACATCAACCAGTTCTTCACCTAAGTTATCGTCAGTCAAAGACAACCACAAATGCTGAATCTCTGGAACAGGAGAACTCTACACTTTACTATTTAGATTGTTATCTCTCTTGTTCATGCTTTATTGTTCTTTCTAGAACCCAGAACACATCTGTGTATATGTGCTCTGTTTGTGAGCATGTTGTGGTGTTGGTGTGTAATGCGTGCACGCATACACGCTTGGTTGTCTCGTCCCTGAGAAACGAGGTGGGGTTTGTGTTGTTCCCGTAAACAACCGTGTGTGTGGTGAGGGGTTTGTAACTTGTACCGAAAAACAAGTTAGTGGAAAATCCTCACAATGGTGTGGGGTAGTGGATGTAGACGCATACAGGGGTGTGTTTGTCGAACCACTCTAAATCCTACATGCATGTGTGGTTTGCATCCATCTCTTCTATCTCTGTTCTATGCATGTTATGATAGTTGGTTTCATCTGTATACTTGTTATATTCCACTGTGCATATCACATAATAGGTTTGATTAATTTAGTCGAATCTATTCTGTGTAAAAGGTTTTTTATTGAGCGATAACCAATTCATCCCTCCCCTCTTAGTTGTCCATCGCATCCCGAACTTCAATTGGTATCAGAGCAGAGCTCTTGATCTAAATAGAGATTCTGTTTGCGATGGCCAACAAAGGATGTGTGCCTGAGGGTCACTCTATCAACTGTCCACCCTACTTTGATGGCAGCAACTACACTTATTGGAAGAGCCGTATGCACGTCTTTCTCAAGGCTCAAGATGATGAGATTTGGAAAGTCGTAAATACTGGTCCTTATGAGTTGCCAGAGGATGAAGGAAAGTGGACGGAGGATAGCATTAAAAAATTCAAGACGAATTTTAGTGCCTTGAATATTTTGCAATGTGCTATTCATCCTGATGAATATTCCCATTTTTCCATGTGCAGTTGAGCAAAGGCGATGTGGGATAAATTGAAGCTTATCTATGATGGCACTTCAGAGGTCAAGGAGACTAAAGCCAACATCTTGGTCCATGAATATGAGATGTTCAAGATGAGCCCTGTGGAAATAATCTCTGACATGTTTGCATGGCTCTCCAAGATCACCAATGGATTGAAGGCTCGGCTCTTGGCAAGAACTACACGGACATGGAGATCGTTCGTAAAATTCTAAGATCCCTCCCACCGGCGTGGCATACAAAAGTCACAGTCATTGAGAACTCCAAGAACCTATGAAGCCTCACTGTGGAGGAGTTGATTGGAGTCTCATGACATATGAGATAAATCTGAAGAGGGAGGAGGCTGAGCAACCCTTGCTTAGTAAGCAAAAGGATGTAGCACTCAAGGCAAGGAAATCCAAGGCAAACAGTTCAGAAGTAAACTCCTCAAGTGTAGATGAGGAGGAAGTGGTCAAGATTGCACAAAGCTTCAAAAAATTTCTGAGAAAGAAAAGGCCACAGTATGCAAAACGTTCTATGGATTCCAAGGGTAAAAACAAGCCAGAAGACTCTAGCAGAAAATTAGAATTGATCTGCTACGAGTGCCAAGGAATTGGGCACATAAGATTAGAATGCCCAATATTTTTGAGGAAGCAGAATAAAGAGAAGGTAAAGAAGCCCAAAGCCATGGTCGCCACCTAAAGTGATTCTGACCAGACATCCTCCGAGGCTGAAGAACCCAAGAAGGAGGAGTGCAGTCTCATGGCTATTAAGGATGAATCTCCCGAGGTAAACTCTGACCGAGAATCCTTTACCCTTGAGGAGATTGAACAAATGTACTTTGATTTGTATGAAAAATACAGAAAAGTTAAAAAAGGAAAAAATGGCTTGAAAAACAAAATCAATGATATTTTGCATAATGAATATCCATGTGAATCGTGTGACTTGTTGAATGTTCAATCCAATGTTCTTCAAGATGAAAATGAAATCATGCAGAGCAAAATTTTATTGTATGAACAAGAAATGGAATGCATGGCTAATGATAATGGTTTTTCAAAAAAAAATCTACATGCTTGAAAAGGAAAACACATCTTTGAAATCTGAAAAAGAAAAACTAAAAAATCAAGTGCATGTGCTTGAAAAGAATGTTAAAAATTCTGAAAATTCTGTCAAGAAAATGCATGAAACAATAGATGATCTAAAATCAACTCTCTCTAGACTCATGAAGGAGAAGCAAAAGCTTGATGAAGTCCTTAGTGTTAAGGTGACCACTAACAGACATGGTTTATGCTATTCTCCTAAAAATAACAAGATCAAATATGTTGAGTCTAAAACAGTCACATCTTTTGTTCATGCTTCCAAAATTCCAAGCACTTCACAATCTCATGTTAATAAAAATGTTCATGTGAAAACAATTGTTCATGCTAAGAAATTTGTGCAACCTAAATCTGTTCATGCTAAGAAATAGGTACAAAATAAAAAACAAGCTCATGAAAAAGGAAAGCATGTTATTCATCTTGTTGTTCATAGGTCACAACCCACAGAACACAATTCAAATGTCACATGTTATTTCTGTGGTGGGTATGATCATATGAATTATAATTATTTTTTTAAAAGAAACATACAGAAAATGAACTTGGTGTGGATAAGGAAGTATTTGTTCCCTTCTAAGACTAACAATGTTGGACCCAAAACCATTTGGGTACCAAAGAAATCCACCTGAGATCTGTGGTTGTAGGTGTCTTGTGAAATTTTGAGATGAAGCATCAAATGGTATCAATGTGAATCTCAGGACATCTACAGTCTATACTGCTTTATGAGTATCATATTATTCTATTTTGGACTTTCAAGGTAACATATGAATACTCATGTATGCTTTTTTTTTGTTTAATCCTTTAGATTTTGATAATAGGCTGTGTTTTTTTATCAAAAAAAAAATGAAAATCGAAAACACAAAAAGAGTCTGAAGTCCTAGTGTCTTTTTCTTATCTATCCCTTGTGTGATTGCATGTAAGCTATAAATAAAGACACTTGTTTGACTCTTTCTATGGCCTAATACTCCCTTGATATTCTATTGCATTGGCTTAAAACTTAGTGTGCATTAATTCAGCCACTAAGGGGGAGATTTATGCATTTGATGTGTGTACACATTAAGGGGGAGCCACATAGTTATGTATTTAACTTGCTTCTCAAAATTCATTTGAAATTGAAATCAACACACTAATGCACATGACTATAATTAATAGATATCACTTTAATGATCGGTGGAAATTTTTCTTAATACTTTTGTGATACTTAAAATCCAGCTAGCTTGTAGTGACTCGAGAGGAGAAAACTACTTGTCCAAAGTGAAAAGTAGAACTGAACTTAGTAACCGGATCTTTCCACTGAACAAGTGAGAAGTCTCACGTCGAACGGCAATACTTTCCTCAAAAGTGAAAGAAAAGAAAGAAACAAAAAAAATGAGTCAGATCATTTGTTTCTGAAAAAAAAGGACATAGTGATAGCTACCAAAAATCGAGGGTCTATCATGCATGTGTAAGATTGAGAGTTTCCGTTAGTGTTGATTAGAATTCTCAATATCATCATGTGTGATTCCTCTTAATCATGTTTCGCATTTCACTTTAAATGGCATTTAACTTTGAATGTGTGTTGAGAACTTGATTAAACACTGAACTATTTAATGGCTATCTTTTAGAGCATGCACTCCCATCAGATTCCCCAAAGTGACATTTTCACATACTCTGTACTTATGCCAATTGCTTTTCTTATCCCTATTACCACCCACTTCTAATGCTGTCAAAAAAGGGGAGAGAATATGTAGATTTTGTGTATTCTGGTTTGGGGAGAGAATATGGAGAGTTTGTGTCCAAAAATAAAGGGCAGATTTAGAGTCAAAAGTATTTTAAAGAGGGGGAATTAAACTTGCATGACTGAATGCATGCATTGTGTTATATGAAAACACATAAAAATCAAATCAAATTGTTATCTAAAATCAAATGTTGTGTTTTGTGTGAAAAATCTACAAGTGTTTTGTCATCATAAAAAAAGGGAGAGATTGTTGCACTATGTAGGTTTTGATGATCGCAAAAACACTAAGTTTAACTCATGATTCAGAAAATCACAAAACACTTAATATAATTCATATTTATGACCAAACATTTTATTTATGTTTATTTAATTTGAGGGTCTAATTTGTGTGTTAATTATGCAGTATATTTTTCCAATAGTTGCATTTGAAGTGGACAATACAAAGCCCAATACTTGGACAAAACAGAAAGACAAGACTGGAAGAAGAACTGCACAACTAACAATCGGACGACAGACTCTGAGAAATCGGTTGACTGATATTGAAAGGGAATTCATGTCAGATCGATTCTGGTTCAAAGGCAATCCATGTCAAATCGGTCATGAATCAAAGGGAGTCGATGATAGATCAATTATCTGTCCAATGTTGGACAACCGATTTGGGCAAATCAGACGACCAACCTAGCCAGAAGCTTTGGCAGTGGGACAGTCGAAAAGTTGGACGACTGATTCTCCAAAGTCAGTCGACCGAACAGTCAGCTGAACTGCCATCCGAAGTCCCATTCGAAGCAAATTTGAAATCGAACGACCAATTCGAAGAAAATTGGTCGACCGATTCTGGAGTTTCTCCATACGGACTTTCCTAAACAGAGTCCTATCAAGATCCAACTCTTGCCAAACATATACATGGACTCTTTGGGTTATAAATACAACAAGTTCCCATATTATGGAAGAAGAGAACACACATCCAAGAATCCAACTCGAGCCCTAGAGTTCAAGAGAGGATCGTGCTACCCAAGGAAGAGCCAACAAATGCTTTGAAGCTGTAGAAGCTAGAAGAATGTGTCTTCATCATTCAGAAGTCTTCCAAACATACCTGAGAAGTGTTTCTACATCTGAAGGGTGTGGACCTGGTACTGCTACTTGCAAGAGCTCGTTCAGAAGCTTTCTACATCGGCCAGTTCTTCACCTAAGTCATCGTCAGTCAAAGATGACCACAAAGGTCAAATCTCTAGAACATGAGAACTTTACACTTCACTGTTTGGATTGTTATCTCCCATGTTCATGCTTTATTGTTCTTTATAGAACCCTAAACACATCTATGTGTATGTGCTCTGTTTGTGAGCACATTGTGTTGTTAGTGTGTAGCGCATGCGCGTATACACGCTAGGTTGTCTCGTCCCCGAGAAATGAGGTGGGGTTTGTACGTTGACCCCGTAAACAATCGTGTGTGTGGTGAGGCGTTTGTAACTTGTACCGGGAAACACGTTAATGGAAAATCCTCACAAGGGTGTGGGGTAGTGAACCTAGATGCACACAGAGGTGTGTTTGTCAAACCACTCTAAATCCTACGTGCATGTGTGGTTATATTCCGGTGTGCATATCACATAATAGGTTTGATTAATTTAGTCTAATCTATTCTGTGTAAAAGGTTTTTTATTTAGTGATAACCAATTCAACTCTCCCCTCTTGGTTGTCCATCGCATGGTTGTCCATTGCATCTTGACACTTCACTTACGGCAGTAAGGTTTACCCGCGCGGGGGGGGGGGGGGGGGGGGGGGGGGGGGTGGATAAACAGAAAACAAAAAACAAAATCTTTAAACTTTGGTTAGTGAAATAAATCGTGTTGATAAAGATAGCAATGTAGAAGAAATTAAAAGACAATCACACACATGAACATAAGGAATTTATCTTAGTTTGGTACTTCCCCAATAGAAGACCTATGTCCAATCCCCAAGCAATCTCTTGGGATTTCACTAACCGGGGTATAATCCCCCCAAGAATTTACAACACCCAGCCCCTGTTGGTCTTCTTCACTTTCATGGAAAAAAGGTAGCCCACTGTTTCACCTCAGCTAGGTGCTTCTTTACGAGTTGAGAAGCAACTCACCAGTACAAACCTCCAGCTAGTCACTGTAGACGCGCGATTTAGCCCATCTCCCGCAAGGCTCTTTGGCCCATTAATCCTCGTTTGACCATTTGTTGACCAACCTCGGATCCCATGTAGACGGCAGCATCGATGGCCGCCGACTACTGGTTGGCGGCAATCCCCCTGGACGCTGACCCATACCGACGTCCACATCCATGGACGCCTGCATGAGGTTGGCGGCTTGATCCCTGGACGTCAATAGGGTTTACCTGGTCTGTGCAACTACCCCGAGATTCCAACCCACTTGCACCATTCTCTCGGCCATGCAACGCATGTAGCCGTTCCCAACGGGCATATTGGCCACCTAGGCACCCCCTTGACCCAGTAAAAATCCTACTTGGCCTCCCCCCATTGGTTGGACCTTTAATGCATGGATTGCCAAGTGTGTAAGTGTGTTTCTTCACACTTAGCATCCTAGGCACTCCAACCCCGAGCTCCACTGTCTATTTAACAGCCCCTTGAGCCCTCTGAGCAAGGGGGGAGAGGCTGGACGTCCTTATGTTGCCACTTTGAGAGAGGAGAGAGAAACTTGCACCTCACCTTCTACCATTCATCCTCTCCTTTCTCTCTTCACTTGGGACATTCAGGAGGCTCACTTTGGAGCTGGAGGAGCCCTTGCAAGGAGCTACAACACCAACAACGAGGATCTACATCTCCTTCCCTCTCTCTTCTCTTACTTACTTTTTAGCTAGCTTGCATGTTGCACACACCTTCCCACTCATACTAGGCACGTAGGTTATCTTCCTACACACCTAGAAAGGGGTTTCCCAACCAAAAACGGAGGGAAGAAGGGTGGTCATAACATTTGGCCACCCCTCTTCTCAAGTCCGCAACCGGTACGGGACTTTCCTTTTGGGTTTCTCACACTTCGTTTTGAGCATCTACCACACTCCCTAGAGTCTAATAGAGTCTTTGTTTGGCAGGAACAACCCGCAGGAGACTACGGAGCTCTTCTCCTTTGGCCGGCCGAAGAAGGAGAAATTGAAGTCCCACCATCACCCGCAACGCGAGGCCACTGCACCGACGTGATCACAACAACCCCTTGGGCACAGGTAAGGCCTTGGCGATCACCAAATCTCCTTTGTTTTGCTTGTTTGCTGCGTTTTTTTCCTCAGTCAACCTAGTCAACCAGGGAGTCAACCAAGTCAACCAGCAATCCATTATCGCCAACAGAGACCAGCGACGTTCGCGAGCACCCGGAGGACATCCACCGTCGACAATGGGGACACCGCCGGAGGCGAAATGGATCGTCCACAGCCTCTTTTTTGGCGATCACGGTGGGACAAGCTTCTGCCACTGTGGTCTCACTGCGGCCAGGTAGACGGCAGGGGAGCCTGCCGCCTATACAGGTAAACGTCTAGCGTTCCTGCCGTTAAGTGTAGTTTAGCGTCCATCTCCCTTGTCGTTTATTGTTTGTCAGCATCCGTCGATCAGGCCGTCAATATATTTCTGATGAACTGAGCGTCCATCTGCATGCCGTTTACTTCACAGAAACTGCTGTTTTGACTGTTTTGATCTGATTTTGTGTTCTGTTTGCTTCCTGTTTATTACTAACAGTCCTCAGTCCCGGGGGGTTCCTTCCTCTCATCTGTTCTAGCCTCCCCTCACATTTTAGGACAGCCCTTCCTTGGTTTACAACCTTTTACTCGGGGATTCCCTCTCGGGTAAATCGGGTTGGCTCCAAGGAAAACTCTGTAAGTCCCTAAATTCCGTGGATTCCCTCACGGTACGGGGCAGGAGGACCTTTACCCTCCCTGTCTAGTTCACCTACTCATCCGGGTTTGAGTAAGATTTGAGAGAACCGTCCAAGTCAAGTCAAAGTAATACACAACCTTAATCTTTAAAACTTTTGGGACGTTGTTTGATAACATTGATTGGTAGAAAGTCATACTTCTGCTGAAAACAGTGTAATCACTTCAACTTAAACCATTCTAAAATCCATAGGTTGTGTGCTAATGGACACTTGGTTGGATCCTGCTAATATGTCTAACAAACCGGCATTTGAATATGATGATAACATCAATGATGAGATTGTCGGTATGATAAACACCAATGTTCAGCCTGAGGAGTCGGTTCAATCATCTTCCCAAGCCGACAATGAGGAAGTTAGCTTGAGGGTTAACCTTACTCACGCCCAGGATGTCCAAGAAGACCCCGAGTTTTCTAAACTCATGTCCCGCTTATTCGCCCGACGATATCATTTCCATGCTTTCCAAGCATACCATTCGGGCAGCGGCTTCTCCTTCCCTTCCATCCCATTCTCCCTTCCATGCTTCCTCATCTAGGCCCGCTCCTAGGCCTCTCACCCCTCCCCGAATTCCTGTATCCCCTATCCCTATCTCCACTCCTATTCCTCCCACTCCTTTACCTACGGTTACCCCAATTCCTCCACCCATCCACCCATCTCATGTCCATACCACTCCTCCCACTCAATCCGAATCCCTGTCCCGGTCTGAGACGAAGGGTCTTATCCGGAAACTCTTGGCTGAATCTCTGTCCCTTTCCAAGCCTCACTCACTCCAAAACTACTGCAAACTCCCCAATGTTTACTTCCCTCTGGGTTTCAAGGCCCCGAAGTATCGCAAGTACGACGGGACCTCTGACCCCCAATATCATCTAGCCGGCTTCACTATGGATTCTCATCGGTGGCTGTACGATCGGGCCCTCTTAATCCACCTCTTCTAGCAATCGTTAGAAGGGGAGGCTTTGAGGTGGTTTACCTCCTTGCCCGCGTCGGATCTTGTTAACTTTGACATAGTCTCCGAACGCTTCATCTCACACTTTTCATACATGGCTACTCAAGTCCCTACACTCCCCAACTTGGTAGCGGAAAAGATGAAGGCGAACGAAGACTTTGTCACTTATGCCAACCGATGGAGGTCCATGGCCTCGAGAGCCGACATTCCCATCCCCGAGTCCCAAGCCATAATCTTGTTAGTTACCAACACCACCCTTGTGCTCCGTTCCATTTTGATGCTAAGTGAGTTCCCTTCCTTCTCACATCTTTATAACAGAGCCAGGGTAATTGAAAATCAGATCAAGGACTCCTCTCTCCCACATTTCTTCGAAGGGAAGCCGAAGGCACGCAAGGCTCCCGCGGCACCCACCACCGAGGGGGTGACCATCAATGAGTCTGTCAGTGCCTGCAGTCAGCCTTTGAGGCCTCCCAACAAATCCTCCCATCCTCCTTTCAATCCTCCTTCCAACCCTCACCAATTCCCATCTCACCCCTCCAAGCCTTACTCCGCTGTTCCCCCTCCTTCTGGGTACACCCGACCTGGCCCCAAAAGGTCGCATTACCCTCCTCTCCCTGAGACTCTCGAGGATGTATTCTTCGCCCTCATGTCCTGTGACGCAATTCAACTCCCCCCACAAAAGGAGCCAATTCAAGGGTAGACACCTCCAAGTACTGTCCATACCATAGGACCCATGGTCACTTCATCAACAATTGCTTTACCTTCCGTGATTGGGTCTATGATATGAATGACCAAGGTAGAATCAACTGGGATGACGTCAAGGTGGCCATAGCCAAGTCTAGGTACACCAAAAAAGACCTTGGCATTTTCAGTAACCCTCTCCCCACTCACCAAACCAACTACCCCTCCTCATCCAGAGCCCAAGAAAATGTGCATACCATGATACACCTAGGGCCCCGGGTTGTGAGGAGAGAGCAACAATGGGGGGTAGAAGGTTTCGAAGAATGGTACCCTTGTCCCGCTGCCGAGTCTCAGGAGCCTTTTATCTCGGTAGATGCTATCCTTGAGGAGAGACCATTAGTGCTCATCCGTCCTCCCCAAGATGCTCATCCCACTATTTTCACTCCTTTTGCCAATGAGTCATCCTTCCGACCCCTCCAACTCATCCGTCCTCAGTCTCAGGAGGCCGTGCATGTCACGCTCCGAAACCGGATTGTTCCTCCCCCTCCGCGGCCATCCCAAGATGAGGAGGATAATGGGCCTCCGCCCCCGGCCGGCACCGAATATGATATTCTCCAACATCTTGATAAGACGCCTACGAGGGTGTCTATTTTAGAATTGATTCGGCGGTCGCCATCACACCAATCCACTCTTCTCCAGTTCCTCCAGAAGATCATGGTTAACGATGATCTCCCTCCTAGTGGGGTCACCGGTGTCATTCTCTCCCTCACCCAAGGACCTTCAATCTCTTTCTCGGACAAGGATCTTGCCACCCCCGAGTGTCGTTCCCTCCCTCTTTGTCTCACCATCAACCTCAATGGGGTTTCGGTGGACTCCACTCTCATCGACACCGGGGCATCTATCAATGTTTGTCCGATGAAGACCCTTAAACAATTGGGTTTAGGGGAAGAGAATCTGGAGAAGAGTTGCTCCACTATAGCCGCCTATGACAACTCCAAAAGGGTTGCCAAAGGCAAAATTGCTCTTAAATTAGGAATCGGACCTGTCACTATGTCCACCGAGTTCCTAGTCCTTGATGTCGATCCGGCCTACAAAGCCATTCTCGGTCGTCCTTGGCTAGAACAAACTCTAGGGGTCCCTTCCACCGCCCACCAATGCTTCAAATTTCCTTTCAATGGGCGGGTGATCAAGATCAAGAGCATTCCCATCTTGGAGACCCTCAATGCGGTCACCACTGAACAAATGCCGCACCTTTTCATTCCGGATAAGGGGAAGAAGCCAGTCATGTCTCTCTTTGACTTCCCCACACCCTGTGAGCTTAGCCAACCTCCCCGGCCTGTTGTAGAACCCCATGTCCCATGTCTCCCGGGAAAAGGTTGGGAAGTGATGGCCAACATCGGCTATGTTCACGGCCGCGGGTTGGGTACGGATGAAAAAGGAGAGACCCAGAGCATCCAGGCAATTAGGAGGTTGTTACCTAAGGCTGGTCTAGGCTTCCACCCAGACCCTGTCCATCGGACCCATTCATACCGTATCAACCCCTTACCTGGACTTTAAAAGAACATTTTGTTCAGGGGCCAACCCAACTGGGGACCAGGGAGCCCGTAATAGAAGAAATTCCTTGCTCTGAGAGTGAGGATAAAGAAGAAGAAGAGGATGCCCAAATAGAAGACATTTCCGACGATTTTGGCCTCCTCTCCCTCTTTGGCTCCGATCTCCCTTCTCCCCCATCATCACCATCGTCATCTCCATCTCCTTCTATTTCTGCGTCTAATCCCCTCCTTTCCCCTCCTGTCCTCTCTCCATCCCTCATCTCGCCAGTCGAGGCTACCTTGAGTCAGCAACTCATGGTTCTTGGCCTTGACTCCAAAAAAAAAATGCCAATTTTGAAAATTGGAAATCCGAGGTCTCCATTGAGCACCCCTCCTCTTTGGAACCTCTTCCGCTCGGCCAGGGGCCGACGCTTTCCGGCCTAAGCTCCTCTTCCTCTTTCCCCTCTAGGGGCACTTCCCCTGTACATAGTTTTGTACATAGCAGTCCTGTAAATAGTGGTCTAGATTCTAGTTTAGAGTCAAGTCTAGAGGCTAGTCTAGAGTCTGGTTTAAGTCTAGGAGAGTCTAGTTCCTCTCAGCCATGTGTGCGCAAGGAGAAGGGTAGGCAAGTTCCCGCCCATTTGTTATGGCCTTGGCTGAGAGATGTGCTAAGTTAAGTCAGGTGCCAGAATTTCTTGAGGACCCTGCTCTCGTGGAATCAGATTTTGAAGAAGGTGACTCCGTAGATGACGGTCTAGGTGTCTATCTGCTAGATTTTAATGAGGAGGGTGAGTCGGGAGATCCTGGGTTAGGAGAAGAGGACCCAGTGACCTCCTATGTGGATGGCACAAAGAGGTTCGACGAGCCAACCATGGCTGCTGACGAGCCTACTAAAGAAGTCAACCTTGGCACCGAAGAATCCCCGAAGACAGTTTTGATTAGTGCCAACTTGAGTGTTGAAGAAGAAGAAGCCTTGGTAGCTATTCTTAAAGAATTTTCCGACGGATTTGCTTGGTCTTATGAGGACATGCCGGGGCTCGACACCTCTTTGGTCGAGCATCGTTTGGTCCTAAAAGCCGACGCAAAGGCCGTCAAACAAAAGTTGAGAAGGCTACATCCTAAGCTGGCACTCAAGATCAAAGAGGAGGTTGACAAGTTGCACAAAGCCAAATTTATTAGGGTTGTGCTATATCCACAGTGGGTAGCTAATATCGTCCCTGTAATGAAGAAGGACGGTAAGGTTAGGATCTGTATAGATTTCCGTGACCTTAATCGTGCTTGCCCAAAGGACGATTTCCCTCCCACACATAGATGTCCTAGTGGACAATACTGCCGGCTTCGAGCTTCTGTCATTTATGGATGGTTTCTTTGGGTACAACCAGATTCGCTTGGCGGAGGAAGACCAAGAGAAAACTTCATTTACAACGCCCTGGGGGACTTACTGTTATGTCGTCATGCCTTTCAGATTGAAGAATACGGGAGCAACCTATCAAAGGGCAATGATGGCAATTTTTCATGACATGATGCATGTGCACATGGAGGTCTATGTGGACGATGTCTTGGTAAAATCAAAGACTCGACATGGCCATGCTGAGGTCCTCCGGGCAGTTCTCCAAAGGTCTAGAGAGCATAATCTTAAGATGAACCCCAAGAAGTGTGTCTTTGGTGTCTCTTCGGGGAAATTGTTTGGGTTCATAGTCAGCTAGCGGGGAATTGAAATTGATCCTAACAAGGCCAAAGCAATAATCGACATGCCTCCTCCTAGGAATATCAGAGAAGTTAGAGGGCTAATTGGCAGACTCCAGTTTATTAGGAGATTTATCTCCCAGCATTCAATCCGCTGTAAGCCCTTCTACGAGATGCTTAGAGGAGAGGCGAAGTTTAATTGGGACGATAAATGTCAGAAGGCCTTTGATGAATTAAAGAGCTATCTTTTTAATCCCCCTGTTCTCGCTCCTCTGGTCCCGGGTCAGCCTTTACTGCTCTATGTGTCAACCACGGAAGATTCAACTGGAGCGGTTTTGGCCCAATACGACGACGAGAAGAAGGAGAGAGCGGTGTACTATTTATCCAAGTTGTTCAATGAGGCTGAAAAGAAGTACACCGCCATGGAAAGAACGTGCGCGGCTGTCGTCTGGGTTGCCCAGAAGTTGAAGCACTATTTCTTGGCTCATGAAGTGAAACTTCTGGCGCGTATGGACCCTATTCGGTACTTGCTCGAGAAGCCCGTCCTGACTGAGCGGTTGATGAGGTGGCAAAGCTTCCTTAACCAATTTGATATCACCTATGTCAACCAAAAGTCAATCAAGGGGCATGCCATAGCTGAGCATTTGGCCCACCACCCCTTACCTTTATACTCTCCCGTTGATGAAAGCTTTCCCGATGAAGAGTTAGGAGCCATTATTGATGGTGAACCTTCGTGGGTGCTTTACTTCGATGGGGCGCTCAATTCTAAAGGGTGTGGGATAGGGGCAGTCCTCCTCTCTCCGGAAGGGGTAGTCATTCCGCACGCCTATCAATTAACCTTCCGAGCCACGAACAATGTGGCTGAGTACGAGGCTCTCCTAGTCGGGCTGAAAATGGCTTTATTGCTCGGAGTCAAGGAGTTAAGGATTATTGGAGATTCGCAGTTGATACTCCGGCAATCTCTTAGCAAGTACCAGACCCGGGACCCCAAGCTGAAACCATACCAAGAGTTGGTGGGAAAAGTAGTCCGGCAGTTTAGGAAGCTCACCCTAGTTCACACTCCTAGGGCCCAAAATATCCTAGCAGATTCACTCGCTTCCCTCGCGTCTTCCATTCCCATTCCTTTGGGAAGGTCGTCTGAAACCGTCTCTGTTCAGAGGTTAAGAGTCACTTCCCATGTCGATCTGTGGTTCTCTCAAATCGTGCATCCTTCTCCATCCCTTCAGGTCCATGCGCTTTCCAAAGAGCCAGAAATTGACCTTGAAGATGGCCATCCCTGGTATTTTGACATCGAAAACTTTCTCAAAGATGGATCCTTCCCTGATTATGCCACCTCTGCCGATAGACGGGCAATTCGTCGCGTCTCGGAGCGTTACAAGATCATAGGTGGCATTCTGTACAAAAAGTCTCTCAGCGGGGTCTATCTCCGTTGCCTTGATGAAATCGAATCTCAAGATGTTGTTGAAGCCGCTCACTCTAGTGAATGTGGTGGCCACGTTAATGGTAGAACAATTGCCCAGAAATTGTTAAGACACTATTATTGGCCCACCATGGAAGAGGAATGTCGCCATTTTGTCCGTCATTGTGCTAAATGCCAATTGCACGGTGACAAAATTCATGCTCCTTCCTCCTCTCTTCACCCTCTCATCGCGCCATGGCCTTTCGCCATGTGGGCTTTCGATGTGGTCGGTCCTCTCGTGGATAGAACCGGAGAAGTCCGGAAGAAGTCCTTCATTCTGACCGCCACAGAGTATTTCACAAAGTGGGCTGAAGCAGAAGCATTCATAGAAGTCAAAGCTTCAACAGTCGTCAAGTTCATCAAGCGCAACATCCTTGCAAGATTTGGCGTGCCTTGGGACATCGTCACCGACAACGGACCGCAATTCACTTCACAGGAGCTTCGCGACATGTGTGGTAAATATGGCATTAACTTGCATCATTCATCACCATATTATCCACAAGGTAATGGACAAGCTGAAGCTACTAACAAAACTCTCATTAAGATCATAAAGAAAACATGCAAATCTCACAACAATGCTGACTGGCCGGATCGCTTGGTTGAAGCTCTTTGGGCTTATCGCACCTCCGTTCGCACTCCTACGGGGCAAACCCCCTATGCCTTGACATACGGATCAGATGCGATACTCCCATATGAGATCTTTGTCCCTTCGCTTAGAGTTCAATTGGATTCCGAACTTGATCCTGATCAACGACGGGAAGCCTTGTTGGCACAACTTGAACTCTTAGATGAAAGGCGAATGATAGCGGCTGACCATGCACAAGTCTATCGTCAGAGAATTGCACATTTTTATGCTAAACGAGTTCTTGAGAGAAAATTCGAAGTGGGTGAATTGGTCCTAAAACGCAAAATCATAAAGGCACCAGGTCCCAGGAGCAAGTTGCAAGAAAATTGGGAGGGTCCATTCGTTGTCAAAGAAGCATACTCAGGGAACGCTTATAGGCTAGTGGATGCCGAGGGAGTTGAGCTAACACACCCTTGGAATGCAGTATACCTCAAGAAATTCTACCCTTAGTCAGTCAGTCAGTCCGTCAAGTCGGTCATTCATCACTTGTTAAGGTGTAGGTCTACTTTCTTTACTCTGCCATGTGGCCACTAGTCAGGTAGGGCTTATTCACACACCACACGATGTTAAGATATTGCCCTTTGGCTAGAAAATCACTAGTACACTCGGGCGGTCTCATCCTGTCAATGTGTTTCCCCTATTCTTTTCCCACTCGGTCGTGTCTGGAAACGGAACAAACTACGAGTAGGGGACCACCCACTCTCTTTTAAAAGGATAAGGTCACCATAAAACAGGGGCAGTTAAACAGAAAAAAAAAAAAACAAGAGGCAAAATGCTAAATCAAGCCTCAAAGGGGAAAAAAGAAAAGCCAAAAGGTCAAAAAAGGGTAGCAAAAAGTACGTACCCAGAAAAAGGTTGACCAACTCAAGGAGGTAGCAAAAAGTACGTGCCTCCACCCCAGAAATCAGAAACAAAATGAAAAATCCTCCTGAAAACAATGGTTGACCAAGTCTGCTTGATATGAGATGTCGGTTTGGAAACAAAAAGTAGTTTGAACCAAAGTCCTACATGATTTTCTATACATTTCTTCCCATTTCTCCCACTAGGGGCAATTTGATTGTATAAGATCCTCCGTAGTGGAAAATATTAAGAAGGCTAGGGGCAATTTCCAACATCAAGGATTTCATGCACGTCCCTCCTTACTCTTGGCCTCTGTGGTTAAGTAGATCGTGTAAACCCTACACTACAACATGTGATGAATATGTGTCTTAGAGTCCAAAAATCCAAAAAAATACAAAATGCAAAAAAAAAAGAGTCTTTTGATGTACATATTTCACGTTGTACATATTTTCTCCCAAATTTTCTCCCTTATTTTCAAAAGCAAAAAAAAAAGAAAAATCAAAATCCAAAAAATTAGTGGTACCATGTATATATACTAACATCCTCCATATTTTCTTATCAAAAACAACAACAAAAATCAAGAAAACAACAAAACACAAAAAAATGCATGTGTATATTTCCCTTTTCAGTTATTTCGTTATGTTCCTATCTTTAATTAGAAATTAGCCCCTTGACCAGATCTCAAGAAAGGTACATCGTAGGCAAGGGGCTAAAAACAGATCTACACTAACATGTTTTCTTCAAGTGTTGTGGATACAAGATGCAGGAACCAGAGAACAGAAACAAACCATTCAAGTGCAAAAGTCCACAAAATTTCACTACAATGATCAAGTTCAAAGTACATGTCATAACAGGGGCATACCCCTGGAAATACAACTGGAGCACCTCTCCTCACTCCTCTCTCCGCTCCCCCTCCGCAGGCCTCTGTCTGCGGGAGCTGCTCACCTCCTCCTCCTCTCTCTCCCGACACCGGTCTGGAAGAGGAGGTCTCGACGCCGTCGATGCCTCGGGTCTCTGCACCCCTCCTCGCACCACGGAGGGGTCCCCCAGGGACACGATGTCGTCAAGCGAGGCAAACACCGAGCCGGTCTTCGCGAGCGTCGCCTGCTGGGCCTGCCGCTGCTGCTCCCGGCGCTTCTTCAGCACCCGGTCCTTCAAAATCTCGTAATCTGCAGCAATCCGCGCCCGAGCTGTCTCGGCCTCCCTCTCCCTCTCTCGGGCCTCGAGCAGGCGACCCCTCATGAGGGTCCGGTCATCCCTCAGCTCCTCCATGGCAGTCACCATGGTCCGCCGCTGCGTATCAAAAGCAAAAAGAGGATCAGTCATGAACATGTGTCAGAGAAGAAGAAAGAAGAAAGTTACGCACCTCAGCCTCCAGGCCAGAGATCTTCACCTCGAGTTGCAGTCGCAGACTCTCCATCTGTGCCTGGAGAGTAGCCACTCCTCCCCCCTGCCGCTGCATGTCAAGGGACAAGCACGTTAGAACATTCAATGCACATTAAAGGGAAGTGCAAGTCTAGTGTCTTACCTCAGTCCCAACCTCTCGAGCCTGCTCCTCGAGCTCCTGGACCCGAGCCTGCGCCCGGTCCAGGGCGTCCTGCAGGCGGTCGACGAGGTCCCCTCTCGCCGGCCGCGCCGACGAGCTCGCCCCGAGGTCGCGGCTCGCCCGAACCCTTGCTAGCTCCTCCTTCTGCATTCACAAAACCCTAGTTCAAATCAAAATCAAGGGTTAATGTTACTTACCAATGTCCTGACCTCGGCCCGGAGCCTCGTCAGCTCCACCTCCTGCTCGGCCAGTCGCCCCTCCAAGAGGCGGATGGCCTGTGACTCCGGCATCTGCCAAATGCTCACCAAGGTTAGAAGTCAAGTCAAATAATTTAAAGAATGACAAGGCTTAGAGTTAGAAGTTTCACTCACCACTCGTCGGTCAAGCTGGAGTCGCCCGGCATACCGTGCCTGGTAGTCCTCCATATAAGCTGAGCTGTCCTGGAGGTCTCTCTGCTGGATACCTGCTCGCCACCCTCGCGCCAGTATGCGACAGTGCTGCCGTGGTCTGCTCCCCAGTCGCGGTCCTCGGTGAAGAATCGCCGGCGCGAGTGTCCCTCTCTCCCGAGGGAAGGCACCTCGATGGCCGGCTGGTGCCAGCCCAGTGTCCGCACCACCAACTCCAAATACAGTACCTCACATGTCTCGAGGCACAGTAAAAGGAGGTGGCGGTGGAAGAGGGGCCGACCCGCCACCACCGCCGGGTGCGAGGTGTCCGCCTCCCCCCGATATGGGGTCCACACCACCTGAGAAGAATGAGAAAACATTGGTCAGTAACATCAAATGCAGCAGAAATTGAAAGAATGCAAGAGCTAGTTGAGAGTTCATACCTGCTCGTGCGGGTAGTGGTCGAGCGCGACCCGCACGTCTCCGGCCCTCCTGTCGGTGACCCTGGGGTCCGGGGCCACCTCCCACCTCGTCATGAGAGGCACCATCGTTTGGCGCCCCTCTACCAGTGTCCCGCGTCCCATGGGGAAGCGGGTGTACCCCCAGATCTGCAAGGCAGCAAAAAGAATGGTCAGTCAGTTAGGCAGTTAATCAATGAAAAAATCAATGATGAGCTTTAAAGGAAATTGCGTACCTGTAAGAAGGGGGTGAAGCCCCCTGTGCTCTAAGAACGCTGTGAACTACTGGGAAGGAGAGAGAAGAGGTGTCCCAGCATCGCGGCGCCCCAAGCATACCTCCCCGCCTGTGCCAAGTCCCTCAGCAGCAGCACGAACTTGCAGTTCATCTGTGATGACTGCGTCGTGAACAGCGGCGTCCAAAGAGGTAGCTGACGAAAATCCGCACCGAGCGCTCCTCGCTCCGGTCTCCTAGGTCGAGTGCCCCCCGCACTCCAGCGTAGAACTCATCCAACGTCTCTAGGGGTCCTCTCCTCCTACCCCTCAATCCAACTGCCTCCGACAACGATCCAAGCAGGATGCTCCGGATCGGTCTCCTCCTCCCAGCCATAAACTCTGGCCTCAGCAACTCCGCAATGTCGTCATGATAGTCCCTCCTCTCCAGTCCGACTACCGGCTCTCCCTGAACCGACAGTCCCGTCAGATACGCCACATCCTCCAATGTGGGTATCATGTGTCCCCAAGGCATGATAAATGCCTTGCAATCCTCCTCCCATCTCTCCCTCAACGCCTCTAAGTAAGGGACATCTAAGTGAAAAGGGCGTACCGATAGGAGATGTCCGAACCCCATCCTCGCTATCTGGGCCTGCTGGGCCTCTGGAAGCGCCTGGTACCACACCCAGCACAGGTCCCAAGTCACCCTGCTCCTCATTCGGCCCTTGCCCTGCAAAAAAACACAGATCATTTAACGTCAGCATCGATTGCCGTTAATTTTGAGTTGGCGGCAAGGGGTATGCCGTCTGTATCCACTCAGCGTCCAAGGGGTGGCCGTCGCGTCGCGACCGGACCCTTGCCGTCAAGTTCACCTTGACGACAAGGGGTTGGACGCCAGGAGGAACTCGACGGCAACCGATGTTGCCGTCAAGATCCTGTCTGA
The DNA here is from genome assembly GCA_014218235.1 of Colocasia esculenta. Lineage (NCBI taxonomy): Eukaryota > Viridiplantae > Streptophyta > Magnoliopsida > Alismatales > Araceae > Colocasia > Colocasia esculenta. The sequence goes on along the minus strand of CM024757.1, from coordinate 19,745,804 downwards.
GCCGACGACATTTTCCCTGTTTTCCCTTCTTTTCACCAAATCAAACACACCCACACCAAGGGTTTTTAGAGGCTTACCCGGGGTCGTCGAGGTGCCCCCGCCTCCGTCTCGTCTCCTCCCTCGGTCTCTTCCCCCTCCGGTACATCCTCCACCGCCACTTCTTCCTCTTCCTCCGCCGTGGCCATCTCCACCTCGTCCTCTTCCTCCTCCGGTTGACGACGGTCCCGGAGAACACTTCGCTTCTCCCTTGTCCTCATCATCTCTAATCAGGCGATTGTGGGTTTTGTGGGTTTTCTCCTCTCCCGGCGCTTGGGAAGGCGTAATGGCGCCCGGGAGAGGGCGTCGGTTCAAAAAAAGGCAGTTTTCTGGTTTAACGTCTAGGTCTGGCCGTTAGCTTTTCCTGACGTCAAGCCCTGGCCGCGGACGTACTGTCAACGGCCATGCTGTGGACGTCAAGGTCTCTTCAATGTCAGACCTCGAAGTCTGGTCAACGACCATGTCTGGCTGTCGAATTTGAATGTAGACGGCCACCTATGTGGACGTCGAACTCCTGTTTCAGTGGTGAGCGGCCAGTGTCTGGACGTTGACCAGTCGTTGGCGGCGGTCGATGTGGACGCCAATAACCCAGCACTCAGTCCTCACAGCACACTCTTTTGGACCCTTTTGAGGCCATTTCATCCCACACATTCCACAACTCAAGCCAATTCAACACAAATATAACTCACTTTTATTCATCAAATTTGTGTTACACTTATTCAAAATAGAGAGATACATCACTTTGCCCTACGGGCCATAAAGAAGTCACAGGCAGTGGGACAAATGCCATCATTGAACTCCTCATACTTCCAAATCTCCTCCCAATTTTCCTGCACTGCCAGCCCCACCTTCTTGCTCACTGTGTATTTCTTCCAAGTCTTCATGGCTTTCTTCATCATCTTTTCATTCTTCCCGGTGATTATCATATCGGTGCAATTGGATGAGGTGGGAATTCCCCGTGGAATCCCAAGCTGACAATGACACCGGTGTGGCTAGTACATCACTATCTGATCAGCTCCAATCAGCCACAAATCTCTGTCCTCCCTGGTGCGGGCTCTGAACTCAATGGTTCTCATGAACAGCGGCCTCGCGATGAATTCATCCATTCCCAAATACGCCAAATGATCCCTCCAAGCATCTCTGCTCTTCAAGTGTGCTGTCACACACTTGATCTCACCTTCCGGCTCATACCATGCTCTGCTGCAGTACACTGAACTCCGAAGGAAGATCCTGGAGGGGGTAGGTTGTGCTTCAGCAAAATCAAACTTTAAATGAGCTTCCATCCATACCTGGAGCAGAAACAAGCTCCCGCAGGTGCGTCCGCCTAGGCTCATTGTGGTGAGCGAACTGTACAGGTGGGCCAGCACTGCAAGGGCAAGTGACTGCCCGCGCCACAGCAGAGAAAGTACTCCAACATGCTCATAAAGGATGAAGTCGCCGCTCGTGGGGAACAGGAAGACTCCAGCCAGGCAGAGTGTCAATCCCCGGGTCGCCCTCTCTTCGCCAATCTCCCTCGCATGCTGGATCAACCACCAGGCCAGACGGTCTAGGAAGATCCCGTTCTTGTTCGTCATCCGTATCACCTCCTTCTTGTCTCGTACAATGTCCGCGAGGATCTCTTCCCACGGGGGGAGAGGAATCGCTGCATCGTACTCCAGGCACTGCTGCCATCCCAGGAACAATTCCACCTCCTCCAGCAACACGCTCACTTCGAACGCCTAGAACACAAAAGTATGTGTGTGTGGGTGCCATCTCTCTATCAACGCCCCTAGGGCATTGAATCCCCACCACATGTCTTTCATGTTCTTGGCCAGGACCACCATGAAGCTCAGGTTCCACATGCCAACGAAGCTCCGCATGTCCAGCGTGATAGCATTTACCAGGTTCACAAGCCAAGAAAAGGCCCGTACCTGGCCTTGGCTCGGGAATGCGGGGATTTCCTGCATGGGAGTGAAGGGTTATGTAAGAACGCTACTTGGGGCGTTTTCAGCCCAAGAAAGAGCAGAAGTAATCATTGCTTACCTCCCCGTTGGCCAGACGCGTGCTCAAATGACCCGGAACTTCACTTAGAATTCCGGGATTCGCGCCGGTGGATCGTCCGGTCGATGAGGAGGCCATGCTGCTGTGTTTCTCTGTCTCTCAGCTCTCTGGTTCGCAACAGGAGCAGGGAGGGACGGAGGTAGGAGATGGTAGAGTCCTTATGGACTCCCATCACCCATATTTTCGGTATGATCCGCTGTCAGGTCGGCGTCAATATCGGTGGACGTCAGATTCAGGTTGGCGGCCACATATGTGGACGTTAACATGTATACTGGCGGCCATCGATGTGGACGTTTACTGTCCGGAATCTTTTAAATGTCTTATTCTTTATATGGCCATTACCCTTTATCCTTTATCTTGTGCTTCAAGTTGTTTTGCAGATATCTTAAGCACAAGCTACGCTTCAATGTCGGAACGCTCATGCGACCTTGAGCGTTACAGGTATGTCTAACATAGGACCCCACCAGAGGCGAATAACTTGGCGACCATGAACCCTGAGTTCCCCTTCATCAAAAACCATGATGGGTTTGCGATCTCTCAGTTATTCGTATGGCCTTTAGAATTTTTCTCTGGTGCTAACTTGCATTTTAGATAGGCAACCCACACCAGCATGCATCTTCACTGCTAACATTCTCTTACTAACACTCAAAAAAAAAATGGTGATTTTCCTCGATCATATGATCGCTCCATGGCTCCCCCAGCTCAGGTAGCCTACTGGGTCCGCCCTTCATGACTATCCAGGTTGATATCGGGTCTTTGTTGCCCCCCTTCTCCACTTGTCCCACCGTGTCTTTCACAAATAGTCAACCAATCCTTATTGAGTTCACTTGAGCCTTCGCCAGCCGCGAGCTTAATTCTGGACTTCAGGCTTTCCAAGCATGTGATTCCAGTTAGAATCTTTTGATAATCCTTTGAGAGATCAACCAACTCCTTGTCTCCATGACCTCCTAAATTCGGGACCGACGTCCTGATTAGGCCAGCGAGCCCGCGAGCTCCGGTTATGAGACCCTCCTGATTCAACCGTCATATTACAACTCCTTTGACTCAGACACACCAGAAACTAGTCAAAGTCCGACACGGCCATGCCAGGGACCCTGCCATTGGGTCGCAGTTGTAGTTACACGGGTAGATCACCCTTTTCTTACCCCTATTTGTCTCTCAGACGATTCGTCATCTGTCTCTAGCCTGTCTCTTTCGTTTGGTTTGCTAGAACTCCTATCCTCGGAGATGGCCCTTCCATTAAATCTTCGCGTCCTTTGTTTACCGAGACACAAACCTTTCAGTCCGCTCTGCTCCCTTGCAAGACCGGGTGTCTCGGAGGGGCATTTGTAGATGCGCGATTTAGCCCATCTCCCGCAAGGCTCTTTGGCCCATTAAGCCTCGTTTGACCATTTGTTGACCAGCCTCGGATCCCATGTAGACGGCAGCATCGATGGCCGCCGACTACTGGTTGGCGGCAATCCCCCTGGACGCTGACCCATACCGACGTCCACATCCATGGACGCCTGCATGAGGTTGGCGGCTTGATCCCTGGACATCAATAGGGTTTACCTGGTCTGCGCAACTACCCTGAGATTCCAGCCCACTTGCACCATTCTCTTGGCCATGCAACGCATGTAGCCGTTCCCAACGGGCATATGGGCCACCTAGGCACCCCCTTGACCCAGTAAAAATCCTACTTGGCCTCCCCCCATTGGTTGGACCTTTAATGCATGGATTGCCAAGTGTGTAAGTGTGTTTCTTCACACTTAGCATCCTAGGCACTCCAACCCCCGAGCTCCACTGTCTATTTAACAGCCCCTTGAGCCCTCTGAGCAAGGGGGGAGAGGCTGGACGTCCTTATGCTGCCACTTTGAGAGAGGAGAGAGAAACTTGCACCTCACCTTCTACCATTCATCCTCTCCTTTCTCTCTTCACTTGGGGCGTTCAAGAGGCTCACTTTGGAGCTGGAGGAGCCCTTGCAAGGAGCCACAACACCAACAACGAGGATCTACATCTCCTTCCCTCTCTCTTCTCTTACTTACTTTTTAGCTAGCTTGCATGTTGCACATACCTTCCCACTCACACTAGGCACGTAGGTTATCTTCCTACACACCTAGAAAGGGGTTTCCCAACCAAAAACGGAGGGAAGAAGGGTGGTCATAACATTTGGCCACCCCTCTTCTCAAGTCCGCAACCGGTACGGGACTTTCCTTTTGGGTTTCTCACACTTCGTTTTGAGCATCTACCACACTCCCTAGAGTCTAATAGAGTCTTTGTTTTGGCAGGAACAACCGCAGGAGACTACGGAGCTCTTCTCCTTTGGCCGGCCGAAGGAGGAGAAGTTGAAGTCCCACCATCACCCGCAACGCGAGGCCACTGCACCGACGTGATCACAGCAACCCCTTGGGCACAGGTAAGGCCCTGGCGATCACCAAATCTCCTTTGTTTCGCTTGTTTGCTGCGTTTTTCTCCTCAGTCAACCTAGTCAACTAGGAGTCAACGAAGTCAACCAGCAATCCATTATCGCCAACGAGAGACCAGCGACGTTCGCGAGCACCCGGAGGACATCCACCGTCGACAACGGGGACACCGCCGGAGGCGAAACGGATCGTCCACAGCCACACCACCAGACACAAGCTGATCTTCCCTTCTAACCAAGGGGAATGCTTGCACAGCAAACCTTCTCTTCAAATGAAGTGAAACAATTCTGAAACACAGAGATAGAGCCCATGCCCCTTGACCAAGCCCAAGATGAGAAATAATGCTTGGTCTGGCTTGCCTAAGGGAAAACAGTATACAAGAAAAAAAATCTCTCTTAGGCAACCCTACAAATCTCTCTCACAGATACACAATCTCACATAGATAGGGAAAGGAGAGGATGAGCCTTGAATGCTCTTTGAAAGCATCTTAGGATTTTTGCTTTAGTGCTTTTTCACTTATCACTCTACTTCAAGGCCTTTATCCTTTTATGGAGCTACTTAAGAAGAGAACCATTGAAGGATAGTTGTTGGAGCTCCTTGGATCCGTTGGGATTCTTCTTCTTCTCCTCTCCTTCTTCTGAGTCTAATGGATATCTTCTTGTATCTATTGGCTCCTTGCAATAGAAGACGGTCTTCCAACTGGTGCACACTTCCAAGGGCATAGGTGGCAGGTCCAATCGTTGTGTCTATATATCAAAGACATGCATACAATAAAAGCATGTTAGGCTAGAGAACTTTTTTGTCAAAGAGAGATCTTTAGTTATATAGAAAATAATACTTTAAACATATGAGGTACATTTGATATTTCGTTAGGCGCTAAAGACATTTTGAAAATCAATCGATGTGTTTAAAAGCATATAAACACTAATCGGTATGAAAATAAAATCAATCAGAATGATATTAAAGTCATTTGGTCACCAATTGATAAAATATAGTATTTATAACAGCAATTGGATCATTTTATTATCAATCGAAAAGATAAGACATAATGTGTTCACCAATCGAAATGAAACTTAACACCAATCAGAATACTTAGTCAGTGTAGCAACTCTAAATTTTTAAATTTGATAAATGAAAGAAAAATGTGAATAATTGAAAGCCATTAAGTAAAAATAAGTGATGGGTTATCCTAAATAGTCCATACAAGAGTAATTGGGCCACAAAGCAAAAGCCCAATGCTTGATGGGAGATAATTTTGCCAAAATTCATACCTTAAATATTAATAAATTAAAAAGGGTTAAGATAATTAGTATTTTAGCTCATAATTATCCTAAAAAGAGTCTTAACCCTATCCTAACCCTTTGGCCACGAAATTAGAGCCCACCCCATGTCAAATGGAAGGATAAATACTAGGAAAATGATGGATAATTATGGAAAATTCGGAGTTAGATGAGAGAAAAGAGTTTTATGTGTTTTGGTAACTTTAAACATTTAAATACACCTCCTTTTCGTCTCTAGCTGACCCTATTGAACCTTTGGAGCTTGGAGGTCGTGGGAGGAAAGCTTTTGGACGAGGAGATCAAGGAGGTGGAGGCTAGGAACAAGGGTTCTTTGAGTTCTTCACGTTTCTTACCCTAGGATTCAAAGCACTCAAAGGTAGGCAATCTCTTAAGAAAAAATAAATTAATTTTGACCACAGGTAGACCATGATCCCGTCTTCGAAAGCCCTATATTTTCTCTAATTTCCATCATGTCTTTTATGAGTATTTCATGCTTAAAGTTTTGCTTAGAACATGTGCCCGATACCACTTGCTCACCTTAATCCCATGGATATGCTTGATTTCGTGCCATAAAACTTTTATTGTACATGCTACTTGAAGTCAGGGATCTAGTGATACTATTTCCACCAATTTCTATTGAGTACTCTTTTCGAATTAAATCGTTTTCCATCACTATGTTAGATTCTATGTTCATTGTGAAGAACCTGTTAATAGCATGATTATACCATGTCAGAAATCTAATTACTCTTTATTGTCAATACCTCTACATGTCTAGTTTCATTTAAAATAGATTTATGATTTTCATCAAGTATACGATTTAATATTAATTTTTAAAGAGCCATGTGTCAAGCCCTTGGCTGCAAGGACTGCAGCCCAAGGAGGCTTGATCACCTTCTGGGTTTGGGCCGAGACCCTGAGAACAGGACGACCTGATAGGTCGCGTTCTCAAGCGGGTCACGACAAGACTTCACGTCGCGTTCTTAACGTGACGGGACTCTGCGTCGCAATCTTCCGATCGAACTGGTCTCGACCTGAACGTGTTGCCTCGACATGTCGCTACAAGAACCTAGTCATCGCGTCGGCGTCTCGGCTGGACTTGATCGCGTCAGCTCATCGATTACAACCTAAATGCGTCAGCCCGACCCGTCGCGACCAGAACATGGTCGTCGCGTTGGCCCAGTATGTCGCGACGTGAATGCGACGCTGGCCGATGTTGCGACCTGACTGTGACTTCCAAAAACCCTAATTTTCATGTAAACCATGCTAATCATGTTCTATAATCATGGCTTAACCCCTGTAATGCACTGTTATGAACAGTAACAACATGTTAATGTACTTTTGATAATATTCACATGATTTTATTAATTAAAAGATGTGTGCACAACTCTCTTATGCTATCTTTGATTTTCTCTCACATGCACACACCAAACATGAATTTTTGCCATGAGACCTTACCAAAATTACTCAATAATGTATTTGGTAATTAAGTGAAATTTTCATGTAAATTCTCTATTAATTTAAATGGACTTGTCTTCGTTTAATTCGTTCATTTTAGTACCGTTATCATGTCCCTCTGCCTCGAGCACTCAAGGTATGACGGACAAACATTTCTATACAGACTTAATCTTGGCTTGGACGACCTCTCCATTGGGAATACTCCTGACTGGACTAGGAACTCCTTGTCAAGGCCTCCGTAAGACTGCTTGGCTTTGGTGGACATTCATTACCGATGAGCAGGTTGTACCATCAATATCCATTTTACCCCTAGGGATCGATCCAACGGCCTTAGATTGTTCTCTCTTACCTTAAGATCACGCTAAACTTCTGGCTTGTGTTTGTAGCACGGTGATTGGGCGGTTAGTGACTTCCACCAAACTTCTGGCACACGATCATCTGTGTCGTGCAACTGTTACTATCTCCTGTTTATCATTGTTTTACAAATATGACCCTCATTCTTATCTACATTCTCTATTCTTTCATCTATTCACGTTCTCTCTATACTCTCATCTATTCTTGGTATTCTATTTGGCATTTGTTGATTGTTTAAGATAAAACATGATCAATCCAGGCAACATTATAAAGGACCCGATCTAGTTCTAGGAGTAGGGGTGTTCACTATATGGTCCAAACCGAAAAACTGAACCGAACTGACCGGTTCGGTTTGGTTTCACGGGTCTCACTGTTCAGTTCAGTTTCAGACTGGGAAACCGAAATGAACTGAATATATATATATATATATATATATATATATATATATATATAAACACAAAAATGCTTGTAGCGCAGTGGAAGGGAGTCTTGGGAGCGCGGAGGTCGCGAGATCGAATCTCGCGACCGCCAGTAAAATGCCTCTTTTGCAGATTTGCTAGATTTCAGTTTGAATCGAACAAAACTGGTTCGGTTTGGTTCGGTTCACTATAGGGGTTTGGTTCGGTTTGGTTCCCCCAAAAATAGGGGTGAACCAGACCGAATTGACCCGTTGTTCACCCCTATCTGGGAGGTGCACCCGAAAAGTGTTAGTGCCCATGGCAGTTTTAATGATCAGGGAGGGTGTATGGCATAACATCCAAGTACTCTACTATCAAGATTAATCTATGACAATCAATACAAGTACTATGTTCTCTCAGTTGAAAGAATATCAACCAACGTGCTATCGTGACTAGTGCACCTTTGTGCAACCATATATGCTATCTTGTTATATGGTCAATCTTTTATCGTGTTAGTTGTGTTATTTTCTTGTGAAAAGTACTATCGTTCTCTTGATATCATGTGACATTACTCTCGTGACTATACTTGGTCGTTCTCTCTATTGATCCTGCTTTACAAGACATTAATCACTTAAAGCATGCATGTTTACACAAGATATTATGTCCCACTGGACGATTATTGCTCATCCTGCACTGTTTATTTCATGTGTTTCAGGTGAGTCTGATGGAGACTACCACACGCACGAGGATGGGGATGAGCAAGAGCAAGAGTGACCGGTCGTTTCGTCAACCAATCATCTTAGTAGATAGTTTGATAGTTAGTATGTTGTTTTTATTTAAATAAAGTACTCTGGGCCCATAGATTTTGGCTCTGAATTAGTGGATGTGATAGCATTTAGTGGAATTAACAATAAAGATGGTTCATTTGACATTATTCCAACTTGTACAATGGTTTGATGTCTATTTCTCGCTCTATGCTATTTATTTAACTGTTTATCGGTCTGATATTTCACGTCGGGGCGTTACAGTTTTGTGGTATCAGAGCCTAGGTTATTTTTAAGTATAGGATGATCTAGGATTGACCTGCCTTGACTAGAGTCAATTATCTTACCTATGTGAGTTATGGGTAGAACCGTAGTTAATAAGTTAAAATAAATTCACACACACACCAACTTAGTGCCACTTCAAAATCTTACATTAAATTTTCTCTTGAAGGAACTTGAACAATAGCAATGGCAGCGGAGCGTGCACAACTCCGTGACATGCGGCAAATGATTTAGGAGCTGACTTGAGCCTTACTACAGGCTGCCCAAGGAGGTGGTGTTAATAGAGGAGTTGGAGATTTGCACAAGAATTTCCATGACATGATCCCACCTCGGTTCAGTGGGACAACTGACCTAAACGAGGCAGAACACTGGCTGAAGGAGACCAATTGCATCTTCCATGTTATTCAATGCGCGGATGGAGATAAGTTACTACTAGCTAGTTTCCAACTGGAAAGGGACGCCCGTGCATGGTGGGAATCCATTGAGGCCACTCGGGTAGATGCACAATTAACATGGGACGAGTTCGAGGAGTAGTTCAATTCCAAATGTTTCTCTGAATGAGTCTAGAAAAGGAAGGCTACTAAATTTGCTGCACTGAAGTAGAGGAACCTCACGGTTGCAGAATATGAGGCACAACTCTCTCGATTGGCACGTTATGCCAATCACCTCGTCAGCACTAGGAAAATGAAGGCGAGGCGGTTTCTTAATGGGCTCAAGCCTTCATACATCATGCAACTTGCACCGCTCAACATTCGGACTTATGTCGAGATGGTTAAGAAGGCCCGGCTGCTGGAGGATGTGACTGATCTCACTGATCGCATCAAAGGTAGAATTGTCAAGAAGGAACAAGCATCAAGTTCCTCAAGCAGACCAACCAACGGCAAGAAACGGCCGTTGAGCATCACCAATGGGCCAAGCCAAGAGCGGAAGCCCAAGATCTTCACCCCCACTGCCCCAAACAAGCCCAAGTGCAAGCATTGTGACAAGCCTAGTCACACTGTCGAAGAATGCTGGAGGAAGGCAGGTGTGTGCCTGCGTTGCGGGAGTCATGAGCATCGCATTCCTGACTGTCCCATGCTCAAGGAGAATGACAAATGTTCAGGAGGACAAAAGAAGCAAGGCAGACTCCAAGCCGTGCAAAAAATGGAGACCACCGAAGAGGGTGGAGTGGTGGAAGGTACATTATAAGTCTTTTCTCAATCAACATTTATTTTGTTTGATACTGGCACTACACATTCGTTCATATCTCAAAACTTTGATGATACTCTGAATATTAAACCTGCATCAATGGGTTTCGAATTACCTGTCACAACACCTCTAGGAGAGAAAGCTAAATTGAGCAAATATTTTCCATTAGCTGATGTAATGATTGGTGAACTCAATCTAAGAGCCGACCTGGTGTGTATGCCCATGGAAGGCTATGATGTTATCTTAGGAGCCGATTGGCTATCCACCTATGGAGCTAGTGTCGATTGTAGAAGAGGGAAGATTACTTTTAGTGAATTCCCTAAGCTATCCTTCACGAGACGAAGACACAAGAGACACTTGTCTCTAGTCTCTGCTATTCGGGCACAAAGCATGATTAGGAAAGGATGTGTGGCATTCTTTGTTGATATGGTAGTTGAAAAGAAAACACCCAAGGTAGCAGACATACACATAGTGCAAGACTACTCAAACGTTTTCCCTAATGAGCTGCCAGGAATTCCACCTAAACGAGATGTGAACTTCTCTATCGATCTGATCCCTGGAGCTGCACTGGTGTTATGTCAACCTTATAGAATGTCTCCTGCCGAGTTGAAGGAACTGAAAGAGCAACTGATGGAGTTCCTGGAGAAAGGCTTCATCAGACCGAGTACTTCCTCATGGGGAGCACCTATTTTACTTGTCAAGAAAAAGGATGGATCCATGAGACTATGTGTAACATCCCTGGTTTTGGCTTCCTTGGTGTTGTTCTTGAGATCGCGACGGATTGGGCTATTGCATTCTGAACGCAACGTGCTCTATGTTGCCTTCTGGTTGAGAAGGCGACGGCCCTCGTGTCGTGTTCCCGTTGTCTGTTGGCTGGTGTGCCACGTGTCCGCAGTGTGTGTGTGAAGGCAACGTGCCAGTTGTCGCGTTCACCTGAGACGCCTGCATGTGTGACACATGGTCTGGAGACTGTCAGCCTGTCAGAAGTCCTGTCAGAAGTTTTGAGAAGGCGACAAGGTGGTTGTCACATTCTGGTTGAGAATGCGACACCTATGTTGTTGCGACCTCAGTTCCGAGGCCTTAAGGTAGTAGATCCTCCTTTATTTCTCCTTTTTTCCCTTTCTCCTCCTTCCTCTTCTCTCCGAGGTGGGGGAGATCCCTCCCTCCTTCTCAGGCATTTTGGAGCGTGGAGTCGTCGGAGAGCTCGTGGCGGAGCAGTGGAGCGGCGTCGTGGAGCTAGGAGGAGGTGGCCGAGCCGTCGTGAAGGCCCATTTGGGTTTGGTTCTTTGTTTACCAGTAGGGATTTATTGCTCCCTTCGTAGTTAGAGTAGATGGAGCTTGGTTTTAGGTGATCCTTTCCATGCTCGTGAGTTCCCTTGTGTTTTCGCATGGATGGATTCTTACCGGTGGTGCTCCGTCTATGTGTTTAGCTTGTTCTTGTGGTTTGCGGGCGAGGAGAGGTGGCATTGTTGCCCCTCGAGCCCTCTTTTAGTTGCTTTTGGTGTGTGCTCCCCTCCCTCTCTTGTTTGGAGACGGTAGTGTAGTTTGTGGGACCATGGGATGGCCCCATTGCTCGGTTCGGGCTTCTGTCTGAGGTTGTGAAAGGTTAGCTGTCACGACACTAGACAAAAGGCGACGTGCAACCTGTCACATTCTAGTGGCGACAGGTTGGTCGTCACATTCCCCTCTACCCTTCAGTTCTTGTTACGATCGTGGTGGAGGATGGCTTGTGTCCAAGTTGGTTAGAGGGAGGTCTCACCAACTTGGCACGAGGCTAGTCCTCCTATTTGGGGCCTTAGCCTTGTGGCCCATTGGGGTGTGGGCCTTGGGGTGGTTCTACCCCAAGGGCTCTGCCTTCAGATGAGGAACGTGACGGTTAGATACGTCGCGTTCTGAATCTAAAGGCGACACCCAATGTGTCGTTTTCTGATTGCGACAGGATCCATGTCACGTTCTGCCTTCGGGTCGCGACGGGGTTCTCGTCGCCTTCTGGCTTGGTGTTTGTTGGCTGAGGGTCTGCTGACCTGCTTTGGGGTTCGGCCTGCTGATGCTGAACACGACGGGTCGATACATCGTGTTCAGATCAGAAGGCGGCACCCTAGTCGTCGTGACCTGGTGGCGACAGGTTGGTTGTCGGAAGGCAACACCCCTGTGGTTGCGTTCTGGTTGCCTATGTTTCTGGCCATGGTTTGTGCCTTGGTTGATCGACGGCCCTTCTGGGGGTTTCCGGGAGGGGTGTCGTGCGTGCCTGTGCCGGCTGGCTTATCGTGTTACAACCAGCTGTGTCGTTTGCTTGTGGTGGTTGCCCCGCTTGTTCTCTTTTGCCCGGTGCTTGGCACTTGAGGGCTTGTCCCGTTCAGATGTTGTCTCCATTTTCCTGGACCTCCATCCTTGTTGGTGGACTCCAGAGCTGAGGGGAAAATGGTGGTGGGCAGCGGCGTAGAGTCACTTATGGAGCTCCCTTAGCTGGTCTGTGTCTCCGAGGTGGTTGAGGTGTTCTTCCGGTGTGGACCAGTTAGTCCTTCTCACTACCTCGCTCTGCATTGGTTCCGGAGCCGCGTAGGGAGGGTAGGCGTGGGGTCGTAGCTCGGCCGGGCTACGGTGGTTGGTTGTGTTGTTCTCTGCTGTGGCTCACTAGCCTCACTCTACCTAGGGAGGTTGTAGGCAGGAGTCAGTGGCTAGCGAGTTGGAGGAGTGGACAGTGTGTCCTCCTCTTAACTGCCTGTGGCAGTGGCTTGGTTGCTATTGTTGTGATGGAGTTTCTCACGCTGTTTCTAAGTGAGTCTCGTCGCTCTAGCCTGCACGGTGTTGTAGCCTAGCCGTGTCTAGTTCCGTGGGCTTTGTTTGTTAGGCTAGCCATGTCTAGCTTCCGTGGGCTTTGTTGGTCTGGCCTGGTTGGTCTGTGCTTGTGCGGTGTTCCGTGTAGCGTGTTTTCTCGGGGTGCTTGGGTAGGCACCTGATGCTGTTTTCTGTAACCCGTTCCTTGGTGCCATCTGTGGTGGCAGTGACACCAGCGAGTGTGTAGTTTCCTGACCTCATGGCATGTCCGAGGTGCAGGGTGGTTCTCTTGTGGGCCCTCGACCTTGTGGAGGTCTAAGGTGGCCGCGCCTGTGGTGAGACGTTCCTTCTCACGTGGTTGCTCAGTGTCTCTCGTGGTGACACCTGGTTGTTCCTTCCCGACCTCATGGAGGTCTGGGATGTTGGGTGCTTGTGTCGTGAGACTCTGGTCTCACTTGGTTGCTCCGGTGTTTCGTGAGATTCTCTGTCTCGGCGGGTGCGTGCCCAGGTGTTGCTTCCGCATTTAGTTTGACTCCGCTGGTTTTGCTGGAGTCGTGTCTGGCCCGACCCTAGTTGTGGGTCACGGCGTTACTCTGTTCCGCTGCTTTGTAGTACTCTGCAGTAGGTGTTTCCCGCTTTACTGCTTTCTAAAGTAGTTTGCTTCCGCTTTTGTTGGAGTTCCTGCTGCTCTGGCTGGTAAGGGACTGGTTATCCCTACCGAGCCTTGTTCGTGAGGCTCACCCCCCTACTTTTTTCAGGTAGGGACTCGCTATCACAGGAGTTCGTTGCTGGACGGTCATGGTGGCGGCTTGTTCGCCGTGCGTTGCCAGTAGTGTGAGTTGTAAGCGTGAGCGCTTGTCTAGGAGTGAGTTGAGAGTGGCCTTTTTGCAAGTCCTCGGGGTATGCCCCTTAAGGACTGCACCTTCTTTCTGTACCTGTACTTTTATTTAAGACATATTGTACATAATTTCCTTATTAATGTACGAACTTTCTTGTTATAGTTATTTGAATTCATTGCTTATCTCACTGGACTAAATTCTAACCCTTCCAGGTCTTCGGATTCGTGGGTGGCGGCATGACCTTCGGGGTCCCTGGCGGGGGGTCCGGGAGGTCGGGTCGTTACACCATGCATTGACTACAGACAGTTGAACCGATTGACCATCGAGAACAAATACCCCCTGCCTCACGTTGATGAATTATTTGATCAAATATCTGAGCTAAGTATTTCTCTAAGATTGACTTTAGGTCTGGATATCATCAGATGAGAATCAAAGATGTAGATATTTACAAGACAGCTTTCAAGAGCAGGTATGGACATTATGAATTTGTAGTTATGCCTTTTGGTCTAACCAATGCTCCTGCAGCTTTCATGCAATTGATGAACATCATCTATTGGCCATATCTCGACAAATTCATCGTGGTATTTATTGATGATATTCTTATATACTCCAAGACCAAAGAAGAGCATGAGGAGCATCTGAGGATCGCTTTATAGATATTGCACGACAAGAAGCTCTATGCAAAATTGAGCAAGTGTGAGTTCTGGCTCGAAGAAGTCTCATTTCTAGGCCATGTCATATCCAAAGATGGTATAGCTATTGATCCTTCAAAGGTCGAAGCTGTACTTAATTGGGAGAGACCAACCAGTGTCACGGAGATCCGAAGTTTTTTGGGGCTAGCTGGCTATTACAGGCAGTTCATAAAAGACTTCTCCAAGATTGTTGTGCCCCTTACTCACCTTACGCGAAAGGACAACCCTTATGTCTGGAGCAATGAATGTGAGAAGAGCTTTCAAACGTAAAGAAATGCTTTACTTCTGCACCTATCCTTGCATTACCAGTTAAAGGTGAAGGATTCTCAGTCTATACTGATGCTTCTAGAATCGGTCTAGGCTGCGTATTGATGTAGAGTGAGAAAGTGATATCCTATTCATCTAGACAACTAAACCCTTATGAGGCCAACTACCATGTCCATGACCTTGAATTGGCAGCAGTTGTATTTGCACTAAAGCTGGAGACACTACTTCTATGGAGAACAATTCATAGTCTACTCAGATCACAAAAGCCTAAAGTACCTGTTCTCTCAGAAAGAGCTCAATATGAGACAGAGGAGATGGTTGGAGTGCCTGAAAAACTTCAAATTCAATATTCGATATCACCATGGCAAAGGTAATGTTGTAGCAGATGCAGTTAGTAGGAAGCCTGTGGCATCCTTATGTTTTCTAGTTATGGGCGAGATGCAGTTACTGGAACAATTCGCTAGACTAGATATAAATATTGAACAAAGGAGTGACCAGGTATTGGTTGCTAATCTCAGGGCACAACCTGACATATTTGTCGAGATTAGAGATCAACAAGTAAATGATCCCTTTCTAATCCGTGTCAAGGAGACCTTAGCAGATAGACCAGATTTCTCCATCACTAAGGATGGAAGATTGATATTTCATGGCAGGACCTGTGTTCCTGATAATGAAGAATTAAAGAGAAGGTTGATGGATGAAGCTCACAAAACTAAGTACACTATTCACCCCGGAGCAACCTAGATGTACCAAGATATGAAAAGAACATTTTGGTGGCCTAACATGAAGCGTGAGGTGGCTGAGCATGCCGCGCACTGCCTCACATGTCAGCAAGTAAAGGCAGAGCACCGACGTCCTGCAAGTGTACTTAAACCCCTGGACTTACCAGAATGGAAGTGGGAAATCATTGGCATGGACTTCATCATGGGTTTGCCCCGAACTCATGGTGGACTCGATGCTATTTGAGTCATAGTTGACAGACTAACCAAATCCGCACACTTCTAGAAATCAAGAGTACCTGGAGTGTGGATGTGTTGGCTGCTTTATATGTAAAGGAGATTGTAAGATTATATGGAGCCCCTATATCCATAGTCTCTGATTGTGACCCAAGGTTTACCTCTCGTTTTTTGAAAAGAACTTCAAGCTGCATTTGGTACTGAACTTAACTTTAGCACTGCTTTCCACCCACAAACGGATGAATAGATTGAGAGGACAAACCAGATCGTAGAAGATATGCTACGAGCATGTACCATAGACTTTGAAGGGTACTGGAATGAACAATTATCACTGATGGAATTTGCATACAATAATAGCTACCAAGCAAGTATCAAGATGGAACCATTCGAAGCATTGTATGGTAGAAGTTGTAGATCACCTGTGTGTTGGAATGAAGTGGGCGAACAACAATGGTTGGGACCTGACTTAGTGCAAAGTACTAGCAGAGATATACAACTCATTAGAGACAGAATCAAAATAGCTCAATCTAGGCAAAAGAGCTATGCAGATAGAAGAAGAAGAGACTTGGAATTTCATATCGGAGATCATGTGCTACTCAAGGTATCCCCAACCAGAGGATTTCAAAGATTCGGAATCAAAGGCAAGTTAAGGCCAAGGTTCATTGGACCTTTTGAAGTACTTGAAAGAGTTGGCAAAGTGGCTTATCATCTAGCTTTACCTCCACAGTATTCTATAGTACACAACGTATTCCATGTGTCTATACTGAGGAAGTATGTGTATGACCCATCTCATATGATATGTTATGATGATATAATCTTGCATAAGGATATGACCTATGAAGAGAAGCCAGTTAGAATTTTGGACAAGAAGATACAACAACTTCAAAATCGACCCATATCCGTAGTGAAGATACTCTGGAACAATCACGGAGTAGAAGAAGCCACGTGGGAGCCAGAAGCGACAATGAGAAGAAATTATCCAGATCTATTCAGTAAGTCATTTTTCCTCTTATGATCTTATGAATTTGGGGGACCAAATTGTTTTTAAGAGGGGGAGGATGTAGCAACTCTAAAATTTTAAATTTGTTAAGTGAAAGGAAAATGTGAATAATTGAAACCCATTAAGTAAAAACAAGTGATGGGTTATCCTAAATGGTTCATACAAGAGTAATTGGGCCACAAAGCAAAAGCTCAATGCTTGGTGGGAGATAATTAGGTCAAAATTCATACCTTAAATATTAACAAATTAAAAAAGGTTAAGATAATCACTATTTTAGCTCATAATTATCCTAAAAAGAGTCATAGCCCTATACTAACCCTTTGGCCAAGGAATTAGAGCCCACCCCATATCAAATGGAAGGATAAATACTAGGAAAATGATGGATAATTATGAAAAATTTGGAGTTAGAGGAGAGGAAAGAGTTTTGTGTGTTTTGGTAACTTTAAACATTCAAATACACCTCCTTTTCATCCCTAGCCGACCGTATTGAACCCCTGGAGCTTGGAGGTCATCAGAGGAAAGCTTTTGGACGAGGAGATCAAAGAGGTGGAGGCTAGGAACAAGGGTTCTTTGAGTTCTTCACGTTTCTTACCCTAGGATTCAAAGCGCTCAAAGGTAGGCAATCTCTCAAACAAAAATAAATTAATTTTGACCATAGGTAGACCATGATCTCACCTTCGAAAGCCCCATGTTTTTCCTAATTTCCATCATGCCTTTTATGAGTATTTCATGCTCAAAGCTTTGTTCAGAACATGTGCTCGATACCCCTTGTTCACCTTAATCCTATGGATATGCTTGATTTTGTGCCATGAAACTTTTATTGTACATGCTACTTGAAGTCAGGGATCTAGTGATACTATTTTCCCCAATTTCTATCAAGTAGTCTTTTCGAATTAAATCGTTTTCCATCATTGTGCCAGATTTTAGGTTCATTGTGAAGAACCTGTTAATAGCATGATCATACCTTGTCAGAAATCTAATTACTCTTTACTGTCGATATCTCCACATGTCTAGTTTCATTTAAAACTGATTTTGTGATTTTTCATCATGTATATGATTTAATATTGATTTTTAAAGAGCCATGTGTCAAGCCCTTGGCTACATGGACCGCAGCCCAAGGAGGCCTGATCACCTTTCAGGGTTCGGGCCGAGACCTTGAGAATGCGACGACCCGATAGGTCGTGTAACACCTCAATTTTTATTTATAAAATAAATGGCCATTTGTGTATAATACATGTTGACGTTTTGATTAGTTTAAATTATAACGCACTCCGCCTATTCTAAAATAATCATTAGAGATGAGCCCACTTGAGTCGCATAAATGGGCAACCTAAATAAATAAGATTTTGTTTATACAAAAAGGTTAAACAAAATAAAAAGGGAATTGTATTATGTATACACACACACACACACACACACACACACACACACACACACACATATATATATATATATATATATATATGTTTAATGACATAATGATTACGTGGGAGGGTTACTATTCATCCTACATAACCATTGTTACGTAACAACAGTGTTACATGTGAATCGAGGGTTAAATCCCACTGGAGACTTCATCTCCACCGTTCGCGAAGTTCGTACACCCTTTAGATAAACTCAACCCCACGTACGTGTCTAAGTCCAGTGAAATCTCCCCGGCGATTTCATCCCCATCGCCCATGATTTCACGCACGCCTTTAAACTCTACATATAAACCCCCCAGTAATCTTTATCGAACTTCACCCCCTATTGCTCTGTCCGCTACTGCTGTTGCTGCTACTACTTTGTCTACTGTTGCTGCTTCACTAAAGCCTGAGGAAGAAGAAGAAGGAAGGAGCTCCGGAAGTTCTGGTTGCTTAAAGAAATACTCTCATTTTCTTCTGGCAGTGGTAGGAAATCATCACCACCTCAACCCCTCACGTAAGCCTCAACCTCTTCTAGAAACAACCTGTTACTCTCACTTAAACATCAACCTCTTCTGGAACAATGTAGAGAATCTCTTTTCCCCTTCCCCCTTCTCAATTGTTATTCCCCAAACATCACTGCTCTAAGGACTTGCTAGTATCAGAGAGAATCTTGGCATTATACCCTCAACCCACCGTTTGAACCACTCTTATATTTTATCCTTTATTTTAGGGATAACAAAACTCATGATTATCTTAAATATCATGAATATATTTAATATCATGTTTTTCACGAAAATACAAGATACTATGGTACTATCGTTTCATGATTTGCACTGAAAAGCTAAATCAACTGTTAATCAGGGCATATCGATTACTGACTAACTGCCACATCGATTACTGTTTTTAAAGTCCGCATCGATTACTATACAAACACATCGACATCGATTCCAACATCAATTTCCTCTAAAACATCGATTTTCTCTAAAACATCGATTTCCTCTAAAACTTTCCTCTAAAACATCGATTTCCTCTAAAACTTTTCTCTAAAACATCGATTTCCTCTAAAACATTGATTCCAACATCGACTCCCTTTGAAACATCGATTTTGTTTGGAACATCGATTCCAACATCGACTCCCTTTAAAACATTGATTTCCTTTGGAACATCGATTCCAACATCAACTCCCTTTGAAACATCGATTTCCTTTGAAACATCGATTTCCTTTAGAACATCAATTCCAACATCGACTCCCTTTGAAACATCGATTTCCTTTGAAACATCGATTTCTTTTGAAACATCGATTCCAACATCAACTCCCTTTGAAACATCGATTTCCTTTGGAACATCGATTTCCTTTGGAATATCGACACCATTCAACACCAATTTCCTCTTGAGCTTATACATGTTGTTCTAACTTACTTCTTTTTCAGAATTCTTATATATAGCTTTATATTATTTAAATTTAGACCAACCTAACTAGCTAGCCTTACTTTGGCTCGCTATCACTGTACTCTCACATTGAACTTTCTATAATATTAATGTTACTTCAAGATCTGCCCGAACTATATTAAGATTGATCAAACGGAAATGATGACACCTCGGGTCTTCGGACTCTACTGGACCAATGCCTGTGTAATGGGACCGATCCAGTCCCAGGAGGAGCACCCGAACTCGGCCACTGAATCGGTCAATTCAAATTGTACCTGTCGAGAATGGATCTACTGGGTGTTTGGCATAACACCACCTACTACTAAATTTAGTCTACATTTCCATAAACTATATTATGGCATGAATTTCTTTACTGTTTAGTTCCGGGCAAATTCTTTTATGATATCTTCATTGAACGGTACTTCAATAACCTTGTTGCACCCTCTTATAGATTAATATATTTATTGTTCCTCCCCTATCACTGTCCAACTTATTGTTATTGTGAATAGCAATTTCCTACTGGGCACAATTGCTCATAAAACCTACTTTCCTTTTAGGCATCTCAGATGGATCTGACTCACCAAGGGATTGAGCGCTGAGTGATCCATAAATTAGCAAACCTTACTTCTTTTCAGACTCTGTCACTTAAGTTGTTGTATAATTTAACTCTAAACTATCGGCCCATGTAATATATTATTCCATTGCAATTTTCTATGTATATGCAAGACCGTCCCTGCTTGTATTATTGCAATCTTTTTGTCACCTCCAAAAATAGTATATAAGTAGGACGTGACAGGTCGCATTATCAACCGAGTCACGACAAGGCCTCACGTCACGTTCTTAACACGATGAGATTCTGCGTCGTGATCTTCCGATCGTGCTGGTCTCGACCTCAACGCATTGCCCTGACACGTCACGACGAGAACCTAGTCATCACGTCGATGTCTCGGCTGGACTTGATTGCGTCAACTCGTCGATCACGACCTAAATGTGGCAGCCCAACCCGTCACAACCACAACATGGTCGTCACGTCAGCCCAGTATGTCGCGACGTGAATGCGACGTTGGTTGACATCGCGACCTGACTGTGACTTCCAGAAAGCCTAATTTTCATGTAAACCATGCTAATCATGTTCTATAATCATGGATTAACCCTTGTAATGCACTGTTATGAAAAGTAATAACATGTTAATATATTTTTGATAATATTCACATGATTTTATTAATTAAAAGATGTGTGAACAACTCTCTTATGCTATCTTTGATTTTCTCTCACATGCACACACCAAACATGAAATTTTGCCATGAGACCTTACTGAAATTATTCAATAATGTATATGGTAATTAAGTGAAATTTTCATGTAAATTCCTTTTATTTAAATGGACTTGTCTTTATTTAATTTGTTCGTTTTAGTACCGTTATCGCGTCCCTCTACCTCAAGCACTCATGGTATGACGGACAAACATTTCTATACACACTTAATCCTGGCTTGGACGACCTCTTCATTGGGAATAGAAACTCCTTGTCAAGGCCTCCGTAAGACTCCTTGGCATTGGCGGATGTTCATTGCCGACGAGCAGGTTGTACCATCAATACCCATTTTACCCCTAGGGATCAGTATGATCCAACGACCTTAGATTGTTCTCTCTTATCTTGAGATCATGTCGGACCTCTGGCCTGTCTTCGTAGCATGGTCATTGGGCAGTTAGTGACTTTCACCAGACTGTCGGCATACGATCATGTGTGTCGTGCAACTGTTACTATCACCTGTTTATCATTATTTTATGTATATGACCCTCGTTCGTATACGTTCTCTATTCTCTCATCTATTCATGTTCTCTCTATACTCTCATTTATTGTTCAATTACTCTCATCTATTCTTGGTATTCTGTTTGGCCATCTGTTGATTGTCTAAGATAAAACATGATCAATGTTAGGCAACATTATAAAGGGCCCGATCTGGTCCTGGGAGGTGTGTCCAAAAAGTGCTAGTGCCCATGGGAGTTTTAATGATTAGGGTGTATTGCATAACATCCAAGTACTCTACTATCAAGATTAATCTATGACAATCAATACAAGTACTATGTTCTCTCGGTTGAAAGAATATCAACCGACGTGCTATCGTGACTAGTGCACCTCTGTGCAACCATATATGCTATCTCGTTATGTGGCCAATCTTTTATTGTGCTAGTTATGCTATTTTCTTGTGAAAAGTACTATCGTTCTCTTGCTATCATGTAACATTACTCTCGTGATTATACTTGGTCGTTCTCTCTAGTGATCCTGCTTTACAAGACATTAATCACTTAAAGCATGCATGTTTACATGAGATATTAAGTCCTACTGGGTGATTATCGCTCATCCTGCACTGTTTATTTCATGTGTTTCAGGTGAGTCTGATGGAGACTACCACATGTACGAGGATGGGGATGAGCAAGAGTAAGAGTGACTAGTTGTTTTGTCAACGAATCATCTTAGTAGATAGTTTGATAGTTAGTACATTGTTTTTATTTAAATAAAGTACTCTGGGCCCATAGATTTTGGCTCTGAATCAGTTGATGTAATAGCATTTAGTAGAATTATCAATAAAGATGGTTCATTTGGCATTATTCCAACTTGTACAATGGTTTGATGTCTATTTCTCGCTCTATATTATTTATTTAACTATTTATCACTTCGATATTCTGCGTCGGGGCGTTACAGTCAGTAATTGATTATCTATTGAAACTTCGACTGATCAGATATGAACTTAGACTGCTAAGAGTCTTAGTTGAAATCGCACTTCGACTAGTAAGAGTATCAAGTAGTCAGTCGAAGTGGGACTTTGACTGGAATATAAAATAACAAAGTTAGTCAAAGTGGAACTTCAGCTGGTCCAGAAAAACAACGTAGTCATTCGAATATGAACTTTTTTTTAAGAAAAAACCAATTGATAGACCTTAAACATTCGATGTGAAGCTTCACCAATCGATAGGAAAGATAACGTCAACCGATAGCACTATAACTCCAATCGATGAGAACTACAGGAATCAGTATATGACTTCGACTGGTAACTTCGATTGATCAGAAGAAAATCATGCATGACAACGTGAAACTTTAACTGATGACTTCGACTGATCAGAAGAAATTTGTGCATGACGAAGTGAAACTTTGACTGCTAGCTTTGACTGTTTAGAAGAAAGTCGTGCATAATGAAGTGAAACTTCGACTGATAGCTTCGACTGATCAAAAGAAAATCATGGATGATGAAGTGAAACTTCAACTGATCACTTCGACTGATTAGAGATTTATTCTTCAATCGATGTGGACTTAAATTGAAATTGATAAAGATTTTAAAATCATGGATGACGAAGTGAAACTTTGACTGATCACTTTGACTGATCAAGGATTTCTTCTTCAATCGAAGTGGACTTAAATAGAAATCGATAGAGATTTTCAGTGTAAATCTTTTGAAGCGATAGAAGAGATTTTTATAGCCATAAATATTCTAGAAAATATTATAAAAATATTTAGAATATTCATAAATTTTAGTTATCATCAAAATATAGGGATAAATATATAGAGAGTGGTTCAACACCTCCTTGCCCACAAACTACAAGAAGAGGGGAAAAAGGCAAGGGGAGCTCCAAACATGCAACAAGCCCTCCAGACACCAAGAAAACTCAAGAACATGCACAAGAACAAGATGATGATGCTCCCTCTACACTAAACAGAAAGATTGAACGGAGATCCCTACCCCCAAACGAAGAGCTAATCTGTTGCGGTCTTCACGTCGGCATACCCACCTCCTCCTTGCTCCATGCACGGTCTAGAACCACCATGGCACAAGGATCATCCTCTAGATTGCCCAAACACACCTGAGGAGAAGAGAGGAAACTCTTCCCTAGCTCGCGGAGAGGGAAAGAAATGGAAAAGAAGGAGAAGAGAGACGCCGACCACGCCTTAAGGCCTTGGATCTAAGAATGCGACATGCATGATGTCGCATTCTTAATAGAACACGAAAACTACATTGTTGCCTTCTCAAATGCCCGATAAAACCTTCTGACAGACTGTCAGCCACCCGGATACTTGTCACGATTGCCTGCAGTTCTTGAAAAAAAACACGTTAACTAGCGCATCGCTACCTTACGCATGCGGTCGGACATCTTAAGCCGCAGTCAAATCGGAACGTGACATAGGGACTGTCATCTTCCCAACTAAAAGACAACATGAATCTTGTCGTGTTTAGAATGTGACTCCTCAATCCATCACGATCTCAAAACCAGTGCAAAAGGGTCAAAACTGGACCCAAAAACCTTGAGTTATTCCAGTTATATATAATATAACAACTATACGAGGAGTTTGAATCTATAACATTTTAATAATAATAAAAAATAATGAACTATTTATTTTCACTCGCTATCCTTAGAAAAGAGCACTTTAAAAATATACGAAAATAGTACTTTGAAACTTATGGCCAAAATGACGTGACTTTATTAGACCAACTCATGTAAATGGCTTAGGATGTCGTTCGTCCGCGCGGCTGTCCCACACCCAACCCCCTATGTGGGCCCCACTTATGGCAGCCCCCCCCCCCCTACGAGTTGCGTGCAACTTTAAATACAACCATGTGAGACGCAAGGAATTGGAGCCATGATGCGGTATACTCAGTATACTCATACCGCAGGTAGCTGAAAAAAAATGTGGTATATAGGTACGCTCAGTTTGACATTATAATTTTTGTGATGTCTCAAATTAATATCAAATATAAAGCTATAAGTCTAATATATTTGCACCAAAAAATCATTCAAAGATTTACATTGTTTCATATCGGTATTAGTTCCGGACATATGTACACCGATAGTATGTCACTAGATTTTGATAACGAAATTTAAATTTAAAATTATCATAATTATCAAAAAATATGTTGATTCCAAAAATATAGATATTGAGAATTTTTGATACACGGTTAATGAGGTAAATCTAATTTATCTATTTTTAGGATAATTTGTACTTGATAAATATTTATTTCAGAAAGTCAAATAAAAATTATTATAAAACTTACCATGTTGTGATTACACTGTGGTTGAAATTTTATTTTGATGTGATGTCATTTAAATATTAAATTAAGATTCCAAAGAGACCTAAATGAATAACAATTTATTTGTGTAAGTTAATTATTCTTTCACCTAGTAGTAACTTGCATTCAAGTATGAACATGTGTAGGTAGTGGTATGCACGTGTAAAAGTGTATAAATGTATTAGTGTAAACATGTGTGTGTGTATAAAAACAAATGAATGATAAAATAATACCAAGGAAAGGGATAAACATTTCTGCATGTACATACATACGTGTAAGTGTGTGCTTGTTAGTGTAACATGCATGAGTGTGTGAGGTGTTAAGAGAAAGTGGGTGCAATGATGAGAAAGTTAGTTGGCAGTGGAAGCACTGGAAGAAGAAGAAACACCAAGAAAGGAGGATTTTCGCAGAAGGAGTAAAAACCGGCTGGGTTCTATTGGGAAGAAAGAAAAGGAGGAAGTAAAGTACAAGGTAGGTATTTTCACATGACTACCTATAAGATAGTAATATTTTCCTTGATCCTTAATCAAGTTTATAGATTAAGAATTTCAACTAATATAGATCAGAAACAAATATTTCATCTGAAGTTTCACTTTAAAAGCCATCATGTGATTTTTGGGTCATTTATATATTTATGTAATTTTTCTTGGTACCATCGCAGACCTCTGTAATTTCTTATGAAATTAGAATTTATTATTATCTTCTCAAAACTTGACATTGATATTTGTAGCATGTTCTTTGATAGAGGACATGAGGTTAAATTCTGTTAAGACCAATCTCTTTAATTAATAGGTTCTAAAAAGCTAGAGTAGTGTCAACACACATCCTTCATAGAGTCGACTCTTAC
This sequence comes from Colocasia esculenta, assembly GCA_014218235.1. NCBI lineage: Eukaryota > Viridiplantae > Streptophyta > Magnoliopsida > Alismatales > Araceae > Colocasia > Colocasia esculenta. The sequence goes on along the minus strand of CM024757.1, from coordinate 19,720,333 downwards.
CTTGCAGAGAGTCGACACTACCTTCCATTCAGGTTGACACTACCCTTCATAGAGTTGACTCATATCCTTTAGAGAGTCGACACTATCCTTCAGAGAGTCAACACTGCTCTGCAGAGAGTCGACATTATCCTTCAAAGAGTCGACTCATACCTTGCTGAGAGTCAACACTCACCCTTCAAAGAGTCGACACTACCATTCAGAGAGTCGACACTACCCTTCAGAGAGTCAACACACTCTTCCATTCAGGTTAACACACCTTGTATTCAGGTCAACCTAACCCCTGTTTCCAGTGACTCAGGTCGACACACCTTGTTAATAAGAGTTCTTTCTTTAAATAACTTTTACATGAATTATGGTATATTAAATTCTAGATTTACCTAAAATAATTATTAAGTTACTCCCTCTTTTAAAAGTGATTTATAAAGTATTCATGGATCAACTCTTACATGTTAGCTTGTCTCAAATTTTCTTGAAAATTCACTTGCAATGTCTAGAACTTGGGATCTCTAGATCTCTCGTAGATTTACAATGTTGGAATGAGCTAATTAAAGGGCCCTGACCTGGTCCTGGGAGGAGCACCCAAAAGTACTTGGGGAGTGTGAATGGTCTGGTATGGCATTGCACCTAAAGTTCATATTAAATTTACTGGACATCTGGTTTCAAATAGTGTACATGTGAGTACTTGATGCTCAATATCTAGTTGTTCAATACATGAAAATTCTCACGTCCTCAGAACTTACCTTTATAAACTTATTTTACTTGACTCTTCTTGTTTCTGATTTTATCCTTTACTTAATAGCATATGCCCAACATCCTTACAGTGACATTCTTGCTACACATGGGTCAAGGTGTTCTACTTAAGCTTGATATACCCTCTCATTACCATGTCAATTTTCAGTATGCTTATTCATCAAGTTATTGTACCACTGTTTTAATGTCTTAATCACTTAAACCCCAGGCAGTATGAATTTACCTACTAGGCAATTAGCTCATAATGTGATTACAACATTTTTTTCAGGTTCTAGTGAGAGTGATAATTAGGAAGAGGGCGAGCAAGGGATTGAGGAGTAACATGAAGGATCACTTTTATACTTTTCTTTTTGTCTCTTATTGTACAGTTACTTGGTGCCTACCAAGTGAAGAACTATGACTCTGTGATATAAGGCTGTTATATGTAAATATAATGTCATAGTTTTCTTCTACCCACATGTTGTTACACTTAATTTGAATGATATCTGTGTGCACTCAAGTTTTCCGCTGCACTCGGGGTGTCACAATTTTACTATTATTTTAATATTTTATTACTAATTTAAAAGAATTTGAATTGAATTAGAGTGCACCGGTGTAGTATATTTCAATAAGTATCATATTATAGATAATGACATAAGATCGATATGTTCAGTCTAGCAAATCTTGGTGAGACGAAGTCTTCACCAGTCGATCCACTTGGAATCCTTCTTTTTTTTTTTACTTCTCTAATTCTCAAGTCGCTAGTTCGGAATCAAGCAAGAGGCACCTAAATGAAAAGTTTTTTTTTTTAAATCACCCTTAAAATCTTTGGATATCTTAAATATCATTATATAATCTTCATATTATCTAATAACTATCTATAATCTACCAGTGTTAAAAAAAACTCCATTGTCATAGTAAACTTACTTAGAGTTAAAGTTAACCCAACATAACAAATAATAACTCTCTCTCTCTCTCTCTCTCTCTCTCTAATGTAGACACGCCAAATTTGACAGCATACTGAGTATATTTCATGTTATATTATAATGTCTCAGGCTCTCCTCAATTAATAATTGGAGTGATTAATTTTCTTATTTTTTTTTTGGATTTTTCTAAGATTTATAGGGATTTTTATTGTGAACCTCGGGGGTCTTTCATAATCGTGATGGGTTCAATGGTCGTACTTCAAAGCAAATAAATGTGTCTGTTATAGTCGTCGCCATTTAGAGTTCCCATATTTGAATTTTGGCAATTTCCTAAATGGATTTTAGAAAAATTATTGCTAAATAGATATGTGTTCATTCAGATCGTCACATTTTTGACTTTCCTCTATTCATAAGATCGATTCCCACTGAAAGATCGATTCCTTCCAAAAGCGCGACAGGTAATGTCGTCACGATTTAAACTTTTCATTCACAAAATATGGCAAGAATCCGATCAATATTAGAAGTGTTCACAAACGCAACGACCCTTGTGGTCGCGGTTTTTAATTGTTATATTTTAACTGAGAGTCGAAGAATGGAAAGAGCCAGTTGAAGTGTGGAAGTGTTTTAAATGTGATGATTTGGTCGGACGCATTTCCTCTTTAAAGGTGACCATTGTGTCCGTCGCGATTCACATTTTTACTCTTATAAAAGCACCCCCGTAGACACACTTTTTAAGAGAGCATCAACACATAGAGACGAAGACCTGCTGCATTTTTTAGCCTTCAAACTCCAAAGTTTAAAGAGAAGAGCCTTCCAAGCTTGTTTGGAGTGTTCTTCCATTGAAGGGGCGGTGCTGCCGTGTTGGGTTTACATGTGCTTTAATGTTTTTGATTATGTGATTATAATGAACATTGCAATTGATGATGATACAATGACTTATTTGTTAGAAACAAGAATGACATGATCAAGTGACAAGATGAGATAATATGTGTTCATTATAACTCACTTATAATGTTTTCAAATGTAGGTTGAATACATACAAGTCAAGTACCCAAAGTCCACTTCAAAAGGTCTTCAAAAAGGCTCCAAGACACCTCCTATCGACAGCAAGACAACCCCCTGTCGACAGATGGACATTCCAGGAACTGGAAAATAAAATGGAACAATAGCTGTCGACAGCCCCAGGCTGCCTGTCGACAGGCCAGTGGTTCAGCAACATGAAGACTTCTGGAAAACCAGAACTGAGCAGTAGCTGTCGACAGCAGCAAGTCGGCTGTCGACAGACGTAGTTTTGGAAACTTCCGATGGTCAAGATATGATCCATGTTTTGGGTGATTCTTTCAAGAACGTCTCTCCATGTTTGGACACCCATATATATAGATCATATAGGGTTATTTTCGCAGAGAGAGACCACAAGTCCAAAACCCTAAGCAAGACTCAAGAGAAAAAGCTCCCATCTGCTGCTCTGCTTCAAGCTTCCGTTTAGAACAAAGAAGAAACATCTTTCGAGCGGAGTTGAAGTCAGGTTGTCCACACCTCAAGCTTCTCCATCAGTTGATCCACATCCAAACGAAGCCTGAAGTTGTTCTAGACTACCAACGAGAAGAGTTCTTCATTAGGATTTGTTCTTTCAACTCAGAACTCTTCTCTGTTTTTGTTCCTTCTATACTTTTGTGTGTGTGGTTGTGTTTTAAGCGTTCCTTGTGCTTGATTCACGTGGTTTAAGTTGTTTTGATTGTGTGTTCACATCAAACAACGTGTGTGTGTGAGTTGTAGTGTTGAACTCGCTCATAAGCAGTTGTTTCTGCGTGTGTGTGTGGACGGTGGACGTAGGATACACAAGTTGTGTACTCCGAACCACCTTAAATCATCATGTCTGTGGTTTTAACATTTTACGTTAGATGATTGGTAGGCACATTGATCTCTCACATGCTAGATAACTTGCTAGTCTTTCTATCGATAATTAACACACACCTTGATTCGATTTTAACTCTGTTTAAGATATTGAAGAGTTTGTCTCCATCGAAAAGAAGGCTAAAATATATTTAATTGGGAGTAATCTATTCAACCCCCCTTCTAGATTACCATAATAAGCAATTCTACACATCCTTCAATTGGTATCAGAGCTCGGTTTCTCTGATTTTCTGTTTTATTTATTTGATCATACGATCAGGAGATTCTCGATCTCATGGAATCTAACAAGGGGTATATGGCCGAGGGACACTCAGTGACCAGGCCACCCTTCTTCGATGTTACTGATTATCCTTACTGGAAAAACCGTATGCAGGTGTTCCTGAGAGCTCAAAATTTTGAGCTATGGAAGATCGTCTCCAAAGGAGCATATACACTGCCAGAAGATGAAGATGCATGGACAAAGGACCATATTGCAAAGGCAACTCCCAACTGGAGCTCGCTGAACATGATGCAGTGCGCTATTCACCCCAAAGAATATTCAAGGGTCTTCACATGCACCTCAGCAAAAGAGATGTGGGAAAAACTTGAACTTATCTACGAAGGTACATCCGAGGTAAGGGAAACCAAAGCAAGCATGCTAGTTTCTGAGTATGAAATGTTTAAGATGAATAATGATGAAACTATCTCAGATATGTTTGCTAGATTCATGCTAATAATAAATGGATTGAAAGGTCTTAAGAAAGAATACTCAGAAAGTGACTTAGTGAGGAAGATACTTCGGTCTCTTCCATCCTCATGGAACACTAAGGCCACTGTCATTGAGGATTCAAAATATCTCTCAAAGATGAAATTGGATGAACTAATTGGTTCCCTAATGACATATGAAATAAATGTGAAAAGAAAAGAAATTGAAGAAAACCCACGAAAATCAATTGCTTTGAAAGCATCCAAGAAAAGTTCTTCAAGTTCCAAAAAGGACGTTCATCAGGAAAGTGATGAACTTGAAACTTCTAGTGATAGTGAGAATGATGAAATGGCCATGCTCACTAGACAATTTAAGAAATTCCTGAAGTTCAAAAGGAGAGGGTCAGGTAACTCTAAACCCTTTCAAAAGAAATTTTTTCAAATAAATTTGAGACTAATAAAAAATCTAACATTGTATGCTATGAGTGCAAGAAACAAGGGCATAGAGAGGAGAATGCCCAGAGCTCAAGAAAAAACTGAAGAAAGAAAAATTCACCTTCAAGAAAGCCAAGGCGATGTTGGCTACTTGGAGTGATGAAGACGAAGATGAGGACGCACAAGAAGCCTCTGGAGATGATGAGATTCAATGCTTGACGGCAAGAAGTGACGACTCCAATGAGGTAAATTCTTCCTTTGAAAGCTATACTGTTGATGAATGGGAAGAAGCATACACTATTTTATTTGAAAAATTTTGTGAATTCAAAACTGAAAATAAAGCATTAAAGAAGAAAATCAATTCTTTTGCTCAAAGCACAAACAATGATAAACAAATTACAACCTTGAACAAAGAGATTGAAATGATGAAAATTGATGAAGAAGCTCACAGTGAGGAAATGGATAATCTGAAAATTAAACTGCAGGAGAGTGAAAAGGAGAAACTAACTCTAACCATCTCTCTTGAAACTCTTCAAAATGAACTTGATGAGATTAAGAAAAAATTGGAAAAGGCTGAAGGGGACCTTAAAGGAAAATCTGAAGATCTAACAAGGTTTGTAAAGGGAAAGCAAAATATTGATGCTATTCTAGGATCAAATGTCTTTGTTGCCAAGCATGGGATTGGATTTCAACCAGTAAAACAAAAGAAAATAGGACAAAACTTGTTAACTTCTTTTGTTGATTCTAGCCCAAGCACAAGCAAGCAAATCCCTTCAAAGAACAATAAAACTCAAGCCAAGGGTAGGAAACATGCTTCCAAAGAAAAGCTAACCAGGCATGCCCATTCCTCATAATAATAAACCAACTGTCCTAAGAAAATCTTCATCATGTAATTTCTGTAAGAAACTTGGGCACAATGAAAAACAATGCTGGAATAATCCAAATAAACAGAAATGCAAGCAAATATGGATTCCAAAGCATTTACTTTTTGGCATGAATGATACAATGGGACCCAAAGTAATTTGGGTACCAAAACCTCTTGTCTGATCCATCTATGCAGGAATGCCTAGCAGCCCAAAATTAAAATAAATGGTACCTGGATAGTGGCTGCTCGAGGCACATGACGGGCGACAAAGATAAATTTTGTTTGCTGGTGGAAAAAGACAGAGGTCAAGTTATCTTTGGAGGTAACAATAAAGGCCAAATCATTGGCTCAAGTAAGGTCGGTAAGTTTGCCTCTAACTCTATAGACAACGTATTGCTAGTTGATGGTCTTAATCACAATTTGCTTAGCATAAGCCAACTGTGTGATAAAGGTCATAAAGTAGTTTTTGAATCAAATTCATGTCAAATTGTTGATAAGAAAACAGGAAGTATTAAGTTTTCTGGAAAAAGGGTAAACAACATTTATTTAGTTGATTTGGATGATCCATAAAATGAAAACTTGTGTCTTGTTGCAAATAAACAGGATGAGCTTACCTTGTGGCATCGTAGGCTTGGCCATGTAAGCTACAATGTCTTGCACAAGATCATGAGGCTAAAATTGGTAAATGGACTTCCTGAAATTTCCTTCAATAAGAATGAAAGTTTTTGTGATTCATGTGCACAGGGAAAACAAACCAGGAAATCTTTCAAATCCAAAGCACCGGTAAGCACCTCCAAACCTTATGAACTTTTGCATATGGACCTGTTTGGACCTACAAGAACTCTAAGTCTTAATGGCAAACGGTTCGGTTTTGTCATTGTGGATGATTTTTCTAGGTTCACATGGGTCAAGTTTCTGGCTCATAAGAATGAAGCACTGAAACTTTTTGAAGAATTCTTTAATAAGATTGAGCATAGCAATGTCAATAAGATATGCTCAATCCACACTAATCACGGGGGAGAGTTTGACAACAACTCGTTTTCTGATTTTTGCAGGCACCAAGGTATAGAACACATCTTCTCCTCTCCAAGGACTCCGGAACAAAATGGTGTCGTGGAGAGAAAGAACAGAACGTTGGTAGAAATGGCTCGCACTCTTCTGGTCGAAAGCCAACTCTCAAGGAGTTTTTGGGCAGAAGCAATGAATACCTCATGCTATATTCTCAACAGAGTCATGGTAAGACCTGTGATGAAGAAAACCCCCTATGAAATGTTAAAAGGTAAGAAACCCAGTATTGGATATTTCAGAGTTTTTGGCTCACAAGTGTTTATACATAATAATGATAAAGTTGACTTAGACAAGTTTGAAGCCAAAAGTGATCAAGGTATTTTTCTGGGATACTCAGAACACTCTAGAGTATATAGGGTGTTTAACAATAAAACTCAAACAATGGAAGAAACTCCACATGTTGTTTTTGATGAGTATCATGCGAAGCCTAACAACTCAAATGTTCACAGGATTGAAGATGGAGATGAAGAAACAACTCTTGGGGAACTACAAATAAAAGCAAAAGAAAATTCTAAAGTAGTTTTCAAGACTAAAAGTGGATATCTTCGCAGGTACAATGATGAAGATGACGAAAATATGTTCAGAAATCAAGATGATGAATCTGAAGAAGATCCACAAGAGGAAGAGCCTCAAGATGAAACTCCTCAAGCTCACCCTCCTCAAGAACAACCTCCACAAGATCACCTTCCTCAAGTCCAAGATCAACCCGGTCCTTCAACAATCACAAATGTGAAGTATTCCAAAGATCACTCACTTGATAATGTGATAGGAGATTTAAATGATTCAGTTCAAACTAGGTCTCAGGTTAGACAAATAGTTGAACAAGATCATCTAGCTTTTGTCTCTCAAGTGGAACCTAAAAATGTTGAAGAAGCCTTAAAAGAAAATTCATGGATTGATGCTATGCATGAGGAACTTGGTCAGTTTCAAAGAAACAATGTCTGGAGTCTAGTTCCTAGAACCCCTGAGATTTCTGTCATAGACACTAGATGGGTGTTCAGGAATAAACTAAATGAAGAGGCTAAAGTGGTGAGAAATAAGACTAGACTGATAGCAAAAGGGTATAATCAAGAATTTGGTGTAGACTTTGAAGAATCTTTTGCACCTGTAGCTAGACTAGAAGTAGTAAGAATTTTGTTGGCATATGCATGCTCAAATAAATTCAAACTCTTTCAAATGGATGTTAAAACTATCTTCTTGAATGGCTACATCAAAGAGGAAGTCTATGTCTCTCAACCACCGGGATTTGAGGATAATGACAAGCCTAATCATGTTTATAAATTGCACAAAGCTCTCTATGGTTTGAAACAGACACCCCGAGCTTGATACGATAGACTAAGCAACTTTCTGATGAGTAAAAACTACTAAAGAGGTAAAGTGGGCCAAACTCTTTTTACTAATAAAGTTTGCAATCACATTATAGTTGTTCAAGTTTATGTGGACGACATCATTTTCGGTTCCACTAACCCATCACTGTGTGAAGAGTTTTCAAAACATATGCACAGTGAATTTGAGATGAGTTTAATGGGGGAGCTATAATTTTTTCTTGGCTTGCAGGTTAAACAGCATGAAGATGGCTTCTTCATTAATCAAGAAAAATATGTCAAGGAGCTCTTGCAACGCTTTCAATTTGAACAAGCCAAACTTGCCTCAACACCAATGAGCACGAGCATAAAACTTGAAAATGATGAGAAAGGTAAACCGGTAGATGCAAAGCACTTCCGAGGTATGATTGACTCACTCCTTTATCTTACTGCAAGTAGATCGGATATACAATTTAGCGTTTGCCTTTGTGCTAGATACCAATCTAGTCCAAAGGAAAGCCATTTGGTTGCAGTTAAGAGAATTTTCAGATATCTCTCAGGTGCGTATGATTTGGGTCTTTGGTATCCAGCAGGAAGTAACTTTAATTTGATATCATATTCTGATGCTGACTATGCCGGATGTAAAATTGACAGAAAAAGCACTAGTGGTTACTGCCAATTTCTTGGTGGTTGCATGGTTTCGTGGGCATCCAAAAAGCAACACTCGGTTGCACTCTCCACTACAGAAGCAGAATATGTTGCTGCAAGGAGTTGTGCGACTCAAGTGTTGTGGATTAAGAGTCAATTGTGTGACTATAATATTGATATTGGATACACACCAATCCTATGTGATAACACTAGTGCTATCAACCTTTCAAAGAACCCAATCCAACACTCAAGGACTAAACACATAGAAATACGTCATCACTTCTTGAGAGATGAGGTAGCCAACAAATCCTTGGAAGTTAGCTTCATACCCACTGAAAAAACAATTGGTTGACATCTTCACCAAACCATTGTTTGAGGACAGATTCACATCCTTAAGAAGAGAATTGGGTTTATGCAAAATTTAATGAAATTAATACCAAATTGAGAGGTAATCACTTTGTGAGTGGTGACTATGAGGTATATCAAATGGTGGTAAGTGGAAGATCAAGTTACGCTTGTTCGGAAACTATCATTATGCGTGAGGAAATATTCTTCGCCAAGTATCCATAGACACTATCTTCATAAAGGTTATTTACCTCACAATAGGGTATTTGGTTCTCTTTAATTTTTGTCATATACATTTCCTTCTACCACTGAACTTCTTATTCTTGGATGGTTTTGGTTGTTGCATTGTGTGTAAGTGTTTACCTTGATTGTCAATATCATGCATGCAATTACTTCAATGATGTGTCCACATGCACACACTATGGGGGAGTAACAAAAGGCTAGGTGAGTGATTGTTTAAGGAAAACACTTCATACTTCTTGTATTTTGATCCCTCACTTCTTGGTTGAAATTCCATCTCCAGTCATAGCCTTCACACTGATTTTTCACTTGCCTGTCGACAGCCATATCCATAACCGTCGATAGCCAGGCCTTCCCAGAACACCAGTTCTGCTTGAATTCAGTAGCTGTCGACAGGTCCAAAGGTTGCTGTCGACAGATACACTCTTGTTGTTCAATCTTCATCATTTCTCATCCTCTCTCAATGAGTATGTTCACAATCTTTGAATAAGGGGAGAATAGGACTTTATGATCATTACTATTTCTCATATCAACATAGTATTCAAGATATAAAGTTCTTCTCAATGATTTTGACACAATATTTTGCGCTTGGATCTAGGTTGTGTCATCTAGAAAACTTTGTGAAACTCAAATGACTACATCTTAATTGAATATCTCCCTTGTGGTTAATCATATCTCTAAAATGGTTTGATAAGTAAAATGGTACTTGAATATAATGTTATACATTAGCCTTTGACCTTATACAACTAGTAACCTTGACGGTTAATGAAATTAAAAAAAGGAGAAAAGCTACCTATTTCACACATCAAACAAGCAAGAAATTACATGGGATAGAGGCAGAGCAATGATGATCATTCCTGAGTAACCGGGGACATGGGCATCACAACTGTCTATCTTCGCGTCAAAAAGTTATTGCATTATCTTTGTACAATGATATGATGGTCACTCATACTGAGTAACTGGGGGCATAGACACCACCAATGTCTACCTTCACGTCAAAAGGTATACGTGAACCTCATTATCACTTCCCTCATATCATATCAATAATAATAAAAAAAATCCCATCTCAAAAGAAATAGAGTGGAGCCTCCATCAGTTTACCTCAAGGGAAAAGGTTGTCTATTGTCAAGGGTCATGTAAATGTTGTCTTCATTTACCAAATGAACATCACCACAAAGTCATATGTTTTTCTTCAATAGTTTTATTCAACTGGATTTCCATTAAGTCATTTGTGTTTAAAACATAGTTCTCTAACTGTCATACCTTAAGATTCCTGGAGTATTTTCTCTTAACCATTGTAGACTAATTTTTATATCTTCATACTATTGGATATGACCCTTAGTAATGCGTTTAAAACCTATTCTCATTCTTAGAATTAAAAGTGCATGCTCACTTCTAATTAAAATCCTCTAAAAATCAATTCTGGCATAAAGCTGCTCAGCAGCTGTCGACAGCTCCATATCTGCTGTCGACAGTCGGCGGCCAGATTAGTTTGGAAACCCAAACGGCATGTCTTTTACGCTGGATTTTGTGGGCCCCTTACTACTCGAAATTCTCCCCCAACTTCCTTATAAGGGCACCCATGACCCCAACTTTCTTTCTAACTCTCCTACACCTCTTCTCCCTTCTCTCAACCCTAAACTCCTCCTCCCAGGGCACCGGTAACCCAGCATCCTGCTTTCTGTGTTTCTTCTCCCTCCGATTCCCATCCTCTCTTGGAGATCCTTATATTCTACAACTACTTCTCCATGGCTTCAAAAGGGAAACGTGATGCTTCCCATCGCTGTCCTCTTTCTCCTGAAGTCGGAGAAGGTTCCATGGCCCCCGCTGAGCGTCGGAGCAAGCATCGGGACGATCGTCTATCGAAGCTTGTTGTCCCTCGCAACCTTCGCACGTCCAGGGTCTGAGGAACCTTCACCAAGTTCGTACACCCACGGTTCGTCAACTTCGTGTCCATTGAAGACATGTTTTCTGGTCTTCAGCCCCTGTTCGACACTCAGGGTTGGACCGCCTTTGTGTACAAACACACGCGGTATTCTCCCACTACTGTGACCGACTTCTACAACAACCTGCAAATGACAGCGGATTCAGAGTTGTACACCACTGTCAAGGGTACTATGTTTCAAATCACCCCCAATCTCTTCTCTCGTGCACTACAAATTCCTAATTATGGGGTGGACATTCTAGTAAACCCTTCATCTGCTTCTGAATACTACACACCCATTACCCATCAACTTTATCATCCCAGTGTGGACAATCTTAAGCTTAATGCCAACTCCTTTCCTCCACTAAATCATCTCATCCATCACATTTTCACTACTATCATTGTTCCTAAAGATGGAAGTAGGGAACTTGTTACTACTGTCCACAAGTCCCTCTTCTTTCACTTTTTGAAGTGTGAACAAATCAATCTTCCTATCCTTATGGTGGACCTCATTAAGCAATGTTACACAAACTCAAAGAGGTCCATGCCTTATGCCTGTCCCATTACATCCATTCTCTCTTTCATTGGCATTCCCATCTCTGACTCCGAGTGCACCAAACTCAAATCCAGAAGTTCTTTTGATCTTACTGCGGTGCATCGTATGGGGTACAAGTTTGTGGATGGGGTAGTAACCAGGACCCTCAAGGGCAAAGCTCCAAATGTTGAGGAAGAATCTGCTGAAGAAGAAGGTGATGATGAAGACTCCCACGCAGAGCCAATGGATGCTCAGGGAGATGATCCTACCGATGCTAAACAACGAGAACAAGTTCCTTCTCTTAGGAATTTCATTGTTGATCAGGTGGCACAGTTGCAAATCCAATTCTCAACCGGTTTTGAGCACCTCAACACCCGTCTCGATCATGTGGATACGAGGATGGATACACTGTCCAGCACACAAGTGTAGTTACAAGACCAGCTTGCCAGGCTCTCTACAGATTTTCATAGCTTTCGTCATCCCGATGTACCAGGGAATGATGATGTCTAGAGAGTCACTGGGTTATCTAGGTCATAGTTCTAGATTTGGGTACTGGGTCACTTAGTCATTTACGTCAGTCATGTATCTTTCCTTCTATCATTTTCACTTTATGTCATGCAATGGTCATCTTTTGTAACTGAGTGTCTTGCATGTTAATGAATGAAAAACCTCAGTTCCTTTGCTTACATCTTTTCCATGTGTGCATAATGTGTCTTTTTGAATGTTGTCAAAAGGGGGAGAATCATCAATGTGCATAAATTGAAATTTTGTCATCATCAAAAAGGGGGAGAATGTTAGGTTTACATGTGCTTTAATGTTTTTGATGATGTGATTATAATGAACATTGCAATTGATGATGATACGATGACTTATTTGATAGAAACAAGAATGACATGATCAAGTGACAAGATGAGATAATATGTATTCATTATATCTCACTTATAATGTTTTCAAATGTTGGTTGAATACATACAAGTCAAGTACCCAAAGTCCACTTCAAAAGGTCTTCAAAAAGGCTCCAAGACACCTCCTGTCAATAGCAAGACAACCCCCTGTCGACAGATGGACATTCCAGGAACTGGAAAACAAATGGAACAATAGCTATCGACAGCCCCAGGCTGCCTATCGACAGGCCAGTGGTTCAGCAACATGAAGACTTCTGGAAAACCAGAACTGAGCAGTAGCTGTCGACAGCAGCAAGTCGGCTGTCGACAGACGTAGTTTTGGAAACTTCCGATGGTCAAGATATGATCCATGTTTTGGGTGATTCTTTCAAGCATGTCTCTCCATGTTTGGACACCCATATATATATCATATAGGGCTATTTTCGCAGAGAGAGACCACAAGTCCAAAACCCTAAGCAAGACTCAAGAGAAAAAGCTCCCATCTGCTGCTCTGCTTCAAGCTTCCGTTTAGAACAAAGAAGAAACATCTTCCGAGCGGAGTTGAAGTCAGATTGTCCACAACTCAAGCTTCTCTATCAGTTGATCCACATCCAAACGAAGCCTGAAGTTGTTCTGGACTACCAACGAGAAGAGTTCTTCATCAGGATTTGTTCTTTCAACTCATAACTCTTCTCTGTTTTCGTTCCTTCTATACTTTTGTGTGTGTGGTTGTGTTTCAAGCATTCCTTATGCTTGATTCACGTGGTTTAAGTTGTTTTGATTGTGTGTTCACATCAAACAACGTGTGTGTGTGAGTTGTAGTGTTGAACTCACTCATAAGCAGTTGTTTCTACTTGTGTGTGTGGACGGTGGATGTAGGATACACAAGTTGTGTACTCCGAACCACCTTAAATCATCGTGTCTGTGGTTTGAACATTTTACGTTAGATGATTGGTAGGCACGTTGATCTCTCACACGCTAGATAACTTGCTAGTCTTTCTATCTATAATTAACACACATCTTGATTCGATTTTAACTCTGTTTAAGATATCGAAGAGTTTGTGTCTCCATCTAAAATAAGGCTAAAATATATTTAATTGGGAGTAATCTATTCAACCCCCCCCCCCTTCTAGATTACCATAATAGGCAATTCCGCACATTCTTCATGCCGGACTTTCAAGCTTCATTGGAGCGTGGAGAGGAGTCTTCCCTCTCAACCGCTGCTTGGGCCATCTTAGATTTTTCTTCTTCCTCTCCCTTTGCTTGTTTTCAATTCTTTTCTTAGTGCATGCATCTCACCATCACATAATCACCATATTTTCTTCAATATCATCAGACACCTCATTCAATTTACACCCACAATCCTAGGGGTTTTAAAATACCACCACAAGGTGTGTTCAAGTCCATGCAAGCTTCCTTCTTACTTCTTTTGGATTTGATGCTACACAACATGGTCTAATCATTGCTTTCACTTGTTTGTTTGTGTCTTTCTTTGCAAGGTAACCAAGAGCTAAAGTCTTCTTCGCCGGCCGGCCGGTTGGAGAAGTGAGAGTCAACCCACACCTCAAATCCCGCTTTCTTTGAGTAAACGTAAGTAACCTATCCTTTGCTCTCTCCTTCGGTATCTATACATACCTGGAAATCACACTCCATCTTTAGTGCACACACGCACTCTTCCATTTCTTCCTTTCTCTATATATATTTTTTGCTTTCATCTTTTTTTTTTTTCTTTTCAATTTTTCTTTGTGGCGTTTAAAGCACATTCATAACTGATAGATCGCCCGAAGATAACAGGTCTAGTTGGAGCGCTAATAGACTATAGTTGTTCTATCTTCTTAGCACTGAGGGAATTGACTCCATTGGGCTAAGTCGTCTTTACCCCTCCACAATGTCTAATCGTCACTAAAATAGCTAGTAAAAGAATATTCTAAATATATTCTACAGCTCCTTAACGATAGGGTTTTTGGTGCAAAACATTCATCTAATGAGAGGTTTTTGGTGCAAATGCAAAACTAAGATGGATTATGTAACGTAGCGCGTTTTTCGGATCTTCACAGATAATTGATTAGTGGTAGTTCAGAACTGTGCTTACTGGTTTTGGTGTGGTGCTCATGACCAATATGGGGTCATTGGGCCTTGGTTGTGGTTTCCGCGCGTTGTGTGGAGCTTAGTGGGCTGGCAGGTTAGGTCCGTGGTGCCGTTGGTTCACTGAATGTGAACGCGACGGAGGTGTAGGTCGCGTTCTGAATGCGACAGCAGTAGGGGTCACGTTTTGGTTGCCGCTGCTGGGGTCGACGTCTGCATGTGCGCCGCATGTCGCGCATGGAGTGGGGGTTTGCTGACATCAGGAATGGGAAGGCGACGCCTTAGTCCGTCGCGATCTGGTCACGACGGGAAGGTACGTCGCGATCCCAACCGCTGTGCGATTTTTAAGCAGGCTGGCCGAACAGAGCTTTCACAAGCTCTGCTCGACCGGGAGAGAAGCTGTCGTAGGTTTTCTGGGCGATTTGGCGTTTCAGTGGAGTTCTCGTCGCGCTCTCGACGCGAGGACGTCGCGAGGAGTGGGGGAAACACCGTGCCATGCATGGATTGTGTGTTCTTCATGAAGGTAGGGAGATTCCACCATGTTTGATTGCGTGGATTGCATGTTGGCTTGTTTACTACTTTAAAAACAGTAGATACCATGTCTAGGAGGTGAAATGAGCATGAAAACCGGGTTGAAACGGGATTTAGGGTGGTTTGCATGGAAGATCTGGAGATGGTTCCCGGATTAGGGTTTTCGCCTAAGAAGGCGACGGACCTTGCTATCGCGACCATATCATGACAGGCCGATCCGTCGCGATAGGATTTCTTGTTGTGCCATATCGTGGCGTCGCGACCAGAAGGCGGTCATGGCCTCTGTCGCGATCACAACCAAGGGTTCTGCTTTGCATGCTTTTGGTGATTTTGGTTATCCAATTATCGTTGTTTATTGTGCATGGCTTTGGTAAGAGGTGCACTGACACCCGTAAAACTCTGTGAGCAAGTTGCCCACATGGTTAGTAGGTGGTTTACATATTCGGTGTGGTGTTATCGTGGTGTGAGGTGCCTTGGCACCTGTAACATCTCTAAAGCGTGTCATTTAAATGGTTTGTGTGTGTTTACGTGGTTTGAGGATGTGCATGGCACATACTCCGTTGAGGTGGTGTTACGCATGTGTGGGTGTGTGTGTGTGCATGGCACATGCACTAGTTGTCGTAGTGGCTAGGCAATGATGGTTCAAGTGTGAACCTAGCCTTAGTCTTGTAGTGTCCTTTATGGACTAATAAAGATGGTTTAATTAGTGTAATGTAAGTAAGGTTAAGAGTTAATGTATAGTTAGTGTATATGGTATGTATGTAGCAAGGAGGTCATGTGATGACCAATGATAGGTCAGTTTGTAATTAGTTATCATGGTTTACATGTGTTTTGGTGTGAGGTGGTTTGTAGATCACAGGGTGACCGAGGTTAAGCTATTCTTGATATTTGTACTGTGGTTTGTAATAAAGAATATATAAGTATATATCGTGGTTTGTGCATTGCTGAGTTTGGTGGTCCGGCGCCTATTCCGGAATGCCTCTTCAGTTGGGTGCCCCAGGTTCCTAGGAGAGCCAGGCACGTGGGTGTGCTCGGGGCTTGTCCCGATGCAGTGGTACCGTCGAGGTTTTGTCGTCTTCCTGGACACCCTCACTCTCAGGGAGAGTTGTCATCCGGTTGACAGAAAGACGGCAATGGGATAGTGACTTGTGAGAGTTTGTGTTTAGTCACTTGTAGCGCGCTCGTAGCTAGGGGTTACGGACACCAATAGACGTACTGGGCCCTGGCTAGTCATGTTACCAGTGCCTCACTTTAGAGAGCTCAGGCCAGAGTCTCTAAAGGTGCCAGGCATAGGCCTGCAGGGTGTGTGACCTGTAGGTTGTGGTAGTTTGGTTGGTCTCCACAGTTCTTTGGCTTTACTTGTGTTGTGGAGCTGTAGTTGGACCTTACGTCCGTGACTGCGAGACTAAGAGGTAGTTCTTGTATTGTGTTGTCCGGGTTGGATACTGGCGTCATGAACTAGTAGTCTGTCCCGTGTGGTGGCGTCGTGCTTTCCGGCTTGTGCTTTGCTATTGGCTATAGCGTGTGTTAGTTGTAGTTTTACCCGTTGAGGTGTGCCATGGTGTTGGCACGGTTGTTATTGTGGTTAGTGAGCAGAGACTCAATGGTTGTGGTTTAATTGGTTGTGGTGTGCCCTCATGGTGGCACAATTATGTTTGTGTTCTGTGGTGTGTTTGTGTTCCGTGGTGGTACCTCGTGGTGGTAGGTACCTGTACCTTTTGTGGGTACTGGTTTCTCGTAGTACGCTGAGTACTAGCCTTTTCAGGTGGTGAAGTGGAGGTCATGTGGTGAGACCTTCCACTTGTTGTGTTTTACCCTTCCTTGGGGTAAGTTTCCGAATAGAATTTAGTGTGCGATGGATTGGTATCGTGGTAGCTAGTCCTGTTTCTTAAGTGTGTCATCGTGATTTAAGGGTATAAAGGATTAGCTCTTGGTTAGCAATCCTGTTACTCACATGTTTAGAGGCTTGCCAGTGAAGCTAGTATCTTAGGCAATGATTTGCCTGTGTGGCTTACAGCTTAGGCGACCAGCTGTTGGGATGGTGTGCCTGTGAGACTTATGGCCTAGACTTTACAGTTATTGAGTAGACTAATGGTGTTGTTGTCTCTTCGTCTTTCCGATATTTGCAGCAACTGAGTTAATTATGTTTTGTATTGTTAATTATGCTTTGTTGTGAGCATGATATGGTTTGGCTTCCGGTGTTGCCAATGAGACCTGTTGAGGTTGAGGTTCTCCTGCGTTGTGTGTGGTTTTGGGTGGTTCCCTACTGAGCCAGTGACTTGTTGAGGCTCACTCCCTTACAGTTCTTTTGAGGGTTTACCATTGGTGTGGCTTGTGGAGGTGTCGTGACAGACTTGTACCACCAGCAGTAGTGTTAGTAGAGTTGTGTGAGCTTATGCTCCCTCTGGGTATGCCCGAGGTAGTTGTACTCTTTTTAATTTGGGCATGTAATAATGTAATGGGACAGTTGTAAATTGTATATGCAGATATGAGCACATATCCTTTCTTGTGTCTCTTACTGTTGTGGTTTGTCTTTTATATTCTTCCTGGACACGTGTTCGAGATATCCCTTGCGAGACTTCGGTCCGTTCGGGGGAGACGAATCTGGATATGGACCCTTATTGGGTATAAATATCCAGGGCCGTTACAGTTGGTATCAGAGCAATGGTCCAGTTAGAATATGAAAAGACATTAAGATTACAATGTCCCAATACATGATTTAATGTCCACTGTTGGTAGTAAGTCTGTAGTTTCATGTGCTTTTTAGTACGGTTTCCATATCAGTTTTGGTATATGAATTGTATGTATAGATGGTTAGATCAGTAGTTGTGGGTAATAGCAGATATGATTGGTGGTGTAGTATGAGTGATTATTGGATTGTTGTTAAAGTATAATTGATTAAAGATTCTTTATTATAGAAATTGAAAGATTCAGTTATGAAATTCACTAAAAAGTGTTTTAATGAGAATCAGAGTTGGTAGAGAAAGGTATAAAGTAGTGATGTGATGGAATAATAAAGGGAATTGTATCATGATGAGAAATAGGACTTTGTGATTAGAACTATTAAATGGGTGAATTGTGGTTGAAAATTATAGCAGAGATAGTCATTGTGTTTGAAATTTATGTTAATAAAGTGTTAAGAAGTTGCTTGGATAATAGTATGATTAATGGCATGTTAGGTTTGAAATGATCAAGTGAGGTAATCTAGCTTGAGATGAGAGGCTGGTAAGCAGAGGAGCAGTGATCAAGATGATTCTTAAGTGTGATTTATGTAAGAGTAGTGCTAATATAAATAATAAGGATAATAGAAAGTTTGATATAGAAACTCATGTAAGTGGATGTAAAGGTGGCCGGTTGGTTAAAGAGAGAGTAAAAGAGCAGTGGGAAGTCAGATTTTTTCGAGAATTTTATAGGAGAAAGATGTTTGTTAATAAAAGGTAGTGGATAAAGATTTCGCAGAAAGATTTGTATATGATTGTTTTGTTAAAGATAAGAATAGTGATGTTAGTATTTGTGTGTAAATTGTGGAAGCAGAAAATGGGAAATTAGTATTAGAAGCTATCTGAAGTTAAACTTACATAATTAAAGTAAGTTGAAGCTATGTAAATTAGTATGGACAAGGTTAAGTCCATTGAAAAGTAATGGGGAATAGTAAAGTGGATTATGAATGGATATTTGTGAATGAGCTGTAACAGTGAAAATGTGTATATTTGGTGGTAAGTTAGTAATGTGGAATAAAGAAATTAAGTAGAATAAATCATTGTGTTTTAAAGAAATAATTTTAGTTTATAGTTATGGTGGAAAGTAAGAAAGATTGTAGCATAAATGGCACCTAGAAATTAGTCAGCTAGTAAATTAGCTAAGAGAAATATTTTGCAGAAATAGTGTTATGTTATTGATAGTAAAGATAAAGTTTGGTATTAATGAATAGGTGAAGAAAAAGAATATGGTAGATTATTGAATGGTGATAATTAAATGATTCAGGAAATGTGCAATAAGAATTTGCGTAATGATATGCAGTAAGGTGATTTGAATGAATAAATAAATTTTGTTATGAGAATATTTCTAGAATTTGAAGTAAAGTTATAATAAATCATTTAAGGAGTAGTGAGTAGATTAAGGTATAGTGAAAGGGAGTAGAAAAAGGGAGAAGCAATATAATCAGTTTAATGGTAAAGAAATTTCGAGATTTGATGTCATATAATTGAACAAGGCTTGAATAAAGGTAAAGGTGAATTTTTGGGTATGTGTAGCAATGAGAATGGAAGATGTGAAAAGATATAAATTGGTTTGTTAAATCAATTAGAGAATATTGTTTAAAGTAAAGGATATATATATATAAGGGAAAGTATATCAATATTGATATATGCCAAGATTTAGAATTTAGTGTCAAGCAGATATAGCAGAAGATAGAATATGAGCGGAGTCAATTAAGTGGTATTGATGTATGATAAGAGAAATGTAAAGTTAGTTGGAAAGTATAATTTGAAACGAGATAAGTTATTAATGAATTAAGGAAATCCAGAATTCATGAAATATTTGGTGAAAGGTTCAGAATGATCAGAGTAGTGCAACGGAAGCGTTGAAGATTTAATATTCATAAGTTATCTGAAGTTTAAGTAATTAAAGGAGAATTTAAAGTCTTGTGTGCAATTGAGTCAAATGATGGTTAGTGGTGATAAATAAATAGTGAAATAACATCAGAAATTTGAAATTTTAAATAATATAAAGTGAAAGGATTTAAGTAAGAAAATGGCCCAGAAAGAAAGGTTGCAAATATAACCAGGAAAAATGTGGAAATAGATCGAGCCCAACCAGATAAAGTGCTATCGGCTAGGTAGAATTGCTCGAAAAATGTGAAAATAGGTTTAGTCTAAGGAGATAAAGCGCTAATAGCAGGATAGAATCGCCTATGGTTGAAAGATAAAGAATGGCAGAATAAATTTAGAAAATAAAGTAATTGTGGAATAAATTAAAAAGAAAGGGAAGGCAGAGCAAGTATGAAAATAAGCAGATGGTTTGAAAGAAGGATGCAGAGGAAGCTCTGCACATGGCTTTGTTTCTTTTTAGGTGATAGTATGGTTTATTGTCGCTCATTTTGAATGTCGAGGACGACATTTCTTTTTAGGTGATAGTAATGTAACGTAGCGCGTTTTTCGAATCTTCGCGAATAGTTGATTAGTGGTAGTTCGGAACTGTGCTTACTGGTTTTGGTGTGGTGCTCATGACCAATATGGGGTCATTGGGCCTTGGTTGTGGTTTTCGCGCGTTGTGTGGAGCTTAGTGGGCCAGCAGGTTAGGCCCGTGGTGCCCATTAGTTCACTGAATGTGAACTCGACGGAGGTGTAGATCGCGTTCTGAACGCGACAACAGTAGGGGTCGCATTTTGGTTGCCCCTGCTGGGGTCGACGTCTGCATGTGCGTCGCGTGTCGCGCATGGAGTGGGGGTTTGCTGACGTCGGGAATTGGAAGGCAACGCCTTAGTCCGTCGCGATCTGGTCGCGACAGGAAGGTACGTCGCGATCCCAACTGCTGTACGATTTTTAAGCAAGCTGGCCGAACAGAGCTTTCACAAGCTCTGCTCGACCGGGAGAGAAGCTGTCGCAGGTTTTCTTGGTGATTCGGCGTTTCGGCGGAGTTCTCGTCGCGCTCTCGACGCGAGGACGTCGCGAGGAGTGGGGGAAACTCCGCGCCATGCATGGATTGTGTGTTCTTTGTGAAGGTAGGGAGATTCCACCATGTTTGATTGCGTGGATTGCATGTTAGCTTGTTTACTGCTTTAAAAACAGTAGATACCATGTCTAGGAGGTGAAATGAGCATGAAAACCGGGTTGAAACGGGATTTAGGGTGGTTTGCATGGAAGATCTGGAGATGGTTCTCGGATTAGGGTTTTCGCCTGAGAAGGCGACGGACCTTGCTGTCGCGACCATATCGCGACAGGCCGATCCGTCGCGACAGGATTTCTTGTCACGCCATATCGTGGCGTCGCGACCAGAAGGCGGTCATGGCCTCTGTCGCGATCACAGCCGAGGGTTCTGCTTTGCATGCTTTTGGTGATTTGGTTATCTGATTATCATCGTTTATTGTGCATGGGTTTGGTAAAAGGTGCATTGACACCCGTGAAACTCTGTGAGCAAGTTGCCCACATGGTTAGTAGGTGGTTTACATATTCGGTGTGGTGTTATCGTGGTGTGAGGTGCTTTGGCACCTGTAACACCTCTAAAGTGTGTCATTTAAATAGTTTGTGTGTGTTTACGTGGTTTGAGGATGTGCATGGCACATACTCCGTTGTGGTGGTGTTATGTGTGTGTGGGTGTGTGTGTGTGCATGGCACATGCACTGGTTGTCGTAGTGGCTAGGCAATGATGGTTCAAGTGTGAACCTAGCCTTAGTCTTGTAGTGTCCTTTATGGACTAATAAAGATGGTTTAATTAGTATAATGTAAGTAAGTTTAAGAGTTAATGTATAGTTAGTGTATATGGTATGTATGTAGCAAGGAGGTCATGTGATGACTATTGATAGGTTAGTTTGTAATTGGTTATCGTAGTTTACATGTGTTTTGGTGTGAGGTGGTTTGTAGATCACAGGGTGACCGAGGTTAAGCTGTTCTTGATATTTGTACTGTGGTTTGTAATAAAGAATATATAAGTATATATTGTGGTTTGTGCATTGCTGAGTTTGGTGGTCCGGCGCCTATTCCGGAATGCCTCTTCAGTTGGGTGCCCCAGGTTCCTAGGAGAGCCAGGCACGTGAGTGTGCTCGGGGCTTGTCCCGGTGCAGTGGTACCATCGAGGTTTTGTCGTCTTCCTGGACACCCTCACTCTCGAGGAGAGTTGTCGTCCGGCTGAGGGAAAGACGACAATGGGACAGTGACTTGTGAGAGTTTGTGTTTAGTCACTTGTAGCACGCTCGTAGCTGGGGGTTACGGACACCAGTAGATGTACTGAGCTCTGGCTAGTCCTGTTACCAGTGCCTCACTTTAGAGAGCTCAGGCCAGAGTCTCTAAAGGTGCCAGGCATGGGCCTACAGGGTGTGTGACCTGTAAGTTGTGGTGGTTTGGTTGGTCTCCACAGTTCTTTGGCTTTACTTGTGTTGTGGAGCTGCAGTTGGACCTTACGTCCGTGACTGCGAGACTGAGAGGTAGTTCTTGTGTTGTGTTGTCCGGGTTAGATACTGGCGTCATGAACCAGTAGTCTGTCCCGTGTGGTGGCGTCGTGCTTTCTGGCTCGTGCTTTGCTATTGGCTATAGTGTGTGTTAGTTGTAGTTTTACCCATTGAGGTGTGCCATGGTGTTGGCACGGTTGTTATTGTGGTTAGTGAGCGGAGACTCAATGGTTGTGGTTTAATTGGTTGTGGTGTGCCCTCATGGTGGCACAGTTGTGTTTGTGTTCCATGGTGTGTTTGTGTTCCGTGGTGGTACCTCGTGGTGGTAGGTACCTGTACCTTTGTGGGTACTGGTTTCTCGTAGTACGCTGAGTACTAGCCTTTTCAGGTGGTGAAGTGGAGGTCATGCGGTGAGACCTTCCACTTGTTGTGTTTTACCCTTCCTTGGGGTAAGCTTTCGAATATAATTTAGTGTGCGATGGATTGGTATCGTGGTAGCCAGTCCTGTTTCTTAAGTGTGACATTCGATACATCGTGATTTAAGGGTATAAAGGATTAGCTCTTGGTTAGCAATCCTGTTACTCACATGTTTAGAGGCTTGCCAGTGAAGCTAGTAGCTTAGGCAATGCTTTGCCTGTGTGGCTTACAGCTTAGGCGACCAGCTGTTGGGATGGTGTGCCTGTGAGACTTGTGGCCTAGGCTTTATAGTTATTGAGTGGACTAATGGTGCTGTTGTCTCTTCGTCTTTCTGAGATTTGTAGCAACTGAGTTAATTATGTTTTGTATTGTTAATTATGCTTTGTTGTGAGCATGATATGGTTTGGCTACCGATGTTTCCAATGAGACCCGTTGAGGTTGAGGTTCTCCTGCGTTGTGTGTGGTTTTGGGTGGTTCCCTACTGATCCAGTGACTTGTTGAGGCTCACTCCCTTACAGTTCTTTTCAGGGTTTACTGTTGGTGTGGCTTGTGGAGGTGTCGTGACAGACTTGTACCACCAGCAATAGTGTTAGTAGAGTTGTGTGAGCTTGTGCTATCTCAGGGTATGCCCCAGGTAGTTGTACTCTTTTTAATTTGGGTATGTAATAATGTAATGGGACAGTTGTAAATTGTATATGCAGATATGAGCACATATCCTTTCTTGTGTCTCTTACTATTGTGGTTTGTCTTTTATATTCTTCCTGGACACGTGTTCGAGCTATCCCTTGCGAGACTTCGGTCCGTTCGCGAGAGACGGATCTGGATATGGACCCTTATTGGGTATAAATATCCAAGGCCGTTACAGATTATGACTCCATTATACTTTTAACGGGGGTATCTATTCAAAGCATCCAATTTCCATAAATTATTGTCTACTTTTTAGATTATATATATATATATATATATATATATATATATATGTATATTAACTTAAATTATTCAAATGAATTGTTTAATCACGAGATTGGAAAACGAAACTAAAAGTGGCAAAACATGGTATATTGGTTAATCATGGTAACTTAACCTACCCAACTCCATTGTCACCTAACCCCCACGTATCGCGTGTTAACTCATGCAAATCAGTGAAATAAAAAAAGATCATATAAGTCTTTACTATCTGATTCCATCCATTTAACACAATCAATTTGAGCTAATTGAGAAAAAGATTAACTTTCCTATACAACTCTCTCTTTAAAAAAAATCAATAAAAAAATCCATCTCTCTCCCCCTCTCCTCTTAAAGAGGAGTAATTTAGTGTTTTCACGCCTTCTTTAATGGTTCTGTTTACATGATAATAGAGTATTCCTTCCACTTTGATTAACTATTAACCATAAAACCATGCTCTTAGTGCGGTGGTTCACGGCTCCGTGAAAATGGGAGCCTCTTTGCAGTGGTGCGAGTTCGAATTTGCGCCCTTGCTGTTGTTCCCCCTCCCCATTTCCAACTTACTTACCTAAAAAAATAACTATTCACCAAAAGAATATAATTGATGATTTTTTTTCATTTCAGAGGTATAGAGTATAATATGAGGATCTTAGGGGTATACTTTCAAATATGATAGATTTTATGGATATATATATATATATGTAATTTTTGCTAACCTTTTATTCAAATTTCACCTTCCTTTTCAATACTACGAGCAATGGAAATTTTAAAGATTTAGTTGATCATTTTAAAACCAAGAGATTAGGACATTTTGCAACAAAGTAACCACCACCAGTCCAAACAAAATAGGTAATCATCAATAATGTGAAGTCAAAGAATGTTAGTGGAAAGTGATCGAGACTTCTTAAAATATGGTATAGGGATAGTGATTGTAGTAAGTTGGCTTTAGTTTCTCGAGAAAGGTAACAAGTGTCTCCCTTGTAGATGGAAGGATTTGCTTGTTACTTGGATGCACCCACCCTCGACAGAAGGGGTGGGTATTGTGGCAGGAAAATACTTGTTGCAAATCAAAGGTTTGCAACAAGTGTTGCAAATTCAATGGGGGTTTGCCACCTAACCCGGCGAATTTGTGGGGGTTTGGGCGGGGTTAGAGAGTGGCAAACCTTCATCGGGTTTGCAACACTTGTTGCAAACTAAGAGTTTGCACCAAGTTGTTCTCATGTGGCGACGTCATATCTACAGGACTCATCTGGGCATGTGTTTGGATGTGCATGGCCATATGGACAACTAACTTTTCTCTGTAGACATATGTGGATGGGGATATGGGGCCCACAATATATAGTAGACCTCACCACTCTTAAGGCTTTGGTGCACTTGAGAGTCAAATGGCCAAAGAAGAAGATAGCAAGAGAAGACGAACAACTAACTTTTCTCAATGTTGGCCCCATCTCTGACAATTCCCTTAAGAAAGAACAGGCTTTGGAGTTTGAGTATGAAGATATCTTAAAGAAGGAAAATGAGTACTAACAACAAAGGGCCAAGCAGCACTGGATGGTGGATGGGGACCACAATACCAATTTTTTCCACACCAATGTGATGATCAAAAGATCCTCTAATAGAATTAGATGGATCAAACTTCCATTTGGGAAGTGGACAGGAGACAAGCACAAAATTTTAGACATCTCCTCTCATTTTAATGCCACCTACCAAGCCTCTCCCTTCTTCCTTCTAGATTTCCATGAGAATCTCTCTTTTTTTTTTCTATCAAACTTGCTTGGACACAGTAAATGATAAAGTCATCCAACTAGTCCAATCTTTCTTTATCTCTGGCCATCTCCACCTAGCTCAAACGACACCCTCATATCTCTTATCCCCGAAAAAGACCCCTCTTCTTTCCCAGACCATTTTAGACCCATCTCTCTTTGTAATGTTCTCTATAAAGTCATAAGAAAAATTCTTGCAAATAGAATCAAACCTTTCCTCTCTCCCCTCATCTCCAAGAATCAAGGGGCATTTGTCTCGGGGAGGCTCATTACAGATAACTCGGTTTTGATTCATGAACTACTTCACTCCTTGAGGAACAAGAACGGCAAAAAAGAATATTTTGGTTTTTAAAGTTGATATTTCGAAAGCCTATGACAGTTTGGAATGGAATTTTGTCAAGTATATGTTTTTTAGACATAAGTTTCCTGCTCACTTCATTAATCTCATTTGGGAATGCATCTCCACTGCTACCTTCTCCCTTGGTCCAAGGTTATATTGTCCAAGTAGAGGCCTCAGGCAGGGCTACCCCTATCACCTTATCTCTACATCTTATGTATTAAATGTCTCACTACATTAATCAACTGGAAGCATGACCAAGGCAAAATTATGGGTTTCAAGATCAACTCCTTTGCCCCAGCAGTCACTAATGTTCTATATACTGACGACATCTTCTTATTTCATGAGTGCACTCAAATCCTTGAAACTTATGGTAAACAAAGATAAATCGGGTTTCCTTTTCAGCAAGAATACAAGTAAGCTAGCCAGGCTATCTTCTCCAGAATCAATGGAATCAAGAGTACGTCAAAAGGTGAGCTTTATCTAGGTCTTCCAATTCTTTCAATGGTGGTAACAGAAGGCACCAAAAGTTTGTTGAAGATAGGCTAATGAAGGAAGTGGAAAACTAGAAAATGGGAACTCTCTCTCAAATGGTAGGATAGTGTTATAAAACGAGTAGGAGGACATACCTCGCAGCGGAAACGTAATAATAAGAAGATCCCCAAAGAAGTAGATAGACGGCTACCAGAGTCGCCTACACTGCTCCACACCTTAAATTCGAGGACTAGCGATGACGTACCTCCGTCAGCCGATACCCGATAAAGAATACCTGATGTCCCACACCTGGGACAGTACCTTCTCACACAGAGAAGGCCACACCTGCAAGACACACTTGTAGACTCACTCTCTCACACAGCACACTTAGCGCACTGCACACACTGCGCTTGTGCCTTTGCATTTACATGCACACATACATGCACACATGCATGCTCAAGCGATACTCCTTCCCTTCACCCTTCATGGGATATTTATAGGGGAGGAGGTGGAGTGAGGAGGGAGAGAAGAGATGAGGCGGCGAAGTGGGGAGGAGAGGCGGCAGCCTTTGCCGCGAGAGGCGGCAGAGGCTGCGGCGCTGCTGCTGTCGCGCGGCAGCAGCGCCTCTCGCAAGCTCGCCTCGCGCACTGGCGAGGCGCCCACCACCAAGCGCGCCCTACGCGCTGGCGTGGCCGCGCCCCCTCCACCCGCCCAAGGCGATGGAGGCGGGCCCCAATGGGCATAGCGTGCCCACTGGCGAGGCGCCCACCACCAAGCGCGCCCTACGCGCTGGCGTGGCGCGCCCCCTCACTGGAGGCGGGCCCCAATGGGCATACGTGCCCAAAAGCTCCCACTTGCCCATTTAGGGTTCACAGCCCACTTACCCACACAAGGTTGACTGTGCACCCAACGTTCTCTAGGCATTCGACATCAACGGTCATACCAAAAATAAGGCGTGCAACCTCTGTGAGATTTGCCGAGTCACCAACAAGTGTTCCATTAAGTCGTCATCTTACTAACAGAACACTTAATCTCAATATGTACCTCAGGTTCTTAATATTCACCTGATTCTGATATTCCGAATCTCTCAGAAGGCAGTATCGAATCCAAAAGCATAACACTCATGACTCTATTACCACATAGGCAATTGAGCGTCCCGGGATATGAGTAATTAAGCATGGTGAAATAACAAGATACCTTCCCTATGCTGCTCATACCAATTCAATTTGTCTTAACTACTTTCCTAGACATGTTCGTTGGACGGTATCAACCATCGCCCTAAGTAACATGCTAAAGTAGCGACATCAAGCTTCCTTGTCATGGCACAGCGCTGCAGGACACTAGGAGTACATCGGGAATCACTGAAAAATGTGATTCATGAGCTCACCAATGATGAAGAGAGAACCATTCATCATTCTCATATGTGGTTGTATATTACACATGTGGTATGATTCACATGCTGCGATGTTCCTCCATTCATATGGGCGTGTCAAATAACATCGCATGGATACAAGTTCAATTGTAACAAATACAACCGACCAGAGTCTCGCAAACCAGTCGCTCTCAATTAGCGCCTTTTGTGACTCACATATCCGGATATAACAGGCTACATAGGATTATAGCAATAATCTACATGGTCAATCTGAACTAATTCAGATTTCATCTCGGCCTCAGCCAAGGCGGCATATTAACAAAACTCGGGATATTGTGTTCGACCTCTAGCCATCTAGAGATCCACAACATCAAGTGCCTCATCTTTGCTCGCTATCAAAGTGCCAAAGCGGATCACTTGTGTGAGAGGGCTGATCCTCCTAGCCTGGTGACACTCTTACAATGTATAAAGCAATAATTTGTTCACATAAATAACACTTTATGATGAACAAAACTTTAATGATGTCAAAACATTGTAAATTACTATAATTTACAAAGACCATAGATTCACAATGGGTCACAAAACTCTCTCTGGCTAAAGATTTCGTTAGTGGATCTGCTATCATTCTAACAGAACTAATCTGACGAAGCACCACTAACCCTTTTGCCACTAAATCCCTAATGTAGTGGTAACGAATATCAATATGCTTCGTTCTGCCATGAAATTTGGGATCTTTGGCGAAGGCCAATGCCGAGGTACTGTCAACATATAACAGTACACCCTCATGCTGATGAGGTGTAATCTCCAAACACTGCAACAAACTTTGCAACCAAATCGCCTCTTGGCTAGCGGCAGAGCAAGCAACATATTCGGCCTCCTTTGTGGATAGGGCAATGCAAGACTGCTTCTTGCTACTCCACGAGATAGCTCCACCAGCCAACATGAACACAAAGCCTGAAGTGGACTTTCGCTCATCTCGGTCACCAACCCAATCCGCATCACTATAGCCGATGATTTTCAGGTTGCCACCCTTGTAACGTAATGCGTAATCTGTTGTCCCTCGCAAATACCGTAAAATCCTTTTAACGGCTTTCCAATGTGCGAGACCAGGGTTACTTTGGTAACGACTTACCAAACCCACTGCGAAGCTAATGTTTGGCCGAGTACACAACATAGCATACATTAGACTTCCAATCGCAGCGGCATATGGCACTCTAGACATACTTTCTATTTCTTCTTTACTCTTGGGGCATTGACAAGTACTTAAGACACATCCTTTATCAAGTGGAGTATTAATGGGTTTAGAATTGTGCATTCGGAAATGCTTCAAGACCTTATTAATGTATGTCTCCTGAGACAAACTCAGTGACCTTTCCGAGCGATTCCGCACAATCTTCACTCTGAGCACATAGCTCACTTCACCCATATCTTCATCTCAAAGACGGAAGATAACCACCTCTTAGTGGCAGCGATCAACTCCATATCATTTCCAGCCATTAAAATATCATCAACATATAATGATAAAATGAGGAGACTATCTCCCACTTGCTTAACATACACACAATGGTCCTCTTCAATCATCTCAAAACCATATGAGATAATAGCCTTATGAAATTTCATATACCACTGTCTAGACGATTGTTTCAATCCATAGATTGAACGCTTGAGGCGGCAAACTTTTTGCTCCTCGCCTTTAGTCTCAAAACCCTCTGGTTGAGCCATGTATATCTCCTCGTCTAGTTCTCCATTGAGAAATGCAGTCTTCACATCCATTTGGAACAATTCCAAGTCAAGATGCGCGACAATGGTTAGAAAAAGGCGAACAGATGAGAATCTCACCACAGGTGAAAAGGTCTCATCATAATCTATACCCTCTTTTGGGTATAACATTTCGCCACGAGTCTTGCTTTATACTTGTCAATAGTCCCATCAGCTTTGCGTTTAAGCTTGAAAACCCACTTGTTTCCAATCGCCTTACGCTCAGGTGGAAGATACACTAACTCCCAGACTTCATTCTGCGTCATTGAAAGAATCTCCTCCTGCATGGCAATTTCCCATTCTTTCTTAGATGATGACGCAAGAGCTTTCTGAACAAATCTAGACTCTTCATCATCCATGGGTTCACAAAGAAGTGCCTCACTGTCAATTTCAAAAAACCGACGAGGAACATGCCCACGCTTGCTACGACGTAAGAGATCTTGACTTTCTGTTGGTGCACTCCCACTGGATGCACTCCCACTTGACTAACCATCCCTCTCATTTTCGGAGGACATTGGTATGGGAACACATTCCCTCCCTTCTTCGAAAAATGGTAGGATGTTCAATTGTTCATCTATTTCAATAAGATCAAGATTCTTCTCATTGTCGCCAAGACTAGAAAATTCATTCTCTAAGAAGACAACATCTCGGACCTCACGCTCTATCATTCCTCCATCTGGATGATGTCCATACATGACATAACCTATTGAGCTCTCAGGATATCTAAGAAAGATAGACTTTTGAGCTCTAGGGCCAAGCTTCCCAAACTTACTCGTCATGTCATGAACATATCCAGCTGATCCCCATGGACGTAAACAATTTAAGTCCGGTTTGTGGCCATGCCACAATTCATATGGGGTAGAAGGAACTGATTGAGATGGCACTCGGTTAAGAATGTAGGTAGCAGTTAACAGAGCATCTCCCAAAAGGAGATTGGCAAATTTGCCTGCGCCATCATTGACCTAACCATGTCTAGCATTGTTCTATTCCTTCTTTCTGCAACACCATTTTGTTGCGGCGTATATGGAATAGTGAGTTGCCGACGTATACCTTTTCTTCACATAATGCTCGGAACTGATCCGACAGATATTCGCGTCCACGGTCTGTCCGAAGAGCTTTGACACTCATCTCTTTTTGATTTTCAACTCTGGTTAAGAAATGCTTGAAACAATCCAACACTTCATAGTGATGAGCAATCAAATAGACATATCTGTATTGCGAAAAATCATCAATAAATGTGAGAAAATAGTAATATCCATGCCAAGCTCTAACACTCATGGGTCCACAGACGTCAGAATGGATCAATTCCAATGGTTCGGAGGTTCTAACAGCCTTTCCAAAAGGCTTACGGCATGCTTTTCCTGCCAAGCAGGGCTCACATATGGGCAAGTTGACCTTAGCGAGCGACCCTAAAAGACCTTCTCTAGCTAATCTAGCCATTCTATCTTGTCCAATATGGCCTAAACGAGCATGCCATGTCACAGAATCTAAATCTTTTGGAGCTAACTCAGGCATAACCATAGAAGAAGAATTAGGAAAGTTGTCAACCAAATCTAAGATATAAAAACCATCACGTAGCAATGCATGTCCATAAAGGACATCATCCAAGACTATGGTTACAAGACTGCCGGAAAAAGATAAACAAAATCCCATTGCTGACAAAGTTGAAACTGACAATAGATTATATTGGATTCTAGGCGCATAAAGTACATCACTTAAAAGTAATGTACGTCTGTTCGAAAATAGAGTTGGTATGAACCAACTCCACGGACTTCTTCACTGGCACCATTGCCCATGAAGACTCTTTGCATGCCTTCTAGAATCCGATGATAATCCACGAAACCGCTCGATCCTTCGTTATATATTTTGTTGCTCCTGAATCCATGATCCACATAGGATTAGGATGAGCAGTTAAAACATGTGTACAGACAAACGTATATGGAGAGCTGGGGAAGTGAGTTACCTTTTTCGGCTCAAAACATTCATAAGCGAAATGGCCTTGCTTTTTGCAGTTAAAACACTTCAAATGGGTTTTGTCTTTCTGGCCGCCACGTTTCCCACGTTGGCGCTTGAAAGATTTATCCTTGATGGAATCTGGTGTAGGGTCTGATCCTTTCTTTTGCGACCTCTTTTTCTTGAAGCGTCTGCTACCTTGAGCGACATTAGTAACAGCGCGATGCACCATCTCGCGCTCTGCTTCTAACTCCACATGCTGAGATATATCAATAAAATTTTTGATATTCTCATTGTGAGTTAAAATTTGCTTCAAATGAATCCAAGCATCTGGCAAGGATCTTATTACTGCTTGCACCTGCTGTTCATCGGTGAATTCATGACCTGCAGCCTTCAAATCACGAACCATAGATGAAATCACCCTAAGGTGTTCACCTACCGTGTGGCGCGAGTCCATCTGATAGGTCTCAAATTTCAAAACGAGAGCCCTTAATCGGGTGACTGAGGTCCCACCATAAATGAACTTTAATTGTTTCCACAAATCCTTAGCAGTGGCGCAGTTCTCAAACTCGCCAATAAGATCGTCGGCCATTGCGCTTAACAAAGTAAAGCGCGCACTACGATCTTTCCTAAACTAAGCTACATAAGCTTCTTGGTCTGTTTTGCTACTGCCCTCAATGGGCGGTGACAAGGACATCGTAAGATGATCAATCACATCTTGTTCATCCATCAAATATTGCATTTTACGATGCCATATATCATAGTTTGTGTCATTCAACTTTTCACCCTTAGTGAGATCAGCTATAACATTTTTGGCAACCATAGAATACCACTACATATCAAAACAGGAAAAAAAAGAGTTTTTGACATCAATTTATACATTATTCCTATTTGCTTCTAGAAATCCAATCTAATTACATTGATCATTTCTTATATAGTAAAATCGAAAGTAAAGCTAGGCAATTACAATCATCTCCGACTTATATAAGATAAGTCAATATAATTAAAATGATTTCGAGCAAATATCTCATATGCAAAACTAATTTGCATAGCATTAAAGAAAATATGTACAAAACATACTAACTTTAAACATATTTGATTATACATAAAACATATTTATATATAAACATATAAAGGTTACATGTACTATTTCCGATGCAAGCATGAACATACTCACGCGCAAAGACGGAAAACAAAATTGCACTTCAAAAAATTAGCGCAGTACATGACCATAATCTCTCTCTATATATATAAAAGTTGTATATAACCCTTTGCAACCACTAAATCTCCCTCGATAGTCCTGAGGGTGATAGTGAGAGGTGGTGCAGGGAGGGGAACAACTGCTACACGCAACTCCCAGACTACCGGCCATGGTTCCCAAAGGGCCTGTTCAGAAACAAGTGGGGACCAAGAATTTGACACAGTCAGAGGAGAAGGTGTATAGACACTCAGACTATCTGGTGTGTCCATTCCAGGAAGTGAAGGCACCACTTGGAACTCAGAGTCAGCTGTGCCGCTGGCCACTGCCTGCGCATCTGAACTCGGTACACTCGTCCCGTTGGTTGCAGCGTCGACCAGGTCCAACGCCTGTCTATAATCTGCTACCAGCACACTAGAGTTGACATCGACCAATGTCAGATCTACATCTGAGAACCAATCCTCGAAATGATCTGTCAACTCAGGGTCCGACTGTGCTGGGGAACCTGCCATCTATACAACTCACAAGAGAAAGAGAAAATTAGAACCAACCAATGGCTCTGATACCAATGTTATAAAACGAGTAGGAGGACATACCTCGCAGCGGAAACGTAATATTAAGAAGATCCCCACAGAAGTAGATAGACGGCTACCAGAGTCGCCTACACTGCTCCACACCTTAAATTCGAGGACTGGCGATGACGTACCTCCGTCAGCCGATACCCGATAAAGAATACCAAATGTCCCACACTTGGGACAGTACCTTCTCACACAGAGAAGGCCACACCTGCAAGACACACTTGCAGACTCACTCTCTCACACAGCACACTTAGCGCACTGCACACACTACGCTTCACATACATGCACACACGCATGCTCAAGGGATACTCCTTCCCTTCACCCCTCATGGGGTATTTATAGGGGGAGGAGGTGGAGTGAGGAGGGAGAGAGGAGGTGAGGCGGCGAAGTGGGGAGGAGAGGCGGCAGCCTCTGCTGCGAGAGGCGGCAGAGGCTGCGGCGCTGCTGCTGCCGCGCGGCAGCAGCGCCTCTCGCCAGCGCGCCTCGCGTGCTAGCGAGGCGCTCGCCACCCTGCGCGCTGGCGTGGCCGCGCCCCCTCCACCCGCCCAAGGTGGTGGAGGCGGGCCCCAATGGGCATATGCGCCCAACAGATAGTATTGCTCAAATTCACCCTATCAGCTATCCCTCAACATATTATGAGCTATATACTCTACCCTAAGGGGAATCTAGGAAGACTAACACCATTATCAATAAGTTCTGGTGGAGGGAGTCAGATACCAAGAGGAAAATTCATTTTTGCTCCTAAAAAATGATCAGCCAGTATAAATCCCTCGGGTGATTAGGCATGAAGGATCTAGGAAATCAGAACAAGGCTTTTATCATGAAACTAGCTTGGAGATTTCTAGAGGATAGTTTCTCCTTTTGGGACACTATTCTAAGAGCAAAGTATCTCAGTAAGTTCCAATTTTTGGGAAGCTAAAAAAATCCAAGACGTGTTCCTTAGTTTGGTCTTCCATACCCTCAATTAGAGAAGAAATTCATGAAGGCTCGACCTTGGTTGTTAGAAATGGCAAGGATATTAATATTTGGAAGTTGGCAAGCTTACCCCAAAGAGGACCATCATGGCATTATCCCCAAGAATGTTTCAAATCTCGTAGTTGATGGGCCATGGAGTATTTCCCTGCTCAAAGCTCTATTTGAGGACAGGACAGTGGATCAAATTTCAAGTCTCCACATTCCCCTCAGATCTCTTAACATGGAAGACAAGAGAGTATGGAAGCTAAAGTAGAATGACAACTTTTCCATCAAGTTAGCTTATAAACACTTGGAAGATCATGGCCTCCCCTTCTCATCCCAAGCTTGTATGGTCTGTCATGAGATCCGGAGTTGACCAAGAATTCAGCTATTTGCTTGGAAATGCCTTAGAAATCTACTGCCCCTCAACGGTTCACTAGCTCAGATTGTCAGTGGGACAGATGACAAATACCCTATATGCCATGGAGAATCTAAATCTATGGATCATCTTCTCTTCAGATGCAACTTTGCCAGAGCAACTTGGCTCTGCAATCTAGTGGACTATCTCTCGGATTCCTCTAACAAACCCTAGAAGAGAGAACGGTGGATTGAGCTATATGACTCATTGCTCTTATGGTAGGAAAAATTTTAAAAATCCTAACCTTATGCCTAACAATCTCATGGCACCTGTGGAAAGCAAGATGCTCCTTAGTGTTTGAAGGCATCAGTCCGAATCCCAGCTCATTGCTTCCAAGGTTTTTCAAGACTTCTTAGCGCATCAACTTAGTACTGCCTCGGCCCTCCAAATTTCAGCTTGTCTCCCCCTCTCAATGGACTCCGCCTAGTTTTGGGGAGCTGAAAATTAATGTTGATGGGGGTCTTAACTCTTCCTCAAGCGCCATTGGTTTAATCCTCGGAAATGACAGTGCTTTCCTTGTAAGAATTGAATCTCACATCTGGAGGCTATGAGCATCTTTTTGGCCATTAATTGGGTTCGTGGCTGAATGGGAAAGTGATGATTGAAAGTGACGCCCAGATTGTTGCCAATGTCATGAATGGTTTTGTTAGATCCCCTGGCAAGTGTATTCCTTGGTGGGGGACTATCAACTCCTCATCAATGACTCTAATATCACTGTTTCCTTCACCCCTAGAAGCTGTAATACTGTTGCCCATTTGGTTGTTAAGCTGGGCTTACTTCAACCCAGCTCCACCGATTGGGATATCTAACTCTCCTGTACTGAATTTGGTTACCAACTCGATTCCTATTTTCCTGCTCAAAAAATGAAAAAAAAAGGAGAAATGTTATAATGTTGCTACTTAAATCATACCTGTTTACTATTAAAATTGATATGTAATACAACAGTAATCTAAAGATCATGACTTTAAATTTGAAAAAAAATCAAGTTAAATTATGTAAGTTGATTTCTTTGATAAACATATGACAATAAAGTACAAACGACAGCACCATAACATTTCTCATTCCACTGGACTAACTTCCTCTTTAGAAGGTACCTACCTAGGCAGTCTTTAACACTTCCCATAAAGAGGTCATATAGAACATCATGTACCATAAGCGTCTAATCGTCGAGCATTTGCAAAAACAACCTCGGCAAGATTTCTGGAAATATTCCCGTATAGTGTGACATTTGACATAAAATCCATGAGTCTCGTGCAGGCATGTGCACACGTGCGAATACTTATCCATCCCCGCGCACGTGCAGGCACATGCATACACTACTCAAAGGGGAGCTTGCCCAAAGCCTATATATCACAGATAAAAATAAAAAAATTGGCAAACCCCAAAAATGACCTTTCATGACAGATGATTGACAGACATATCATGCCTCTTGCCTTGGTAAAACTATAAAACTTGAGCCAGACTAACATTGTCATACACCGTCCAAAAACCACATCACAAGCTAGAACTGCCTGAAAGTTAGGTTGAGACGGCCAGGTCGGAGCCCAGTCTCCTCAACAAGCCATCTGGGAGCTGTGCTGGGATGTATGCACGGTACACCATGAAATATATGCCTCGAGTGGCCACCAAAGATCAGAACATCACCGTTCTCCAGTCTAATGCTCTTTGCCTTGTTCAAATCCCCGCTGTCTCCATACAGGAAGTCTGCAGTGTCGCCCAAAGAGAAGGATACAACAGGCAATCCTCGGTCGAGGCTTTCATGGCCCTCGTCTTTATCCTGCATGGCAACAGATGCAAGGTCAGGATTTCTGTCTGAAGATTTTGTACAAGCAAAGTCGACTTTAATGGCTAAGAATGAGGTAGAAAAGAGAAACTTTAGGGGAGAGAGAAAGCCAAACATGATGGAAACATCATATTTCCAAATAATCAACAAGCATAAATGAACTTATAAAATTTCGAGATATATGAAGCAGATTTTTCTAAAAACTTTAGTTTCAAGAGCCTTCTTTTTATGATGATCTTGGTGCGTTAACAAAGGTGTACATGGGCGATACCCAAACATGTTCACACATACTAATTACAGACAATGGACAAATTTAGGGATTGATCAACACCGCCCCAAGGAATCTAATGAGGATTATAATCCCAACTGTGCAGGAAGTTACTAATCAACCTATGATAAACCGTGTATGTCAGTGATGATAAGTCTTCCAGCAGCTTTTTTTTGGGGGGGTTGGGGGGGGGGGGGGGTGTGGGGGGTAAAAGTCCAGGTTCGAACCCTGGGCTCCCCCTAAACCGCCTCACCCCAATACCAACTGAAATATACTCAGCCGGCAAGTCTTCCAGCAGCTGTTATAGAAACCAATCTCTTCATAATTTGGGGACAAAATTGTTGTGGAATAGTAATGGAGGAAAAGTTCATGCATCTTAGAAAATAGTTAGCAAGTGCAGCCAGCACAAGGACTTTGATGTGGAAGTGAAAATTGGCACGTACCACAATGCTCACATGGATGCGGTGTTTATGAGGCTCTAGATTTTAGCATCATCATCATTGTCTAAGAAATAAGAACCAACATAAACCTATATATAAAAGAAGTACATTGAGCTTTTAAAAGAAGCAATCTTACTAGTATGTTCCAAAAGTTCTGCTATGCAGAATTAGACAACGTTCAAACTTAGCATGAAAATATCGAAGAATTATGTTTTATAACTAAATAGTTTTCTAATAACTACAGGTCCATTACCAACATGATGAACTAACAAAATGCTTAATAGCATACCTGATGAAGACCAAGTTTCCCATTCTTTCAGTAGAAATTGATGATGCAGAGATCAGGTAACATATTGGGAAGTTCTGCTTTTACTGGATGACTGCTTCCAGTATGTTGCTGGATTAAAGTATGAGATGTATGAATTGCTTCTTCAACCAACTTTTTGAAGTGCACAGGGATCTGAGGTGCTTTGGCACCATCAACTCTCCTTGTGTCCTCATACAAACTTGTCAGAGGATCCCAGTTCTTGCCCAGACACATCATTTGTAGACTCAGTTTTGCACCATCTACATAGCCTGGTTGGTAGAAGCCACCAGACCCAACACCAAGCCTTTGGCACTGTCTTATAATTTCAACCTACAAGAAATGAAGTTGTTCAAATGTTACATTTCAGAAGTGACAAATTAAATCCGATCAAGCAAAAGAAAGTACCTATATATGACATCAAAGACCCATATCACTGAAATTTAGAAAAGGAAAACAGCATATTCACCTGCACTTATCATATTAAAAAAGGATTAGGAAAGGGAAATCATACTTCAGTTTTTAGTAAGAGTCCCAACAAAGAGAAGCTCTCCATTTTCTATTCTTATGCAGGCTTTACAATCTCAGTGATTTATTGTGGTGCGTCCATATGATCCAATCATGATTGAGAATAACTTATACTGAAACCTGAGTTATGTGCAAATCAATGGTAAAACTTGATTGAAGATCCAGAACAAGAAACAGTTTTTGCAGGAAAAATTTCCATATAAGGATGACAAATGCAAATAGTAAATACATTCAAAGTTTGGAAAAAGAATTGTATTGGCACAAAGAGAAGCACTGAAATGTAATGTTGCAAAATTAATTTTTGGAAACATTCTATAAAAAGGATAAATGATAATGAAGACACAAACCTGATCATTGTACTTAAAAAAATTCTTCAGCAAAATCATTCCAGGTTGTAGCCTCATATTCTGATTGCTAATTTTTGCTTGTTTTCTCTCCTTTCTTTTTTCTCTATTTTGCTGAAGCAGGGAAGGATTTAATTTTATAGGGCATGCTTTTGGAGGCATGCAGATGTCAAAGGAGACACTTGGCACACTTCCACAGAGATCTGGACTCCCAATTTTTGTGATGCATTCTCCTCTTGCCGGAGAATCTCCAGTCCCCAAAGCTACTTGAAAATGCTCCTTGTTCTTGCTAAAAGATGGTGGCAAACCCTTAACACCTTGATGACCAGAAGCTTTTAAAGCATGAACCTGTGGAATAATTTGCAAACTTCAATGCTTTTTGGTAAACAGAATAGCAAAAATACATACTATTCACAAAGCACACAAAAAAATAACAAAGAAGTAATCTATGAAGTTTAGATGAATATCATGAAACAACAAAATAATTGGATCTTGATCTGTTATCACCTAAACAACAATCTTGTTTTGTTATTCTACTCTTTTATATACAATCTCCTATGAATGATGATCTGGACTGCCCTCTCCGATAATGTTAAAGTCCATGATCCTCACACCTATCCTCCAGACAGCAGCTGCATTGCCCCCTTGTCCATAGTTCCATCAAATCTAATGGCATTTTCCAAACAGGTATAGACAAAAAAATCCCTTCAACCTTGTGCAAAATAACAGATCAACCACCTTCATGTTTGTTTTAGTGCATGATCCCTATATGTCTGTTACGTTTCAAGATAGTCATCCTCACCTTATTATTGATTTCACTAGAAAGATTTGTTATTTCTCTACAACCTCCACTATGATGAAAACTTCTTATCTCACATGCACCAACAAAGCTAGCCCACCTAAAAGCTTCCTAAACAATGAACGCCAAGGCATTGGCATATTGCTGATAAACCCCAAAACTTCACCGTCAACCCAGCACAAATGCCTTCCACGTGATGCACCCAAGCTCTCTTCCTACATTCAACTAGCAGACAGCACCCACAAAGCAAAAGACCAACTTCCGACACTCATCACTCGAAAAACCATGCATCCAAGACTTTCCCCCATCGCCAAACATCATGATTAAGGCCAAGAGAAAAATCAACAGGGAACAGAAGAAAAAGGGAAAAAGAGCACAATTGGATCACAACGACAAAAAAAGTAAGGAGATTGCGGAGGGGAGGAAAGGAGAAGAGTGTCAATTTACCCCTTGTCGGACATGGGGAGGTTGTCAGCTCATTGGGTGATGATCATGGAGCATGTCCTCCCAGGCCATCTTCCCTTGACGAGGAGGGGCAAGGGATCTACACGCAGGTGGACGTGCACGGAGAGGATTGATGTCGGGGCGCGGAAGGCACGGCAATGCATGACAAGAACAGGGCTCCGGAGCAGAAGATATAGCAGCAGAGAGGGCGGCAGGGAAAAGGAGGGGCCTCCGTTTCCTTGTTGGATTCAGGTGGAAGTCGGAACCTTCCTCAGACATCTCTCTCTCTCATACACGGTCCGATGTTGGAGGGGGAGATCCCCATCACTCTCTCTCTCTCTCTCTCTCTCTCTATATATATATAATATATATATATATATATATATATATATATATAGCCCCGCCGCACCCAACTGCGGCCCGTTGGATGGCAATCCAATGGGCTGCCATCCACACGTGCGTGTCCATTTTTTTTTCTTTTTTATCGTCATTGGATTGCGATTCAACGGCGGGGTGCTACAATAGGGCGGGGCCATACCACTGTATTATAGCACCACTCATATATATATATATATATATACACGGTCTACACTAGAGAGGGGATGATGCGGGACGAACTGCTGGATGGACTGACGGCGTGCTGCTGGTGTATTGGGCCTACTGAACCAGCCCAATACGGTGCTGGCGACGAGGAGAGTGAGTACAGAGGGGGGGGGGGGCACAGGGTCGCCGATCGCAGCACTGGCAAGGGAGAGAGGGCAGGCACAGAGACGGAGAGGTGGTCGTCGATGCGTACGGCCCGGAGAAGGCTACTAAGAGCTGGGGCGAGGCGGGGGCGGGCTGAGTGCGAAATGGGGGAGCTGCGGGCGAGAGGGAGGGAAGCAACTGGGGAAAGAGAGAGAACAGAGGGAGAGAGACGCAGGAGGGAGAGAGGGGTGGCGTCAGAGAGAGAGAATGCCAGGGGGGAGGGAGAGAAGCGACAGGGGAGAGAGAGGCCACGCAGGGGCATGGGAAGGGGACTGTGGCCGGAGTGCCGTGTAGGTGAGAGAGAGAGAGAGAGGGAAGTCGCGAAATAGATGAGGGGAGGGGGAGTGTGGCGTGTAGAGAGGGAGAGAAGCAGGGGGGAAGAGAGAGGCACGGGAATGAGGGAGAGCAGCCGCGAGAGAGAGAGGGGGGGTATGACTGAGAGGAGAGAGAGGTAATAGAGAGATCTAATGGAAAGGGAGATCAGAGAGGGGAGAGAGAGAGAGAGAGTAGAGGAAGTGGTATAGAAAGAGAAGAGAGAGAACTGTGAGAGAGAGGAAACCAGAGAGAGGGTAGAGGGGGTGAGCAGGGGAGGGTCAGAGAGAGATCGAGAAATCACAGGGGGGAAGAGAGGAAGAGAGAGAGATACCTACAGAGGGAGAGTGGAGAGTTCTGGGAGAGAGAGATCAGAGAGAAGAGAGAGAGAAAAAATGAGAGGGGAAGAAGATGAACAGTGGGGGGGGAGTGGAGGCTTCGGCCTCAAGCTTTACACATTTTTTTTTTCATTCATCATGGTCCAAAATGGGAGAAGACATGAGCA
The DNA here is from genome assembly GCA_014218235.1 of Colocasia esculenta. Classification (NCBI taxonomy): domain Eukaryota; kingdom Viridiplantae; phylum Streptophyta; class Magnoliopsida; order Alismatales; family Araceae; genus Colocasia; species Colocasia esculenta. The sequence goes on along the minus strand of CM024757.1, from coordinate 19,679,470 downwards.
TTTAAAGAGGGCAAAAGCCCAAGACCCCATCTCACCTACCCCATGAGCCAAAAGACCCTAATACCCCTAAAATACTGTCATAATTGCACTAAAGTTACAACAAAACAAAAAAAGATAGAAGACCACATATCTTATCTACATGAGTCCCAAATACCATAAAAGTAGGCATTTAACTTTAATTAGATTAAAGAGACGCAACAAAAGAAAATACATAATAAAATAAAAATAACCACATAAATATCGCCATCATACAACGTGTCTGTACAGTCGATAATCTACAGTCACGTGTCGCTCCACATTCGTCACGAGTCATGGTCCCCATCAATCTCCCCCACTTCGACAAAATTCGCCCTCGAATTTTAAAGTGTCGAAGAAGGATGAAGATAAGTACAATAGGATAAATGTAAAATTCCATATAGATCATCCTATCACAAATCTCGAGCTATCGACTGTCGTGTGCCTCGCAAAAATCTAACCAAACCATATCCAAGTGAGACGGCTCTAAAAATAATATAACAACCGATGGATCAACTGATAGGACATCTTCAAACACATCATCAGATATCGACTGAAGGCCTGATAGGAGGTACAACTCATGATCCCAAGTGTCATCTACCTCAAACTCTATGCAAACACGATCATCTGGGGGCGGGGGCGACACCTCCATCCGTAGACTCTATGGTGTCATTTTCTCGAGAGGCAATCGTGTGGCACAAGTAGGGTTATGATGGTGTATGTGCAACCTACGTGGTCCGACCAATGGCTATATAACACAAGAAACTAGGTCCGTCCTCGTGACAGCATGTCGCTCAACCAACCATTCGGCACCAAGCGTGATGAAAAGCTCTTCAAACGGATAAACCTCAGCCCAAGCACCCTCAACACAAACAATCTGTCACATGGTTGTAGGTACCCTGCAGTCAAAATAGAACTCCACAAAAACAACATCAAGATAGACGACGATTTCTCCGGTCCAAGATAACAAGTCCACAACACTTTAAGAAACACAGTTGCCTTGCTGACTAAGATCGAGCGCCAGACGCACGCGCCCGTCATTCGGCAATGTCTCAATGACGGTTAAAGACGTACTCGTAGACATGTCGAGGACCTCGGCTTGTGAGAACAAGTCGGTCCCCTGGTCTTTGAACCAAATTGATGCGGAACGAACTGCTGGATGGACTGACGACGTGCTGATGGTGTATTGGGCCTACTGAACTAGTCCAATAAGGTGCTAACGACGTAAGTGCAGACGGGGGTGGGGGTCGCCGACTGCATACGACCCGACGGAGGTGACCAAGAGCTGAGGCTAGGCGGGGGCAAGCTGAGCACGAACTGGGGGAGCTGCGGGCGAGAGGGAGAGAAGCAATTGGGGGAAGAGAGAGAGAAAATAGAGGGAGAGAGAGACGGTGGCGCCAGAGAGAGAGAATGACGGGGGGTAGAGAGAGGCAACGCAAGGGCGTGGGGAGGGGGCTGCGGTCGGAGTGCCGTGCAGGTGAGAGAGAGGGCCAGAGGAGAGAGAGAAGGAAGCCATGAGAGAGATGAGAGGGGAGGGGGAGTGTGGCGTGTAGAGAGGGAGCGAAGCAATGGGAAGAGAGAGGCGCGGGAATGAGAGAGAGCAGTCGCGAGAGAGAGAGGGGGGGGTACGACTGAGAGGGAGGGAGAGGTGATAGAGAGATCTGAGGGAAAGGGAGATTAGAAAGGGGAGAGAGAGAGAGAGCAGAGGGAGTGGTATGGAGAGAGAAGAGAGAGAGAACCGTGAGAAAGAGGATAGAGGGGGTGAGCAGGGGAGGGTCAGAGAGAGACAAAGAAATTGCAGGGGGAAGAAAGGAAGAGAGAGATACCTACAAAGGGGGAGTGGAGAGAGTTCCGGGAGAGAGAGATCGGAGAGAAGAGAGAGAGAAGAAATGGGGAGGGGAAGAAGATGAACAGTGGGGGGGGGGGGGGGGGGGTGGAGGCTTCGGCCTCAAACTTCAGGCATTTTTTTCCCATTCATCATAATCCAAAATGGGAGAAGACATGAGCATTTAAAGAGGGCAAAAGCCCAAGACCCCATCTCACCCACCCCATGAGCCAAAAGACCCTAATACCCCTAAAATAGTGTCATAATTGCACTAAAATTACAACAAAACAAAAAAGATAAAAGACCACATATCTTATCCACAGGAGTCCCAAATACCATAAAAGTAGACATTTAACTTTAATTAGATTAAAGAGGCTCAACAAAAGAAAATACATAATAAAATAAAAATAACCACATAAATATCGACGTCATACAACGTGTCTATACAGTCGATAATCTACAATTACGTGTCGCTCCACATCTGTCACGAGTTACGATCTCCGTCAAGGGAGATGCCCTATCTAGCACCCCATCCCTATACTCGCACCCTCCCTCCCTCCCCCTTCTCTCTCTCTCTCTCTTCATATTGAAGGGTATTTTGGTCTCAAAATTTTTTAACAAAGGTTTTAAACAGAATATTCACTTTATTGATACTTTTCTTGGATGGCAACTAATTCTAGGGGTGATTTATAAACCCAAGTAGATTAAGGGGGATTATTAGGAAATATGAAGATTACAAGATGATATTTGAGATATCCAAAGATTTCATGACGTATTTTATAAAAAAACACAAGTAGATTATAGATCCCCCTTACCTATATTTCCTAACACTTCTCATGCCTGTAAGGATTACCATATGGAATTTCATATTTTCAAGACGCCTTCTATCATCACAAAAAGAACAATGTCACCTAGGGTGATGGGTCAAGTAATACTTGCATAATCAGGTATGGATATGGATTCAAGTATTTTTAAAATATATGTTTAATATTCAGGTTGGGTATGGATTTAGTGCACCCAAATCCATACCCGACTCAAACCCGCTTTTAATCATGTCATGGTTGGATATCAATGAGCACTAAACTACAAAGTTGACAACTTACTGTTGAACCCAAAATTGTTTAAGAACAAGTATATAAGGGGATGTTGGAACGCGGAATTTCTTCTTTCGATCCATCTCTTTTATCTTCGAGATGGATCTTTGCGTGGGCGTGCCAGACTGTTTGCGAGAAACAGACAAAGATTATTTTATGAGAAGTATTGGGTGCGAACCTGATACCCTTGAATTTATTTTCCGCGTGCGCTCGCGTTCAAGGCGATTGGAGTGGTCGTGTACTGGACCGTTCCCCACCGACCGAAGTCGATGTTTCATTTACATCGAGTATAACACTCGAATACTTCGAATGCGTAATGTTTGTTAAAAGACCGTATGCCGAAATTTAAAGAAAGAAAAGACAGATGACAAATGAATTTCCACAATTTTATTCAAGCATGCTCATGTCATTTATATTTATGACATGACGTTTACATTTACATGTACGCCTTTAGTGGGGTTTTGTACCTCCACTGGGCGTGTATACAACAAGCCAAGTACATGGACGTCGACGACAGGGTGTATGTGCCTCCGTCGGACGTTTACACGATAGTGGGTACATATGTGTTACCAGTGGGGTGTTTGTGCCTCCATAGGTTAACATGCCTCGACGTGCGCCGTTTTATGACACCGGAGGACTTAAATATATGTGCCTCAACGTGTGTCGTTTTAAGACACCGGAGGACTTAAGTACATGCCTCGACGTGCGTCGTTTTATGACGCCGGAGGACTTAAGTACATGCCTCGACGTGCGTCGTTTTATGACGCCGGAGGACTTAAGTACATGTGCCTTGGGGGTCTTATAACAACCTGTGGTGTCTCCGTGTGGGCGAAGCAGGAGGGCTCGACCACGAAGAGGAACAGCACCAACGGGTGTCGAAGACTCCCCGACTCGTGCGGCCTATACAAGCCACGCACGGGCAGACTTCGGGCCGAGAGGCGTGTGTTCGGAGCTTGGGAAGCGTCCTATGGCCGAATCCTTTTTTCAAATGGGGGTATGCCCCCCTATTATAGGATTTGAGGGGGGCATAACGGCGGGGGTACCCTCCCGGCGGAGGGCTCGGGCGGCGAGCGTCGAGGCAGGGGCGCGAACCGGCGTGGATGCCCGAGAGAGAGAGCGAACTGGCGGAGGGGGTCGCAGTCAGGGTACCTGACCGGCGCCCCTCTTGGCTAGCAGAGGGGGCCGCCAGTCAGGGACCTGACCGGCGGCCTCCCTGCTGCGCAGGGGGCCGAACCGGCGGGGCCCCCCCTGCGCGGGGCAGGGGGCCGAACGGCGGCCCCCTGGCCGCGGGGCCCGGGGGGGGTCGAACCGGCGGCCCCCCGTGCTCGCGGGGCCCGCGGGGGGCTAACCGGCGCCCCCCCCTGCATGCGGGGGGCGAACGGCGCCCCCCTTGGGAGGTCGAACCGGCGGCCCCCCTCACTAGCGAGGGGGGTGACCGGCGGCCCCCCTTGGGGCCTCTCTGGCCCACCACCTATTTAAGGGTGGGGCTCACTCCATTCCCCGTCATTTTCCCCGTGATCTCCGGGAGGAAATTGGGGGAGAGAGAGCTCTGTGGGCCTCCCTTGGTTGTCGGTCGACGCCCGCGGACGTGCGCACGTGCACCGTTCGCGCTTCTTCGGCGTTCCACGTGCGTTTGTCCTCGTTTTTTAGGGACACGTGCATTTGATCGCTCGGAACCCATCGGCTGGGCGCGACTCCGCATCCTCCCCGGACGTGGATTTCTTGAATCCGGGGTACGTACTCTTCGTCGACGAAGACTTCTCGGGCTTCTCGCTTCCGGGTCGCCGTAGTTTAGCCGCGAATACCCGGACTTGTTGGTTTTCGACGTCCGAGCGGGGGGGGCGGGAGTTTATTACCGATTCTCTTAGGGCGTATCCGTCGCCCGGGTTTGTTTAAGCCCCGATATTTTTCGGGTTCAACAGGGGAAAAAAATGTTTATTCGGGCTTCCGGATACGAATAACTCCTCGAATCCTTTAATCTGAATTTTTAGGACAAATGAATGAAAAAGAAAGTATTTGTTCTGATTTTTCAGATTAAAATCGCAGAAAATAGATACAAAAAAATATCTATTTCTGTGAGATTTTGAAAAAAAAAAAGGGCTGAAAGTGGTCCCTCCAAGATGGAACAGAGTGGAAACCTTTTAAATCCCGGCGTTTCTGGAATAAAATTCCCCCGAAGAAATGTATTACACTCGTTCTAAGTGTTTGGAACAAGCGTACGGGGAAAAGAATGTTTAGCCGGGATCCCGGATGAAAGATAACCCATGGGGCTATTTTCCGCAATTTCAGAATGAAATAAACGAAATAAAATTATTTATTCTGAATTTCGGAATAAATTAATATAGAAAAATAAATATTTTGTATGTCCCAAAATGTCGGAGGAATATCCCCCCGAACACCGGCTACAACAAAAATCAGTCATTTCATGACTTCCAAGATAAAATCGACACCAGAATGACAATTTAATGCCCCGAAATGTCCTAGTGGAAGTCGTTCCTATGTGGGCGTGACATGTCATGTGTGCAAAGGTTACGTCCGATACCAAATCCGTAGAAAAAGCGGCGTGGAAAATGACGTAATTCTCCCGCACAAACCGACAAAGTCAAGAAAGAATCTCTTGGAACAAACCAGTGGCAGAAGCCAATGGCCACGTGGGTTATTTTATAGGAGAGATGAAAAAAAAAGGAACACAACGGTGAGGTAGCCGGTGGTGTGCACCACCGGCCAGCAAAACACACCACCGGTTGGTTACACCACCAGTGGGAAGAAGCCCAGGTGGACCCCATTGTCCGGTGGTATACACCACCGGCCATGCATACCAACGATGGTGTACACACCGGAGGGAAAAACCCCAGTGGGCCTCACTGTTGGTGGTATACGCCACCAGCCATGTACACTACCGTGGGAGAACCCAAGTGGGAACCACTGTCCGGTGGTATACACCATCGGCCATGCATACCACGGTGGTGTACACCACTGGAGGGAAAAACAACCAAGTGGCCCCACTAATGGTGGGTATACACCACGGGAGAAGGGAACGGTGGGCCCCACCACTGCTAGGCCGCCCAGGCTGAGCGCGCACATGCGAGCGTGCAAGCGCACACTGCGCGCTCGCGCGCCCACGCTCACTGTGCGTGCGCATGAGCCCGTGGCGCGCGGGCCAACCCTGTTCGGGCCGGTGGTGCACACCACCGGCCTAACCTGGTGGTGGGTCCCCCAGGGGGAGCCCACCGGTGGTGTGCACCACGGGTGGGCTTCCCGGTGGTGTACACCACCGGGGGTGCCCTTTGGAGTGCGCCCCCCTTTTTTCCCATGAAAAAAAAAACAGAAAAATCGAGGAGGGGAAAAGGCATGAAATAAATACTTACCCGGTGGTGTGCACACTCGGTGGTACCCCCACCCACTTGCTCAAAACCCCTATAAAAGGGGACCAAGCTCCAAACCAAGGGGGGGTTCAAGCACCAAGCAGGAAGTTTCAGGTTATGAGAGAGAAGCTCCAGGCAGAAGCAAGAAGAGGAGAGGAAGAAGATCGCCCCTCCCTTGTGTGTGTGCTGCGCCTGGACTGAAGTAGGGAAGTTTTTTTTTTTACTTGCCTTATTCTGTTTAAGGCAAGTGTGTGCTATGTAAACTTGCACAAATCAGTCCTTATGAATTTAGAAAAAGGACTCTATGGACCACTCTATGAAAGAAATAAATGAAGGAAATAATCCATTTGATATATGTTCAAGATACACATTATTTTCTGCCCAGAAAAATTACAAAAAAAAACCCTGAATTCTTTTTATTTATACAAATAACCAAAACATGTGATCATTTCAAATCGGACAATGTTTACATGTGAATAAATGTTGGAATATTCCTGAAAAACAGGAATAATGTCTTAAAGGGATAGGGCTAAGAAAAATTACAAAATAACCCCTATCCATCAGAAAATTTGCAAAACAACCCTCAAGAGGTCAGAAATTGCAAATCAGTCCCTAGAAATGAGGGGAATGATGAAATCAGTCCACATTTTTGGATGAAATTACAAATCAGTCCCTAGAAATGAGGGAATGATGAATCAGTCCACATTTTTGGGTGAAATTACAAATCAGTCCCTAGAAATGAGGGGAATGATGAATCAGTCCACATTTTTGGGATGAAATTACAAATCAGTCCCTAGAAATGAGGAGAATGACGAATCAGTCCACATTTTTGGGTGAAATTACAAATCAGTCCCTAGAAATGAGGAGAATGGCAAACCAGTCCGCATTTTTTGGGGATGCTTCACAAATCAGTCCTCAATTTATGAAGAATGAGACTAATCAGTCCCCATTGTAAGGGCCATCTCTATGAAACAGTCCTAAAAATGGGAAAACATGATAAATCCATCCCCGTTTTGACAAATGTTTCTAAAATAGCCCCCAATGTGGATAAATACATTGACGAAATGGCCATAATTCAACGTGGAAAGATGAACTCGATGTGAACGGGGTCTTTCTCGCTCGTAATATTTTTTTTTCAATAATCAGGTCTAGCCATGTATCAAAGGTGTTCGAGTTCTCCTCGATGTAAATGAAACGTCGAATTATCGACGGGAAGTGGTCCAGTACACGACACCCAAATCGCCAGATACATGAATGAAACTTGTCTGTTTTAACAGACTGGCACACCTACAGAATTGATAAACGTCAAATTATTTTTTTCTTCTAAAAGATAAAAGATTTGAAAAGAATATTCCCGCGTGTTCCAAACAAATTGGCACGCCCGGTGGGACCATTCCTACCTTTCATACATGTGCTAGACCCGATGCTAATACTTGGCTCCTGATTATTTGGCTTTGCCATTACAGGAAGTCAACGAAAACATCAAACAATGGCAGCCGTGACATACAGACTGCTCGTGGTGGCGAACCACGCTCGCTACGGCTTCCTGGCTACGCCGATATACTTCGGCGATTTCCCGACAATGGTCGGCTCCCCATACTTCCTCGAGGTGGTCCTCGCGGATCAGGAGGCGCCAGCGAAGGAAATGAAGCTGACTCCAACTGGGGGCAGCAAGCCCCGATGTGAAGGCCGAGTCTTCTCGGTGAATACCAATTCCACTAGCGCCGCACCCGTGAAAAGGGAGCGGCACTTGGCTCGCAAAGGCAGAAAGCCCAGAGCCACTATTTCAAGTCCGGCAAGACTGTTCTTGTCGGAGATCTCCGAATCAGGCTGGATGGGGCGAGCCCATTTTGCCGAAAAGCAATATCGTCTCCACTATTCCTACCTCCAACCGCTTCGCATTGCTTTGGCAGATGCGGGAGGACTCCACTGCAGCAAGGGACACTCGCGCCCGATCCTCGGGTGGCGAAATCCAGAAACAGCAGCCGAAGATGAAACAAATATGGGTCACCAAAGAGGAGGCCCGAAGAATCCGTAAGCTCAGGGCAGAGAAAAATACTCAAGCTCAAGAAGAGGAGGATTACCCGGTCATCTAACCTCCCAAACCTCAAAACCCTCGCGCGCAAAAGAGGAAGGGGGCGTACCGGAAACCCAATTTCATTTCTCCGCGGGTGGAAATGACCCGCCAGGAGAACAAACACCATGATGTACAACCGCCCTCACGCATTTCGGTCTTCAACCGATTGGGGGCAGTGCCCCAGCCAGGGGCCCAGAATGTGAAGAGACGAAGACTCGTCCAAAGGCCTTAGCATGGTGGGGGTCTAAAGATTCACTCATGTTATGTTTCGGGCAAAGAACCAATAGAGCCCGTGAATGCACCCGCAGAAACAGGCGGGGCAGGAGTATCCAACCCCGGCATAGATGCAATATTCCGTAATACGCGGAATGCCAAGAGAAGCCTTCAAGCTCAGTTTGGCAGCCAGGGCGGCACCTCCAGTCAGAGCCAGGCGCATGATCAACGCCTTCCTCACGACCAGCACCATAACCCCCAAGACATAGAGCAGGACAATGATGGAGATGAAAACATCAGTGTCCGTGATGGCGGTGATCTCCCTTATGAAGACCCTGATGACCATCCGGTCTTCATGCCGTCGTCAAAGCCGCCTATAATGCAATGTCCGACGAGGCCAAATATGAAACCATGCAACGTTGGCACATTGAGATGACTAATCTCATGTTGGAGACGAAGCGGCAGAGTGATGCCAATGCTCAGCGGCAGATGAGGGCGGCACCCAACTATAATGTCCGAAGAGAACAACAGGTCGGCAGTTCGCCTATGGTTCATCGCCAGCCCATCCCAGTGAATGATGCGGGTGCTATGCTGGAGTTGCAGCCGGCTCAAGGCCGGATGATGAATCAGTCCCTACAAATGAGGGGAATGATGAATCAGTCAACATTTTTGGGATGAAATTACAAATCAGTCCCTAGAAATGAGGGGAATGACGAATCAGTCCACATTTTTGGTGAATGAAAATACAATCAATCCTAGAAATGAGGGGAATGGCGAACCAGTCTGCATTTTTTGGGGATGCTTCACAAATCAGTCCTCAATTTATGAAGAATGAGACTAATCAGTCCCCATTGTAAGGGCCATCTCTATGAAACAGTCCTAAAAATGGGAAAACATGATAAATCCGTCCCGTTTTGACAAATGTTTCTAAAATAGCCCCCAATGTGGATAAATACATTGACGAAATGGCCATAACTCCACGTGGAAAGATGAACTTGATGTGAACGGGGTCTTTCTCGCTCGTAATTTTTTTTTTCAATAATCAGGTCTAGCCATGTAGCAAAGGTGTTCAAGTTCTCCTCGATGTAAATGAAACGTCGAATTATCGACGGGGAGTGGTCCAGTACACGACACCCAAATTGCCTAATACATGAATGAAACTTGTTTGTTTTAAGAGACTGGCACGCCCGCAGAATAGATAAACGTCAAATTATCTTTTTTCTTCTAAAAGATAAAAGATTTGAAAAGAATATTCCCGCATGTTCCAAACACTTACCTATTGAAGCAATGTTGGTCTAAGTACAACTTTATGACTTAATTGATTTTGTACAAAATCAAAATGGGAAATTTACAAATATCTTACTTAATTTCACTTTTAAAACTGAAAAATTCACATAGTAATTTAGCCTTCAACTTCCCTATAATTCACCTTTTTTTAGATGAAAACAGATATTGGCAGCAAGGTTTGCTAGATCGGCAATTCGGACCGAATCGGGTTCTCCCTGATTTGGTTCGATTCGCATGGAATCAGACAGATTCGCATAAGATTATTATATATATTATATTTATGTATGTATATATATGTGTGTGTATATTACCCATAGGGGAACACGGTTTCCTCTTCATACTTATTTACCTTAATATCTTTTTTTTAGTAGGAGAGCGGCTCCCTTGGAGAAGTCACATGCACATTTGACTTTTTTTACCGGACTTTGAATTTTAATGTTCCATATAGTTTATTTGAATTATCAAATTTTTAGATAGACCAAATTATGAGAGATTAGAAAGTTAAAATTTCGCTAAAATCACCGAAATTGTGATTTCCCTCTTCGATGGGAGAGTTGACTTTTTTTTTTGTAAGACATATGATTTTTTTGATATTTTTATTAGATTCAAATGGGGGATACTTCCTTATTTACATGTAATATATTAAGTAAATGTAACATTTACTTAAATGATATGGAATGTACATAAGGTATGAGTTCCATGTCATACATGTGAATTCCTCAGCCCATTCTCATATCTAACACACATATGTTACATATATATATGCATATATGTCTTACATATACACATATATGTAATATATATTCATTATATATATATATACATGCGAATTGAACCGAATCAGGCGAATCGCGAATCGGGTTTCCCCTTATCCGCTCTAATTCGCCCGTATCGGCCCGATCCGATTCGCCATGACAAACCATAATTGGCGGGTACCGTATATCCATACCCGTGACGGATATACCCATATTTGTACCCACAAAAATAATAGGGTACTATCCAAGTATGATATTTATAAATTTTTCACGGATGAACGTATGGTATTGGTCTACCCGAGCCTAATCTGATCCATTTACATCCCTAATGTCACCTATTATGAGCTTTAATATAAGTTAATCGATGTTAGATTTATGTGTACATCAAGTTCTAATTGTATAAACAACATGATTCTTAGGAACGACCTTTTTCTTTTAAGCAGAGCACTAATTACATCATACTAGCTTGACTGGACCTGGGCTTGGCTCTAAAGAATATTAGGGCTTAGGATAAGGCCCAAATACTTATTCATGGCGTTGGACTTCAATTTTGAAGCTCCACCAGAGACCAACCATTGGACACCCTTTTTCTCAAACAGAAGTCTTCTTATTAGATCCAATCAGTTGAAGTCCATACTGGATTGAGATGATCAAGCTTATATTGATGCAGATTAAGTTACACATGGATACATAAAAAAGAAAATTAATTTCCCTTATCATTTAGTTCACCTTATTTGAATTCTTACTACTTAAGAACAAAATTCAGCCAAATATTTTAGAGGCAGAATGCAAGCAAATATCCACTTTCTTTGCATTTCAAAAATTCAGAATAAAGTGTTTGTGTTCGGTAGTTGCTAGGAGTTGTAACAAGTACTTCACATGAGGTACTAAGAATTTAAAGGAAAAAGGGAAAATTATATATATATTCGAGGTCATACCCGTGAAATCTACAAATTATAATCTATGCCTGTAGTAACCCGGATTTAAAAAAATCACGATAAAATAGAAAATATATTATCACATGTTAAAATTAAATCAGAATTAAACGAAAATTTTTATGGGTGAACTAAATACTATATTACAATGAATAAAAAGAAATTGGATCAAGTTATGCATAACTGGGTGGGCAAATGCTAAACAACATCTTAAGACAATTAAACCCAATAATGATAAAAGCTAATATCACATGAGAGAAACTAAAGCGAAATCAGACAAAAGTTTAGGATAGCAAACTAAATAATGAGATACAAATATTAGTAAGGAAAACATGGTCAAACAAGCATGATTGGGATAGCAAAACCTTAAGCTATGACTTACGACGATAAAACCAGATATTATCACGTGTTAGTAGTGGAACGGAATGAAATTTTATAGTGTAAACTAAATATCTATTACAAAGATTAACAAAGAAATTGGGGAGAGATTCACACATTTGGTTTAGCAAAACTCGACGAGACGAATGAGCCGATAATGCTTACGATCCATTATCGCATGTGTCAAAACCGATCAAAACTCAAAATAAAAATTATAGTTGAACTCAAATGATGCTTGTCAGTTGTCAACATCGCATAAAGAAATTTGGGCCAAGAAAAATCTCTTGGGCCAAGAATAAAATCAATGGAAAAAATACCCTAAAATTTGTAAAGCCCAACTAGTTGAGAATAATTGGGCAAATAAACAATGAATATTCCATTATTGGGTCTCTAAAAGAGACCAAATTGGAGATACAGCATTAGGAGACGTTTCCCAATGTGTCTCCACCTCTAATTGGAGAAGAAATCTCCAAATCATGGAAAGAAATTTTTAAACTCATAACCCTAGTTTCCTAGTTCTATTTGGAATGCTAAACTTGCAAACCCTAATAAATAAACTTTCCCAACCTCTTGGGGACAAGTTTACAGCATATTGGGGTCATGAGAAGGAGATCTAGGCATGGAAGGAAGAATCGCTGGGATCGAGCCGGAATCGCTCGATCCCGGATCGGATCGACCCTAAGGATCCGATTCCGCCTTGAAGCCCTCCAAAATGACTGATTTCCGGCTGGATCGACCCAACTCAGCAGGATCTGAGTTGGATCGCTCGAGTCGAACCGGGATCGATCGATCCCGGCGCGATTCTGTCGATCCGGCGCGATCCGGCCCGGTTTAAGTTCGAATTTGAACTTAGACCGCCGGATCGACCCTTATCGGGCAAAGTCGATCGATCCGGCGTCGATCCGGCCCGATAAGGGGGATCCGCTCGATCCGGCGCGATCCCCCCATAAGTGAGCCCCTTCCCACCCGAGGAAGGGAGGCACGCAAGGTGCTCCCCCTTCCCCCCCCCAGCTCCGGCAGCCTCCTCCACCACCGCCGCCGGCCTCCTCCAGCTCCGGCAGCCTCCTCCCTAGCCGGCCTCCTCCTCCTCTTCTTCTTCTTCTTTTCTTCTTTCCTCCTCTTCTTCTTTTTCTTCTAAACCCTTTGTTCTCTTTGAAGCTTCAAAGAGGTTAGAAGGAGCACATCCAAGGGAGATCTTCTTGAGTAGATCTCAGGAGATCGTACTCAAGCAATGGAGAAGTTGTTCTTCTTAAGGTATATATATTTTTTAATTTCGAAATTTAGTTATAAATTCTGAAAAAATTGAAAACACATGTAGACATGTTTAATCTTCTTATATCTTCTTATTCTTCCCCTAGATTTTGTCTTTTGTCAATTAGACAAAATCTCTAAATTTCACCCTAATTGACTAATTAGGGTTTGAAAATTAGGGCTTTTGTTGTATTAGCACAATTAAAGATCAATTAAATGTTTCAATCACTTAATTGACTTAATCATGCCTTTGTTTGATAATGTAACTATTTACTTTCATAAAATTAGAGAAAATCTCCAAATTTCACCCTAATTAGGGTTTGAAAATTGGGGCTTTTGTTGTATTAGCACAATTAGAGATCAATTAAGTGTTCCAATCACTTAATTGACTTAATCATGCCTTTGTTTGATAATGTAACCATTTAATTCGAGAAATTAGAGAAAATCTCTAAATTTACCCTAATTAGGGTTATTATTAGATGTAATTATGTTTATAATTTATACTTACACATGAATGTGTTTCTATTCTTCATTTGTTATAAGATTAGCAATTATAGCTGATGAGGGCCACGAGGAAAAGCAGTCATCAGGCCCACAAGTAGACATTGGATGGAAACACGGTGTCCTTATTGACGCCTCTAAGAGAGTGCGGTGTAACCACTGTGGGAAGGAAATGAATGGAGGCGTATACCGCCTAAAACAACACATTGCAGGTATTGGACAAATGTAGTAAAATGCAAGCATTGTCCACGAGGAGTTAGTGAATGAGATGAAAGAGTACATGGCTGGAAGACAACAACAAAGGGGCATACGTATTCAACATCAAGAAGAACTGCATGAAGAGATTTCTGGGAAGGGAAAAAGTAAGGCTGCAATGAAAGGAAGACAAATTCCTTTGATGTTGAGGACTCAGATGATACAGATTATGAGGATCTCTCACCTAATGAGAGAGAATATCGAGAAGGACTACGGCAGAGTCGGCGTGCTGCCATGTTAGAAAGTGACATGCGGAGGTTCCATAGTACAAGAGAAGGATCATCATCAGGGGCTAGTGTAACACGGCCACCGGCACCACCTATCAGGAGAGGTGGTTCAATGAGGGGAACGGGACCAACTAGTGGGCTTGACACATTTTGCATAGGAAACCTTCATCAAAACAGCCTGGCATAAAGCATGCATTGAAAGGGGTAAAGGCCACAGCTGCTTCCGCCAAACATGCAGTTAAAAACATTGTAAAATGGTTTTTGCATGCAGGGGTCCCAACCCATACAACATCTAGTCCTTATTTCCAGACAATGATAGATTAGTTGGTGAGGCAGGCCCAGGTTTGAAAGCTCCTACACCAAAGGAGATTTATGGCAAATATCTTGAAGAGGAATTGACTGAGATAAAGGATTGGGTGGCATCATTCAAAGATATATGGATGGCAAGAGGTTGTACTCTTATGTGTGATGGATGGACAGGAACAACAAGAAGGTCTATGATTAACTTTCTTGTATATTGCAGTGAGGGTACAGTCTTCATGAAATCTGTAGATGCAAGTGGACAAATAAAAAATGCAGATTACTTGTTTAGGCTGATGGATGAGATGATTGATGAAATTGGCGAGGAAAATGTAGTCCAAGTTGTCACTGATAATGAAGCTAGTTACAAGGCAGCTGGAAGAAAATTGATGGTAAAACGACATCATCTTTATTGGGTCCCTTGTGCAGCACACTCCTTAGACTTGATGATGGAGGATATTGGGAAAGATAAACATGTGCATGACTTGGTGTCCAAGGCGCAAATGATTACTTTTATTTATGGACACAATAGAATCTTACATATGATGAGAGAGTGCACAGATGGACATGAAATAATTCGTCCTGGCCCAACAAGATTTGCCTCACAATTTATTGCATTGGAGAGTCTGCATAAGTTTAGACATGAGTTGGGCACTCTTATACACAGTTCTGAGTACTTGGCACATGTGGCTACATTGAGAGAGGAATCCAGACATGTGGCACATGAGATTTCTTGCTTGGTCAGTGACCATCGTTTTTGGGAGAGAATGTTGCATTATTTGAAGCTAATAGAGCCTCTAGTACAAGTGTTGAGGATGGTTGATGGAGAGGACAAGAATGACATGGGTTACTTATATGAGGCTATGGATAAAGCCAAGGAAAGGTTGAGAGAGAAGCATCCGCAGGCATATCAAAAATGGTGGAAAATTATTGATGCAAGATGGGAGTCCACACTCCACCACGACTTACATGCAGCAGGTAAATGTATTATATCTTATTGTGCATATTTCTTATTAGCATGAGTTGAATTTCTAACTTACTAGACATGTTTTGTACATATAGGGTATTTCTTTAACCCTAGGCATCAATATAGTGATTCCCCTCACAATGATGGTGAGGTGCTCCAGGGGACAATCAATGTCATCGGGAGATTATCTAGGAGCATGGACGAAAGAATAGATGCTATGATAGAGGTACGGCCAAGTTAAAAACTTCATTCCATTTTCATGTATTCAATATACTTTTGGAGTTACACTTAGCAACTGTATTATACTGTAGATGGACAGATTTAAACTGAAGTTGGACATCTACAGAGATTATGATGTTAAAGAAGCAGTGACCAGAATGGGTCCGGGTAAGAACCTTCAGACTTAAGCTCATGCTTACTTCATAACAAAATGACAAATCACTTGTATTATGTGCTAATTCATTGTATGTTTTTTTTTTTTTTTTGTAGGTGAGTGGTGGGTTATGTTAGACTACAAGACTGGTCAAAGAAGTCCACTTGCAAGGATTGCTATTAGAGTACTCAGTCAGACCACTTCATCTAGCCAGTGTGAGAGAAATTGGAGCACTTTCTCACTTATTCACACAAAAGTGAGGAACAGGTTGAGTGCAACTAGGCTAGAGAAGTTGGTCTATTGCCACTACAATATGAGGTTGAAGCTGAAATGCATTAAAGATAGACAAAAGAAGAGCGAGGCAAGGCTAATGACTTTTGCAGGTAGTCATTGGAGCAACGTTTTGCAGAGAGGGAAGCATTATCATCTCAAATTGATGTTGATGAGTTATTTGATGAGGAACACCCACTAAATGCATGGGTGGAAACAAGACAGGAAAGGGATGTTCCAGAATTTGACCCTCGCGATTGCTCATGGGCGGAAGGAGAATTGGATGGAGTAGAGGCTCGAGATCCAGAGCTTAGGGTAAGTGAGGACCAACCTCTCACCCTCGGTCCTCTCTTCTCTCAGCCACGACACTCAGCTATCTTGCCAGAGACATCTAGAGTGCCTCCCACTCAGCCTGCATTAAGAAGAGCTGCAACACAAAAAGAGAAGAGTTCAAAAGCCTAGAGCTAGAAAAAATAACATATGCCAGGCAAAAAAAGAGAAAAGTGCAGCAACCAATTCGTAGTGATGACACCACACAAGATCCAAATGATGATGATGATGATGGGGCTGCCACTGGGGCCACAGGAGCTGGCCAGGGATATACAGGAGCAGGATATACTAGGGCTACAGGTGTAGGGCTTACTGAAAGTTATGTACCAGAAACAGAACATCAGAGAGGCGGAGGAGAAGGACAAGGGCATGGACAAGGGGGATATGAAGGACAACAACATCATGCAGCCTATGAGTGGCCACCTTGGGAGTCAAACTATAGTTCAGGGTCTACTCATATACCTGCATTTCAGCCTCCCATTTTACCGTACTCAGATATTAGTAGCTCACCTTATGGAGTACAAGGAGGATGGGGACCTTGGCCTTCACAAGAACAAGAGCCTAGTGGCCCTAGTGAAGCAACAAGTACATACAAACCGCTTGGTATATGGTGTCCAGCTCCATCACAATCTGGAGAAAGCTCAAGTCAACAATTTACACCAAGAGGGATTCAAATGGGTATGCATGATTTAGCAAATTCCCTCTTTGGTTATAGCTACCAAAACCCAAATGATGGTGGCTCATCTATGTCTGGAAGTGGATGGAAAGATTATTAGTCTTCTATCAAATGTAAGTTACATGTACAATGTCTTAAATTTCATGTTTTATGTACTATGAATGCGTATAATTGATTTTTGATGCAAATCTTAGTTCTTTCAATATATCAGATTTTTTCTGTTTTTTCCTGAATTTTTCTGATTTTTCCTGAATTTTCCTGCATTTTTTCCAAAAAAATAAACATTTTATAGTCTGGCCGACTTCCCTGGGATCAGCGGATCCTTCGATCCGATCCGATCCAGGATCGGATCGACCAGGGTCGATCCCGATCCCGATCCCGATCCTGCCTTCCATGGATCTAGGGCAGCCATAGAAGAGGAGAACACCTCCAACCTTGGAGCTCTTCTTCAAAACACATTCTGCACCACCCTTCTCTTTGCAGCCACCATAGGTATGTAATCTCGGGATTAAACATCACAAACTTTATATCATCTTGTTCTTCATCGAGTCTAGGTTGCTTTAGTAGTATTTTGCCCAATAATTTGATGTAGTTTGCATGACTTGCAGAACTAGGGTTCAGAGAGAGAAACTGGAGTTCTTTGCCCAAAAGGTAGGCGATCTCTGGGCCAAACTTAAATTAAACATGTTCATGCATGTATCATCATATCTAGATCATGTGAGAATCGTGTTCACCAATTTGTTTCATGTGTTTTCTTGGTATTTTGGTTCTCATCTTCATGGTGTATGTACATCACTATTTTTACCCTTGTCTGCCTTGCAATGCTTACATCTCTTACTACAGATGTTCTAAAATACAGATATTTTTACTATACTTACTACTCTAAGTCTACTTTCAAACAAGCCAAAAAACCCCAAATTTTGTGGTCTATGTTGAGAGTATTGCATGTAACAACCTATGTCAGTTTTCTCTTATCTGTCAGACAATGCAAAGTTACCCTGTTAAACGAGATTCGTTTTCTGATTCCTTATGTCTGTAAGACGAGACATAAGTTTAGTAACTAACAAAAGTGTTTTCCTAATTTTCATGCACCCTACAAAGAGTATTTAACTCTAAAAGTCCCCTGTGTCAAAACCCAAGTCGAGTCGGAGTTGAAGTCAGATTTGTACAGAATAGGCAACTGGGTGTTTCTTTGAGGTCGCGACATATCAGGGAGCCACAACCAGGTCGCGTCCTAGGCCCCTGTCGCGTTCTTATTGCGTCAAGCCTGGTGGTTGCCTTCTTAAGGCGTCCTACTAGGGGGACGCCTTAAGACAGTCAGTGGCAAACTAGTCTATTTTTCATCGATTTGTGCTGAGTTCGTTCCGAATGATTTTCCTCAAGTGTATTTCCATCTTTTCATACATTAACCAACCTACAGAAAAGCGATTTAAATATTTGAACATGATTCTAATTGTTCTTAATGACTTGATCATGCTCTCAACTTGTCGATTATTCCTTCTTTTGCCTTGTTATCAAGCTTGCTAAAATAGTGAATTACAACTTGCTAAAACTTGTTCTTGCATGGATTTAATTCCTATTTAGACTTCAGTTTACTTCTGTTATACTTTCCTATCTTGAAGTTTTCATGTTCATTTCGAATCGAAATCGGATTTAAAAGACACTCACTCACATACACAAGTGATACACGCCGCGCTATACGAGCTCTACAGGATTGCACTATAGGCAACCCCTTCTTGGCTTGGATGAATTCTCTGTTAGATATTCTTTCAGTTGAACTAAGAATTTCTTTGCCAAGGCCTCCATAATTCTCCTCTGATCGTAGATTCCCTCATGGCCGACAAATTGGTTGTACCCTAAAGAACCTCAAAGTTAGAGAGCACTTCTCTTTCTCATCTTGATTCCATCTCAGAGTGAGTGATCATCACACAAAACCAAGCTATTAACGGATTGTCAAACTAAATGGAAAATACACTTGATTCTCTCCTGATTATCATGATCTTGAATCCTTACCGTTGACATGATAGTATTGAACTTTCTTGACCAATCCATCCTTGTTGACACACCTTCTTGTGATATGTTCTTGAAGTGGATTCTAATGATATGAATAAGATTGGAGTTATAGACTTAAAACATGTTCTTGTTACCCATGAGTCGACGGGTTCATTGGGATATATGCGAGTGTTGCACAATACAAACCTGACCGTGGGCCCGTATATGGCCCCGGAGATTATGACAAAATCGTGTTACCTATAGGTGTGATTGTCGGAATAGCCTCCCGAAAAAGTCTTGTTACCCAAAGGTGTTGATTGCCCAGTTTCCCAAAGATGTACATTATCCTAGGCGTTGATTGTTAGGTTGATCTCCTCACAAAGTCGTGTTGCCTAGCGAGGTACGGAATCATAATTGGTGCTTGACATGACACATACTTGATACATGTGGATACACTTGTTTGACTTGACTTATTACCCACTACTACATGGTAGTCCTTAACTTGAGTGGTTGAGGAATGTACTTGCTTGAGGCATGAGTAGACCATGCGTGATATGAAAAATACCTTCTTATGGAGTGCCCGGAGCGAGTTACTCAAAGTGTTTCTTAGTGAATTGTCTTGTGTGCTTGTATATTCCAGTGCTATATCAATATCTTTAAAGATACTTTAGTGACCCTCTAACGTGAAAAAACTTTCATGTAGAATCCCAACTATTCCCTCTCCAATAATGACACGAGAGTTATCCTGACATTCTTGCACTATTGATCATGATTATTACTTTCAAGTGTGAATACTCTCTTGTACATGTGATATACCTTCTAGAATGATAATATCTCATACTTGATCATTCCGTTGATATCTCGATTGATTGGACATCTCTTGATCGCATTGCTAGTCATGTTTTCTTATCGGCTTTCATATGCATATTTCGTTCATGACATATAGCTTGAAAATGTCAATTATTTATATTTATCCATGATGTAAATTCTACTGAGCGAATGCGCTCACATCTGCTTTCTCTAACATTTTCAGGTAGTGAGGATGAAGGATAAAACTTAAAGATGGGACTTGTGCGTCGAGTGTGGAGTATACTTAGAGAGTCATTCTTCTTTCTAGTTAGTTTATGAGAGAGTGGTCATTAATATAATTAGAGTGGTCATTAATGTAATTTTTCCTTTCCTTTGAGAGAGATAAATTAATAACTAGAGAGTGTTTTGATTTTGACATTAGAGATTGTAATATTTGGTTACGATGAATAAAAAGAGAGTTTGATTATACAATTGTGGGCCCTATTTGTGTTAGTTATTTGTCTGTGACTTTTGAATGCTTGTTTATTCGTCCCGTCTCCCGATTTATTTCGCTGTTAAAAATCGAGGGCGTGATAATACCCTTTTCAAAAAATTAGTCAATTATGTCCCGTTGATTAGTTGGCAGTCAGATTAGCATGAATATTTCATTATTATGCCAATGGATACTTAAGTAATGGGTAAACGTACAAAAATACCTATGAAATAAGAGGGGGAGAAAGAGTTATTAAGAGATAGAGAGATGCGATGGTGGAGAGGGGGGATGTTGCCCCTTCGACACTGGTGTCTCTGCAAAAGAGAGAGAGAGAGAGAAGGTAGAGAAAAGGTGCGGGGTAGGAGGGGGATATCCCCTCTAACACTAGTGTTTTTGTAGGAGAGAGAGAGGAGGGAAGAGAGAAAGGAGAGTGTGTGGGTGTGTAGGGTGGGAGGGGGTTGGCAAAGGACATGGGGGCACGAGGAGGAGGGGTCTCCCCATCCACATACACACACACACACACACAGAGGGGGGGAGACCGCACCGGGAGGGAGAGAGAGAGGTGAGGGTGCTGGTGGTGGATTCAACTCGTCTCGAAGGGAGAGAGTTATTAAAAAATAATTTTGTATTAGTTATAAAAGGTACATTAGTCTTTTTACCCTCTTAACTCAATTGTAGTTGAGTTAAATAGATGAAATCAAATAATACACTATGAACTACATGAAATATAGGAGCATAGAATATAATATGTAGACTTCAGGGGTATAACCTAGAATACGATGTATTTCAGGGTATGTATGTAATTTTGTCAAAAAATCACATGAACATTCATAGGGTCACATTTTTTTGATCTATTTTAGTAAGATCTTTCTTATCTCTTAGTTTTTTCATCTTACAAAGATCATAGATGTGTCTCATATACAAAATAGTCACCTTGCAGTGGTCTCCAAAGGCCACCTTGGTCATACTGATCAAACTGTTTGGGTTGGGTTACACCTACTTTATTTGTACTGTAAGGGACTATTTGCAAACGGACTGGATTTAACCCAACCCAACTCCAGGGATTAAGTTTATGGTGGGTTAAGGGGACTTCTACTTTGGTAACACAAGAGTTAACCCCCTTGGGCTAAAGTGGGTTATGCTTTTGTGCTTTGGTAGGAAAAGTGGGTTAACCCCCCCCCCCCCAAACTTCCAAGTGGTGTAATACCTAAAATGCCCTTGTACTACACTTCTCATCTCATTTGTTTACTATTTTTTACTCTCTATATATTTTATATATGTATGTTATTAAAGTTTCTCATTACATGAGTATGTATATTTTTCTTACCACATCACACTAGGCAATTAATATTAGTTAATCATATATTCGATATTTGGATCTGTAAGTACCACATTAAGTTTTTTTACTACATTACACTAGGCATAAATTATTAATTAATCATACAATTCAAATATTTGGATATTATTATGCAAAAATTGTAATAAGTTCATTCGGAATCCAATAAATGGTAGAAGTGCTTTTGACGTCTGGTTGCTGCAGAAAGAAGAAAAATGGTCAATTTTAAGATGCAGGCACTTCACTGCAGTCCAATAAATGTGACCTTTGTATATGATAACAACATTGTGAAAAAGATAAAAAGGTCACAGCTCTGGAAGATTTCTGCAAGAACATTAAAAAACATCTTAAGACTAGCCACATGAAGATGATTAAGGTCAATTCAACATTTCAGGTCAACATGCTGTGCACCACATAAAAAGATTACTTACACGTATCACATTCTTAACATGCCAAGGATGCCAAATTTTTATCGGTGCTATGCAACTAATTGTGAACTCAAATCAAGATTCTGGACTTTCAAGTGAATGGGGACAAAACTCTACACAGTAGTGTTGGCCGTAAAATTGTATATCTGGTAAATCAACATGGATATTGCTTTCTACAATTTATGCCAATTCTCCGTGGACGGTACAAAACCGCGTCCATGTGAGGCAAAGAGAAATGGCCCAAAACCCCAAGGCCCAAAACTCCAGAAATGGCCCAAAACCCACAAACCCCCAAAATCTAGAAAAAAAGCCACAAAGGGCCAAAAACCCAAAAAACCATCAAAAACCCTTGAAACAAATCCAAATTACACCTAATAAACCCCAACTCAATAAATTCAAAATCCCCCCAAATCCTCAAAACCCACCAAACAATTCCCCAAAATCCACCAAATCCAGAAATTACACAAAAACCCTTGAAAACCTATTTTTACAAAAAAATACCTCTAAAATTTTCCCGTTGCATAAATGCCCCCTGAAATCTGAAAATTACAAAAAATACCCCCCCACTTGGTGCATGGTTGGAGGTGGGGCATGAGGGACCCCCCCTCCTTTTATAGAGGGAGGAGGGGGCCCACGCCCCCCACCTCTGTTTGGGGTCCAACGGAGGTGGGGTACCTCCAGTTGGGGCCCCCAACTGGAGGTACCCACCACCGGTTGGAAGCCCAACCGGAGGTGGGGTGCCTCCGGTTGAGCCAACCGGAGGCACCCCCGGCCCCCTCTGGTCTGTCCCAACCAAAGGGGGGTGCCTCCAGTCCCCCCCCCCCCCCCCCCCCCCCCCCCCCACCTCCAACCAAAACCGGAGTGGGAGGTGGGGTACCTCTAGTCCAAGGACCAAAAGGACCAAACCAGAGTTACCCCACCTCCGGTTCCCTTCCTACCCCCCATCCAATTTCTATAAAAGGGAGGGGAGGGGTTCTTCCATGGGGCATCAACCCATTGGGGAGCTCTTGTGCCTCTTCTTACTTGGCTTCCATCCATTGGCCCTCAAGAAATCCTTCTTGCAAGGGGATTGACCAAGGGTGGATTTTGGTCTTTGGGAGATCACTTGTTAAAGACCCCTCCAAGCTCTCCAAGTTCTGTAAATCCTGCTGCCAGAAGACTACTCCAGATGAAGAAGACAGTGCCATGTTAGGGGCTTCAACCCCAAGCATTTTTTATAAGAAAGTCCTTTCTTTGTTTATAAATTGTAAACTTGGGGTAAAATGTGATATATAAATCCCAAAGTGCCATGTGACCTATGTCTTAGAAAAAATCATGTACCATGAGAAAGTAAATATTCTCATGAAATATTTCAGTCATGTATTTTTGTAAATTGCAATTATACCCAAAAATGTTGGGAAATTGCCTTTGTGTCCAGAAAGAGGTCCAAGGTGTAAATGTCATATTTGTACCCCGTCCACCAAGCCAAACTTGGATGAAAGGGGAATATTAAAAACAAATCCCCATGTGGGGCAAATGTTACAAAAATGCCTTTGTTCCTGGGTCAATGTACTGTCAAGCGTTGTACGATGAAAGCGAGGCTGAAACGACATGGCATCAAAAGTGTTCGAGTTATGCTCAATGTAAATAACCGTTGATTGCGGTCAGCGGGGAATGGTCCAAAACATGATACCCCAATCGTCTGATGAAATTGCGCGGAATAAATATTGTCCAATAAATGGACGAGTAAATACCCACATTAAGTGAATTCAAAATTGTCTATTTTTACAGACTAACACGCCCGCAATATATATGTACGTGTGTATACACACGGCGGCGGTACACCGCGTATCTATCCCGCGAGGGAAGATACCAACCACGACATATTTCGTCATCGTCCATACACCAAAGAAAAAAACACGGGAAATCTTTATTTCATATCTCTTCAATTTATTCCGCGTCGTCAACAAGTAGGTTCAGTGAAAATCATTTAGATTTCAAAAAGCCCTCTGTCCATTCCCAAGAAATTACACCCTTATTTGTCAATCTGAAAGCAAGAAAATTGCATCCAAGATATTTAGAGTGAAGTAATGAGAAACATGGTACTAGATAAGCAACTTTTGAAAAGCTGGAAACTGACATACTCAAAAGAACGCTTGAAGATTCACCTGAATAGGACAGGGCACAAGACTACCAAACAGATCCTCTTTGAGATCTCTTGAATTAATGGAGTAGACAGCATTCTTTAGCCCATGAGAAGTAAGATATTCTTCTGACTCCTCTGACAAAGAATAACCTTTATAGACACTTACAGCAGGATCAAATACCTATTGCAAAGAGTTAGAGACGAATTAGAAAACAACACCATTCTCCAATAATGGCTACGCAATCATGGGAACTCATAGGATGCTAGATTGCCTGTATACAACAACCTTCTTCATGTGTACGTCAGGCTCAAAGGAATACCGGCAGCAGGAGTATCAAGTAAAGAGAAAAAATCCAACCAAAAAAAGTAAAGTCAAGAGAAACCAAAAAAAAAAAAAAAACAATTATCGGCAATTTTCACCGACAGTACAAGCAGATGCATTTGGTCCATGGCAATACCGCGCAAATCATGTAATTATACAAATGTGCTATAGGGCTCATCAACAGGGGGAATTTAAGAAAAGAAACTTTTATTTGGAGTACAGGTACTATAAGAGTTGGAAACAAGAGTTACTGAGGAACTAAGCTGATGCTGGCACTCGCTGAAGGTCTTGTAAACACCGACAATATCACCCTTCCGCACAACATAAAATGGATTCTCCTCCTCCACCAACGTCCCCACATCCAGCTGAAAATTCCACATGTAGAAAAAAGCAAAATTGCATCATAATATCATGTATGAATGTTTTTCAAGATTAACCCTTGCACGTTCGCTATGTTACTTGAATTCCATGTAGAGATGAATATGTGACACAACGGAGCAAAACATGATGTGGGCCTTGACATGTAAGAAAACAGCTGCGGTGAACACAGGAAAAAGGAAACGCATGTGACTCTGGCTCAATAGAGCCGCCCGTCTCCACATCTGGATCATCACCGTTATGCTGAAGACAGCTAGAACCTAGACGTAAAAGAACACACAAGACTAGGGAATTTCCCCCGTACAACCCGAGTAACGGCATGATCGTGGGTCATTAAAAGAAGCGAAAACCATCGTAAGTACCTACGCAAAGGGAGAAAAACACCACAGAAGTACGATCAAAGGAGCATTTTCGCAAGCAGATGCTGATCATGCCGTTGTGAAATGCGTAGATTAGAGAGAAAAACAGGAGGAGGTGGAGGAGGATAGAAACGAAAACGAGGAGATATGATGATCGCGCCTACCTGAAAACTATCTAAAGGGAAGCTGCTACCCGATCTCCTGCGCACGGCGATGAAGCTGTTCTGACGGGAGAGGGAGCAAGCAGCAAGGCTCAGGAAAGGGGTAAAGCTTCGCGCGAGGAAGAAGAAAGGGCTGGCGCGAGGACGACGAAGAAAACGTGAAAAAAAAAAGAGGTACGGCGTCTGAAAAGTGGCGGCAAAAGGGGTAATTGACGTGGGTTGCAGCCACTGGCCAGTAACCCGAGTAATTTGTAGAAGTTGCTTGTAGTTGTTTGGTGTCGCATCTATTGGTAGGTTTTCAATTTTCCTAGTGCAAATCATATATAAATAGGCGCCTCTTATCTGTCGCTAATTTTTTATATGAGCATTATAGTTTTATTTCCAGACGAGACATTCACGAATTTCTAATCTTCTATTCTTCTCTTCAACTTAAAAATTATTTAACTTTTAACACTTTTCTTCACGATTAAGATAAATTGTAGAGATTAATTAGATCGAGATGGATAGAAGTGAAATTGATTTTTTTAAAAAAAATTAAAGAGTCAGACACTTTTGCTATGATAACCATGCTTTTATATTGTTAGAATGGGAAAAAAAATAATCAGACACACAAGAGAGGTAAAGATGATTTGAATTCTAGTCTAGGTAGATTAATTGACAAGTCATTAAAGCCTCTTATCGAATGAGATTTTCTAATCATTCTAGATTAATACATATCGTTATTATCAAAATAATCGATCGATTTGGGTTACCTAATATAGGGGAATAAACCCGAATAACTCATCTACTCGAATGCTATCCGTTTATGAAAGTGTCCAAAGTCTGCTCTGCTATAATATATCATCTTCTGCAGGCAGCTGTCGTATACAACTGAAGCAGACTATGATGTGAGCACAACATATATACAAGTAGATGGGATTTGGCCAATGTTGCCCAATAGATGATATAACATCAGAAAACAGTACCTCCCTGTTCTCAAGAGCTCACAAACACACAATATATAGTTCAACATGCAGAGAGCATATTAATTTTTACAATTTTCACCGATCGACCACGTACATCCGTGGAGATTATATATTGTGGTGGCCATTTTCTAGTCACTCAGACTCGTAGGGTCCATCATGACCCAGTACAGTTCTATACGGCACTCCTCACACGCGGCGTCCTCGTCAGGCGCTACGCGTCCTCGAACGCAGTCTGCGGCAGGAGTCCCGCGCAGGGCAACTTCAAGCCCCAAGGGTATTCTCAGGACATCCTGTAATCTGTTTGGCTCAGGCACATCCTGCCGAATAGTATTGGCTCGAAGCATGCATTAGCTTCGTCAACTCTATACCACCCAGCACCGAGCAAACGGTCTAGTTACCGAACAGCTCCGTCTGCTCGGTACCTCCCGGAAAAGAAGAGCAGCAAAGTCCGTCGCCAATTAGCGACAGTTGCGTCCACGACGGGGCGCACGCCCCACGATCGAGTGGTGCGTCACCCGCTGGATCCCTCAACGGATGCCTCAATCCGTAACTCCCGCCAGGAGCACCAACCGACGCGCCCTTTTCGGTAACCGTTGGGGGATGTACCGCTTCACCTCTTCGATGTCTTCGCCTATAAAAGGTCCAGGTGATCTCCATGCAAAGGTATGCAATCTTTCCTAGGCAGACTTGCTCTAGCATGTCTCATACACATAACCTTCCTCTTCCAAGTCTTTGTCCATCTTTAACTTAGGCATCGGAGGGTTCTCCCCGATTCTTCAACCGGACTCCCCTGATTCCGTTCTGATTTTGCAGGCATTCGTCCGTCACGGTGATCATTTCCCTGTCTTCAAATGTAGGTCCATTTGGTTCCAACCCAAACACGAAAATACCTCCACATATATATAAACCTCCAATTATGCGCAGTAACAACTAATTAAGTTTTAACTCACGTGGAATCACAGAAGATGCCCGGGAATTCCATTCTCACGTTACTGTAAGAATGAGGTCCAACGCCACTGTCTACCGCATGTGCTCAACCATCTTTGAACACCAAGTGTTCGACGAAACAATACCATCACGGGTAATGCCAAAAGCTTCACAGGGCAAAAAAATCCAGCACAAGTTCACAAGAAAACTGCGCAGTTGTTAACCTCATGCGATGCTGGTGTCCGTGCCGCGACTTGTCACAACTCACAAGGCAACGTCTACATCATGCCCGTTAAGGTAACAGCTTGCAATAATAAGCCAGTTGACGTGCTCCTTATATAGTGGAGTAGAGTGGAGGTCCCAGTTGGCCCGAGTTGAGCCTGTGGCAGAGGTCCCAGTTGGAGGGGCATACAGCTGTCTGCGTTTGGCATCCATATATATATTGGATTCGTCTGGCCTAGATAGCTATATACAAAGCTACCCGCCAAGAACTAGTCTTAATTTTGTTCTTGCAAGAAATAGAAAGAGAAAGGGAAAAGATTACCGGGTAGTAATTTATTCAGGTACTCCGTTATTGATAGGGTGTTCAGATCCCACACGTCGACGTATATTAATTTATTAAAAATGTCTCAGTGCAAATCGTTTCCTGTTCCACACACTCCTGCACCTAGCATGGCATATATCTATTGGGAGAGAAATGCTCATTGTGCGGGCGGCCGAACAAATGACCGGCTGACGCTCCCCATTGGGCGCTGCCTGGGGGTGGGGCCCAGACAGCGTTGGCGCTGCCCAATGAGGGGAGCGCCAGTCGGGCGATCGGACAAATAATTTGTCCGGCCGCCCGGACGCAAAGCATTTCTCTTATTGGGAATGTCCCTGTGCGTACCGCCCAAGAGGCGGTGTGCAACAAAGTCTTAGTGAGTCCATTAGGGGACTAATTAAAGTCTTTAGAATTGTGTCCATCTTCAATGAGATAATAAATTTGGTACACATCTTTTTTTGAAGTGTGCATCAAGACTAATTCATATATATTACGTACGCACCATTAATGTATAGAGCCATAGGGCGTCAAGACTCATTGATCCCGCTCTCCATCCTATCGATCTTAGATTGATGGGACATGCATATTGTCCGACGACACACATTAATTGGCCACTTTTGCAAGGGTGAAAAGGGGGAGAAGAGGGGATATATAAATTTATAGTTAAAAGTTATTTTGATTTAGGTAGACTATATAAATTAGTCAGAGATAATTAAAATTATCTAAGCCACTTTGATAACGAAATAAGAAGATTTATCTCCCACTTGTGCCCAGAGATAAATATTACATTACCCCACTAATTTGAAAATCTATCTAAGATAAACTCCGGTGATAAAAATTAAACGAGAATAAATGAGCGTTAAGATAATGATAATTAGATATCCCTCTTGCTGGTCAGAGAGAAAAGTTATTCATAGATATAACTTATTAATTTCATGCACTGTTACCGTTGAAAAACATATACTTTCACCCTATACATAGATAAAATAGTGTATTTTATTATCAAAGTTAGTATAAAATGGTGATAATTTTATCTCACCTTGTCACATCAGATGAACAAATATAAAAAATTATCCTCCTTGATAATCCATATAATAAAAAAGAAGAAACATAGATAAACTATCCGGTTATCAAAGATGTTAAGTTTGTTATCCATACATAATTAATTAAGGATGACAACTCATGGGGAGGGATAAATAGATAACCCCATGTAAATAGGAGTTAGAAAAAAAGTGTCAAAGTGAGATTGACTAAATTCATAATTAGCCTATATAGGGATAGACTAGATCACTTTGATAACTAGATAAGTTATACTAGAGATAGATAATAGGATAAAAGTATCCCTCTTTAATCACATTTTTACTTTGATAACCCCATTTTTATTATCTCAATCCCTCATTTATATGACTTTGATAGTGATAGAGATAAGGATAAATCTAAAATAACTTAGTGTGGATTCTCATATAGTGGAGAAAATATCATTAAAAATGTTCCATGTGCAGAGTACTCATATTTGTCTTAGATTATGTAAAAACAGTGAAATAACTTTTACTATCTCCTACTGTATCTATTTTAAAAGGTGTATAATTATTATCCATACTCAAGAACAGTGATAATATTATATTTGTTTAACATTTATTTATCGTGATTACACTCATTTATCTCTAGTATATCATATCTAAGTTATCAAAGCATTGTTTTAGTAATCATGGGTGATTAATGGAAAATAACCCTCTTTATCCGATTATTCCGAGAAAAAAAAAGAGGCCCGTTAACATGTATATGTACACCTTTCATCAAGTCCTTACAGCTCGCCAAGCTGCAAGCATGGTCGGTGGCCGTGCGTGTGCGCGCCCGCATGCACGTGTGTGTGAGAGCGGGGTTCAAAAGTGGCTAGTTTTATATCTTAAAAAACATCAAGATTGCGAGTGAAGAAAATATCGTACTATAGATATATCTACATTTTCTATTTTCGTTTGTCTTCTACAATATCCTGATAAATAAGTGACGAATTAATTTTAATCAGTACATTGGATAAGAAATATCAAGGATTTAGTATGTTAACTTATAAGAATTTGATATCTCAGGATCAATTTTGATATCACAGTAATGTGTATTGAGTTCTCAACAACCCGTCTATATATAGCTAGCCCTCTATATTTTGTTGCCTCAATGTTTGAGGGTGATCGAGTAGGCCATGCATGGAGTTTAACTTGTCACATGTATATGGTATAGTAGGGCCCGTTCATTGACGTGAACCATGCATACGTCAAAATGGGCTGCGCCTTTACCTCTATATAGCAGCCAAATGATAAGATTAACATTAACATGGTGAAACAGGTATCCATACCATGCACATGCATGGTGCCATTCTCCCCCGGTATTTATATCATTTTAAATTATCATAATGGCTCTGTTGCCACTCATGACAAATTAAAGCAGCCCTTTGGCCTACTCACCAAAGAGATGAGATTGTTTTTTTTTTTCCCTTATAATGAAAAAACCTCACCCCGTGTGATTTAACAAATTTAAATAGTGATTTTTCGTGAACTCTAAGATCAGAATTTAGAAACTCCCCCTCCCCCGGAGGTGGGAATCAAACCCAAGACCTTCACCTTGTTGGGAGAGGTCTTAACCATTCGACCCACCCGAAGTCCTCCTCGTTAGGTGCTTGTTAGCATAATTGACTACTTGTAGCAAATCTAGAATTTGAAATTTATAAATAAATTTAAATTAAAATAAAAGGAGAATAAATTAGAAGAAAAGGGGAATAATTAAACCCATTATAAGTCAAAATAGGAGTTAGGTTTACACTAATGGTCCATGAATAGATTAATGGGCCCAAAAGCTAGGAGCCCATTGTTGGATGGGAGATAATTAAGTGTAAATTCGTACCCAAACTATTAATAAATATAAAAGGGTTGAGGTAATCACTATTTAACTCATAATTATCCAAAAAAAAGTCCTAGACCTATCCTAACCCATTGGCTATGAAATTAGAGTCCTCCCCAAGCCATTTAGGTGGATAAATATTAGAAAAATAGAGATAAATGTGAGAAATTCGGAGTTGGATGAGAGGGAAGAGTTTTAAGTGTTTATGAGTCTTACAACCCACAAAGACTCTCCCAAATCCGTGCCAACCTAATACTAGACACCTTCTGGAGCTTGGAGAACGAGGAATAGAAGGCTTTGGACGTGGAGTAAGGAGAAGAAGGCTAGGAATGAAAAGTTTCTCCAAAGTTCTTCATCTTATAACCCTAGGATTTCAAAGCGTGAAAAGGTAGGCAATTTCTCAGGCAAAAACTAATTAACTTCAACCCTAGGTAGACCATGATCCCATCTTCGAAAGTCCCATATTTTCTCTAATTTTTATCGTGCCATTTAGGAGTATTTCATGCTCCAAATTCTGTTATGAACATGCACCCGACTTGTCATGTTCACCTTAATTCCATGTCTATACTTGATCTCGTGCCTTGAAATTTTTATTATACATGCGTCATGATGTCAGGGTCGAATGACACCATTTTCCCCAATTTCTATCATGTACCCTATTCGAAATTGACTCTTTTCCATCGCTGTGTGGAATTTTAAGTTCATCATGAAGAACCTGTTAATAGCATGACCATACCTTGTCAGAAGTCAAATTACCTCTCACTGTGAATACCCCTACAAGTCTAGTTGCATTTAAGACTGATTTTGAGATTTTTCGTTGCATACATGATTTGTTATTAATTTTTGAAGAGCATTGGGTCAAGCCTTGGTTGCATGGACCGCAACCCAAGGTGACATGTGCCATCTACCAGAGCTCGGGCCGAGGTTCTGAGAATGCAACGACCTGATAGGTTGCATTCTCAACCAGGTCGCGACAAGGAACCACATCGCGTCCTTAACGCGACAGTGACCTGCGTCGCGATCTCCTCGTCATATCAGCCCGACCTGGATGCGCCGCCCCGACCTGTCGCGATGAGCACCTAGTCGTCGCGTCGGCATCTCAGCTGGAACCAGAACGCGTAGGCTCGACCTGTCGCAACTTGAGTGATCATCGCGTCGCCCAACCCTATCGCGACCTGAACGCGATACCAACCGACATCGCGACCTGACTATTGCATCCAGAAACTCTAATTTCCATGTAAATCATATTAATCTTGTCCTATAACCATTATTTAATCTCTGAAATGTCCTGTTATAAACAATAATGACCTATTAATATATAATGGGCATTATTACATGATTTTTATTAATTAAAAGATGTGAGCACGATAATTCTTGCTAAATTGATTCTCGTACACATGCACACACTGTACATGAATCCTTGCCATGAAACCTTACCGAATTTGCTCAATAATATATCTGGTAATTAAGTGCAATTATTCATTTAAATTCCCTATTATTTTAAATGAACTTGTATTTATTTTATTCGCATGATTTATCACTGTTATCACGTCTCTCTGCCTTCGAACACTCGAGGCATGACATACAATCGTTTCTTTACACACTTCTATCTTGGCTTAGACGACCTCTCCGTTGGGAATACTCCTGACAGAATAAAAAACTTCTTGTCGAGGCCTCCGTAAGACTTCTTGACTTTGGCAGACGTCCATTGCTAACGAGCGAGTTGTACCATCAATACCTATTTTACCCTTAGGGATCAGTATGATCCAATGGCCTTAGTTTGTTCTCTCTTACCTTAAGATCATACCGGACCTCTGGCTTGTGTTCGTAGCACGGCTATTAGGCGGTTATGACTTCTACCGGACTGCCGACACAAGATTGTATTGTGCAACTGTTTCTATCGCCTGTTTATCGTTGATTTACGAATACGACCCTAGTTCTCATGTATACTCTTTGTACTCTCATATGTTCACATTTCTTCTATACTCTCATCTATTCATCAATTACTCTCATCTATTCTTGGTACTATATTTGGCCATCTATTTGATTGTCTAAGAAAACAAACACAATTATGTCAGGCAACATTATAAAGGGCCCGATCTGGTCCTGGGAGGTGCGCCCGAAAGGCTATAACTCGCGGGGGTTTAATGATCAGGGTATACGGCATAATACCCAAGTGCCATACTATCAAGATTTATTCTATGACAATCAAATCTATCACTATGCTATGTGCTCTCGGTTGACAAGAAGTTCGACCAAAACGTGCTATCTCGACTAGTGCACTTTTGTGCAAACGTTACATGCTATCTCGTTATATGGCCAATTCATTATCATGCTTGTTGTGCTATTTTTATATGCAAGTGTTATCGTTCTCTTGCTATAGCATGGCATTACACTCTTGATTATACTTGAATATTCTCTCTAGTTATCTTGCTTTACAAGATATTAATCACTTAAAGCATGTATGTTTACATGAGATATTAAGTCCTACTAGCTAGACGATTTTTGCTCATCCTGTACTATTTATTTCATATGTTTCAGGTGAGTCCGATGAAGACTACCACACTCATGACGAAGGGGATGAGGAAGTTCAAGAGTGACCAATATTTACGACAACCATTGCTTTGTAGTAGTTAGTTAGATGGATAGTTATAGTATGTAGTTGTATTAGTTTGAATAAAGTACTTTGGGACCATAATTTTGGCTCTGAATGATTATTGAAATGGATGATTAGTGAATATAATAGACATTTAGAGGAATTATTAATGAAAGTTGAATCATTTGACATTATTCCAATATGTGAAATAGTTTGATGTCTATATCTTGTTCTATACTATTTATATAACTGTATTACCACTCCGATATTCTGCGACGGGACGTTACACTACTTGTAAATAATACTCTAATTCGTAAGTCATATACACATATAACTCATTCCTCATATGAACAGGCTCAGATTGTTTGGGCTCCACACCTGTCGTGCTTGTGTTATGATCTATTGGGTCCACGTGGGCCCATCGTTATGGAGAAACTGCATGTTTCTATCTCACCATGCGCTCCCTTGAAGGATATATAGCGATCGAGTATATATATATGAAAGTGTTTCTCAAATCTCATGCTTGTGTCTATAATTTCCATTTTATTATGATGGTCGTCTACTACTCAACTTATCCTTGCTTACACAAGTTGAAAATGTTTTTGCAGATGATTTCATGACAATTTGATTTCGCTAACTTAATTTTGAGAAATGACATTAATGCTAATGAAGTTTGGACTATATTTTTGTCATCCGTTAATTCTTCAGATCAGAAAACGGGTGGGACGGGGAGACTGTCACATGGAATTAGGCCCCACAAACTCAACCCGGCTCCATACCCCTGCTAATTAATTAGGAACTGACAAAGTATATAATCCAACTGATGCATCCTCCGGCAGCCCCTGATCAGTTCCTATTCATCGCCAAAAGACGGCCAGAAGTGACCAAAGTATAGCTTTTACTTGGTGGACAGTCGAAAGATGAGTTCAACCCTTGCACATGCTTATATGTTCCTTAATTAACTCCCCCTTCAGTACTGCCCTCTATCTGTACATCAGGTCGAACAGATAAGTCCTATCTGCATCCGGGTTTTACCACTTCTATTCAGGTTCACATGCGTCGTCCTCCTCTAAAAAAAAATTGGATCATTCATCCTAATTTCTGTCCTCTTTTGTTTTCTGGAGAACTATGCCCCGGAAAAATAGGTCATGTGAGCCTGACCCCCCACACGTGAATAGAAGTCCCACGTACGTTTTCTGGGAGTCCCCATTTGGGCTTCTCTCTCCCATTCAAATTATGTTCCATGCCTTCTAATGTTTGTGGCGCTAGCTACTCGCAGCCTCAACTCATCTCTCGTTCGAATCTTTTCCCCGTGTTCTTTGTTTCGGGGGGGGTTCACCTACTTACTTATTGTATAATTTGATACATGGGTCCGTTCATCTGCACATCAAGCGATACATGGCGCAGAAAAGAACACCAAACCTGCATTGGACAGCTTGCTTAACCCATTACAGAAGATGGGAAAAAACTTGGAGCAGAAAGAAGAGAAGAAAGCTTGCGCTCAACTTAAGGAGAGGTACACCTGCTGCATGCAGATATCCTACCACACTCGGCCTATATATTACGCTTGCTCACTGCTTTCTTTGCAATTCTTGACAGCTTGTAGCACTGCCCGCCTCACCACATGTGCATCCACGCTTTCGGCCTGTCCTTCGGTCTGCGAGGGAGGAGGGAAGGGCAATGAGGAAGACAGTATATCTATGTATTGTGGGAGAGATTGGGAAAACGAGAAAAACAAATGTACAAATTGTTCACACTAGTACGAAAAGGAACACGTAGCAGCAGAAAAACAAAAAAATGCATGCATGTAAGAAAGAATGCAGACTGTATTTGTCTTAGCTTTCAAATATCACATGATGTTGGACTTTTTAGAAAACCACCGGCACCCCACCAGTGTACTTCTTTCGACAACCCCTTCAGCTTTTTATTTGCAGGTAACACCGAACCCCCGTGTCCCACATCTGGGTTCACGCGTACATGCAGGGAAACAGCAATTAAGACCATGCCTCTGTGCTAGATAGTATGTATGCATGCAAAAGATGGGGCCGCCAACACGTTACCCACCTCAATATGCAAAGTGGAACCCGATCTTACCAGCTTAATTACACCCCCACCACCTTAGAAAGATGTACAAAAGTACTAATGCCTCGTTATCCTGCCTGCTTCCAACAGCACATAATACGCTTTCATGTGTGTAACTACACTTATAACATGAAACTATATATATACGCTCAATATCATCAGGTATTGGCGCGCGTCCACCATAGGTACTCAATAGGCATGGTAATGGCATTAATGTCAAATTATGTTTCTACTATTACGTATGTAAACAAGGACGTGGCTGCTTTCAAAGAATTGCATGTGAAGATTCATTATGGTTTTCTTGTCGCGGTTGCTTTTAACAGAGTTTATTAATGATGAGGCGCCTATGCCCGTGCATGTAATTAGGAGATGGATTATGAGTGACTTGGTTTCTTACTTCTCCTCCAACAGCTTCTAGACGGAAGGTGTCGGTGCAGGAAACCCTAGCCTCAACAACAGCGAGGCCCAATTCTTCAAAAACCGCCAGTACGGCGACGAGCATACCAGGACAGCTCTTCTTGGAGAACACGTTTATTAGAAACCCTTTCTCTAGAGTTTCAACTGTAACCTAATGAAGAATGGATCGAGAAACCCATAACTTTGTTTTCTCTGTCAGATAAGAAAACAAGGAAGCGCATATGCTTATTGTGTTCAGGGAAATAAGGCACATATATACCATGGGCAAAGGATCGTCATTTGTGATGCTCCTTACGCATGCAATATCCTGGTTGAGCTTTTCCACCTTTTGCTTTAATTCCTGGATGTACTTTGATGCATCCACGATAATCGAGGTCTTGCTTAGCTGCCCACGATCAAATGAGACGTTTAGTCGTAGTGGATAAAAATATGCCTCAAGGAGAAACTACAGAAGAATCTTAGAAATATTAGTTGGGAGAATAAACGTCGAAAGAGAAGCTCTTGTTATGATCTGAGATCGATTGCCGGTTTTCTGACCTTCTATCTTCTTGAAGATATGAAAGATAAGTCATGTGCTCAACTGCCTATATGACGAAAAACCGCTCTATGATCTTCTTACACTCTATCTTTGTAGCTAATCATTCCTAGCTTGGTTTTTTGATCAGGAAATTTAAGAGAAATATTTTTGATAAAGAAGAAGCCCCGTCGATGGAAGTAGAAAAAAAATCGAACATTGGGCAGAAGCGCTGCAACACGAGTTGGCACTTGAGGACGACGAGATGCATTTGTAAATATTGAAAAGGAATAGCAGTACATCTATGTTAATCTAGAATCGGAATACCAATTGACCAGAATGTCTTGAACCGTACTTATGTATATGGGGTGGTCTGCATGGAAATGAAGAAAAGAATAAGAAATGGGTGAAAAGGAGATAAATATGCATAGGCAGCCAATCAAAAGACGGTATTAGAGGAATAAGAAGAGAAATAGGGCGAATTAAGAAGACAACAAAAGTGAGAAGAAAAACCAAAGTTATCAGAATTTAGAGCAGCTTACAGCATGGGAGTTGGTAACCGAACGAAGAAGCTGCAGCTTCTCATGCAAAGTCGCTCTCTTGTGCTCCCTAGAAACCATGGCTCTCTTCTTCTATTTCTCCCCCACCCACTGTCTCTCTCTTCTTCTCTTTGTTCTCTCTCTTTCTCTCTCCTTCTCTCCTCTCTCTCTTTCTCTCTCTCTCTCTCTCTCTCTCTCTCTCTCTCTCTCTCTCTCTCTCTCTCTCTCACTTTCTCTCACTTGCAAACTCAATGGGGCCTTCTTAAAGAGGGGGAGCCCTCAAATCTATATGACCCTCCCTGATTCCTACCCACATGAGATGCCTGAAATTCCTTAAAGAATAATAAAAATTTGTGGACCAGACAATTACCCATTTTACCCTTGGCCGATCCTCGTGTGTAATGTGTACAATATTTTTCCACCTCTGAAAGTGCATGAAAAGTCGTATATATAGAACTACTCATGGCATATTGCGAGGACCGCAACCACTGGTGTCTCCCTCAAAATTATCTATCTCGACAAAACAAAAAACAGGCTAGGCGAAGGAATGCCAGCTTACCTTGCATTTGTCCTCTGTTTTCAAGTGCCCCCCATTCAAACCAAAGCAGCTTATTTATTACTTATTAGTTAGCATGTCCAACCCGAGATTACACACACTGCACCATCAGGTCTTGCTTAGTCTATCCGGCCGGCATTAATCTTTACATCATATGCATTATAACGTACATTACTACAAGCATACAACTAGTAAGCGCATATGATAAAAAAAAGATAAATTAATTAGAAATCCTTGACTGTAATAGAGAGATTTTTACTATAATAAGACTTAATGTATACTGTAACAGATAATAACACTAAATGTAATAAATTACACCTCTATTAGAGACTAATAAATAAATCAAAAATCTGATAGAGACTCTTAATTAATTTACCCTAAAAAAAACCCACAACACCTTCGACTACAATCTGGACACGCGCGGTTATTAGAAATTATGCGCGCAGTCATTAGATAAGACATAGCACTTTACTGTTCCTATAAAAGATCAGATATATCCTCCTTGTTGATTAGAACATTAAGTAATTGTATCCACCCAGTTTTATGAGTTAAAGCATAATGGGTTTTCTGCCTAATATAAGCCATGAACATACATACACATGCCTAATATAAGCCATGAACATACATACACGAGAGAGAGAGAGAGAGAGAGAGAGGAGAGAGAGAGAGAGGAGAGAGAGAGAGAGAGAGAGAGAGAGAGAGAGAGAGAGAGAGAGTAATTTAGCAGCAAGGACAGGGGCATTGGTGTGTGGAGGGAGATGGATGGTGATGAGGTTTCTGGGAGAGTGGGGGGTGGGAAGAGAGAGGAATCTGCTCGTGATCAAGGGGGGAGTGGCGCCATGGAAAGCAACGAAGGCGTCAAAAGATGAGGGTGGAGTTGTTTCGGGGTGTAGCGTAACGCGCTTGCAGCAGTGCAGCTGTGTAGCCCAGCGCAGCTGTGTATGTGTGGGTGTGTCTTTCAAGTTCTCTCTCTGAGGGGAGAGGTGTGAGTTGTGAATGCCTCCAAACAGCCCTCACGGGGCGAACTTTGCCGTCACGCAGCCCCTTGTCCCATTCCGGCCCCTCGCTCCCACACGTGCCACATCCCTACAACACCACCCCCCCCCCCTTTCCTCCAAGCTCCCTGCCCCACAGGCACACCACAGAACCATCAAAACCCTGCAACTATAACCTCCCACTACCCCCCCAGACCTATTCTCTGCTATCTTTTCCACATTTTATCTTCCATCATCACCCTCATGGTGCTCCAAGGTCTTGTTTTGTTTCTG
Source organism: Colocasia esculenta (assembly GCA_014218235.1). NCBI lineage: Eukaryota > Viridiplantae > Streptophyta > Magnoliopsida > Alismatales > Araceae > Colocasia > Colocasia esculenta. The sequence goes on along the minus strand of CM024757.1, from coordinate 19,640,696 downwards.
TAAAATTTTACGATTATCTTGTTTTATAGTATTTTACGGTTGTTTATTTGTCCATAAAATAGTGCAATTGCGGTTGCATCAATGACACCAGAATTCCCTTATTTTGTTTTACAATCTATATCTATTAATTAGAAATCAAATTAAATTGAAAAGAAATTAACCTAAACAACACCTAGCCTCACGGGAGCTGATCACTCCTCCCCCACCCACCCAAGCTTCACACCAGCTGCTCACTGACTCGCCACTACCTCCACCACCACCCATTCTCCTTGTCATGGGTTTCAACTGCTTTCAAGCCAGCCAGCCAGCGTTTTTGAAGCGTGAGCTCTCTTAGTACCGTGTGAGTCGATTCGGGCTCAGATGACTTGACCTGAAAGGATGGAGAAATATTGGACTCTTCTTTCATGGGGAACCGGAATTGGACCGCACATATATGGTAACTATATACATATATATTCCGCTCGAGAGGAGAATAGATATAGGGAGATGTAACAGTCTTTCTGTCTAGACATGCAGCTGGGTAATTAGCCTGGCAGGAGGCCAATCCAGGCCTGGGATCTGTGGGAGAGGGGAGCCTGTAGTGCCCCCAAGCTTGCCCTCTGGTCCACCCTGGACAAAGAGGTCAGGAGCCCTTCAGTGTGGTGTCACATGTATACAGGATGTACGTGCGATGTATCTGTGAATCTTGAAAATTCCAGCCATAAGAATTCCTTCTCCAAATCTAGGCGAACATGCATATGAGGTGGTCCGAAGCAGCGGATATTTGTATTGCTTCTGTAATGTTCCAAGAAAAAATTTACCTATGGATGTAGCATCATTGATGGACTTATCCCACGTCTTCCATTCTTCCATTCATGATAGTAAGTTTAATTGGGACTCTGAAAATAACTTGACAGGAACACACACAATGTATATGTAGTACTATGGAATAATGGAAGAAGAATGGAGCAAAGTCGCAAGAGAGCATCACACTCCATTAAGTCCCTAATTGAAATAAAAAGGAGTGTGACATGCAAGAAACCGGATATACATTTGATAGGCCCCTGGCCGACCCCATCAACTCTAAGTGGGTCCGACATAAGTTTAATGGTCTTCGACCAGGCCCAATCCCTTGAAGAGAGAGCAAAGAGGAAAAGAAGGTGAAGTCCCAAAGAGAGTTAATCCCATATTGGATGCCACACTTAATTATCTCTGCCCATTATCCACTTTCAAAAAAAGGTCAACAGTTCATACATGGTTGAGGAAGACATGTGTCAAACAAAACACTAGTCCATATTTCTCCTCACTCAAACTTTCATCTCCATCTTTGGACCAAGCTCAACTAAATACCAACTTAATCATCGAAGGGTCGATCTTGAGAACCCCTTCTTAGACTTGACTTCTATCACCCCCCCAATATAGAATATTAGAACATGCAAAGAGATACCAATCAGTCATGTAAATAAGAGCAAACGCTAAAGTACAAATTAATTCTAAGAAACATGTAGCAACCCAACTAATTTAAAATAGAATTAAATAAATATTAAAAGAATAAATGTGTAACATCCCTTCCTTCTTTGGTCAGCCACCTTCTTCTAAAGTTAGCAACGTATCGGGCCATTGCATTTTGAAGGCGACGCGATGGCTGTCGCGTTCTTGTTAGGAACGCAATGGGCATCCCATCACGTTCACCTTCTGATTGCAGTATGCACTTTTGTTGTTTTACTGACGAAACAGTTGGGACACGTGTCGTGGTGCATGTCACCTAAAGATGACATGTCAGTTGTCGCGTTCAGGATGTCAAGCCTGCGAGGTTGATATATTGCGGGTCTGATGGTCAAGTCTGACCAGGACTTTGGGGTCGCGACAAGTTGGTCGTCGCGTTCATTATTGAACACGACCACCAAGTTGTCGCGTTCTCAGGTCCGTGGTCTATATAGGTCAGGCCATCAGATCTGTTCCCCTCTTTCACCCTTTCTTCTTCCTCACCTCTCCCTTTTCCCCCTTCTGTCTGACAACACCTGTGGTGGAGCCCTTGGTGATCTTGGTAGTGTGGGCATGGCGGCTCCTTCTCCGATGTGTGACTTCTTCTCTGACATGTAGGAGGACATACCTTGCTTGTGGACGGTGTGAGCGTGGAACTTGGAGCGAGGAGGAGGTGGCCATGCACATAAGAAGACCCCAAAAGGTTGGCTCTTCTATTTGAGGTAGGGACTCTCAACTTTTCCCCTAGTTCTATCATACTAGGGCCTCTATCCCCTTCTCCAAGCCTTCTAGAATCCATGCTAGGAGTGTGTGGATGCATGTTTGGCCTTTTTGTGCTTGAATTGGGGGTTGAGGTTTGAGTGTTCCATGATGTGCATGTGAGGTTCTTGAAGTGTAGGCTCTTTTCCTTGACATGCATGGGTGTGGATGAGGGTGGTCTGTGTTGCTAGCATGTGTTTAAATCGTTCTCCATGCTCCCCTCCCCTTGCACACACCGGAATCGCCATTTTAGGACATTTTTAGAGGTCTCGAGTTGGCACTTGGGCCTCTGTCTATGATTGCCACAAGGTTCTTATCACGACACAGAACTCGACGAGTGGCCCCATCGCCTTCTGGTCAGGTAGCAACGATCAACTTGTTGCGTTCTAGTTACGACAGGGTGGTCGTTGCCTTCTAACCTGGTTCTGCCGAGGGGCTTGTGGAGGTCTCGGGTGGACAATCGGACCACTGTCTGTGGTCGCGACAAGGCCTTTGTCGTGACCTAGAGTGCAACGTTCCCCCGTCGCCTTTTGACCCAGGTCGCAACAGGTAGGGTGTTGCCTTCAGGTTGTGATAGCCTTTGAGTCGCTTCCTATGAGAAAGCGACAATGACCCCTGTCGTCTTCTCAAACAAAGAGTGATTGACAACCTGTTTGAAGTTTCCTTCCGCTACGTCTCTGGTTTCTTGGCACCTGTGCTATTCCTATCATGGTCCTACACTAGTCGTTCGCTCGGTGCTTGGCACTTGAGGGATTGTTCTATTAGAGGTTGTTACTCTTACTTGGGACCCCTCGTCTCTTGGTCGCGGGAGTGCTTGAGTTACGGACTCTGGAGCTAAGGGAAAAACGATGGGGATAGCAGCGTAGTGTCGTTTGCAGAGCTCTCTTAGATGAGTCTGGTACGCCGAGGTGGTTTTGGTGTTCTTCCGGCGCAGATCATCTAGTCCTTCTCACTGCCACACTCTATGTAGTTTTGGTACTATCTAGAGGGGCCAGGTGTGGGACCGTAGTCTGACCAGACTACGACAGTTATGTGGTTACTTTTAGTTCCACATCTCACTCCGACGGAAGGTGGTAGACATGGACTAGTGGTCGAGGGTAAGGCATGTACTGCTCCTAACCGATTAACTAGTGGTAGTTGTTCTATGGCTAGTGTCTTTATCTGGACAGTTTCCTCTGTCTATGTTTACAGCCTTGGGGTTCGGCCCCATGCTACGTTTACATGTGTTTCCCATTCTATTGTGTTTAGACCGATGTTCGTGTAGTTTACCTCTCACTTCCACACTTACTTTGTTAGTAGAATAGAATGACTACTTACTTTCTGTTAAACATATATCTATTCTGCTTGTTAGAACTAGTGGGAGATTGGTAGTCCCTACTGGGCTTCTTCGTGAAGCTCATTCCCTCCTTTTTAGGTGAGGCTTCATAGCAGTACCTTCCACGGTGGGTAGAGGAGACAAGGTCATAGTAGATGGAATCTACCTTGAGCAGTGTTTCCCAGTACTTCTCAGTTCTTCACCCTCGGGGTATGCCTCTAAGGGATCTGTTATCCCCTTTTTCTTTTAGCACTGGAACTTGTTACTTGGGACGTACTAGATTTGTACTTGTGGTGGATGTTCTCTTTCACTTGTTAGTACATCTTAGTGCTTGTTATTATCGTTTAATTCTATTACATATCTTGTTATATTGGTCTATTAGCCCTTCCGGGTCTTCGGGCCCATGGGCGGCAATGCCGGCGGTCGAAATCTCGGTGGGAGCTGTGGGTATGGGTGTCGAGGCCGTTACAATGGTATCAGAGCAAGGGGTCTATCAAGACTTGTAATGGAACTAAGTGATAACACAAAGTCCCATGGGAAGTACAAGTAACACTGCTAGTCGTCGGGTTAAATCGCTAACTTGATTAATAGTTGTGTCGCAGGACATGGCTCCACTTCGTCGCAAGCAGGTCAGAGAGCTGATGGAGCATCAGGACGACACACCAGACAGGTCAGTTGCAACCGAGCACACACTGGCAAATGCTCAGCCTCAGCACGATGACTAGCAGAGTGCTCTGTTGCCGCAGGGAGCACAGCTGTAGTAGTGGTACCCACCTTTGCCTCCTCCAAAGGTGATGGAGCAGTGGTGGAGAGCTATATTCCAGGCTCCTTGGAAGTATCAGCAAATCCCAGCAGGAGGTCAGCAGTTCGCAGAGATGGCAGTAGAGGAGCAGCCACCAGTGACACTACAGGCAGCACCAGTACAGCTAGAGGCACTACAGCAGTTCGACAGTAGATTTCAGTAGTGGTAGCAACACCCGAGGACCGCACTACACTTCTGAAGAGGTTTCTACATCTTCGGCCTCCGACCTTCTATGGCGACTACAATCCTGACAGAGCAGAGAGTTGGGTCCATGAGCTCGAGCATACCTTCGAGACCATGTACTGTGCTGTAACGACCCAAGATCTGAATTACCAATTACCCACTAGTAACCCGAACCCTAAACTGCCACCCACGAGCCGAAGCTTGGAAGGGTTGAAGGTAAGTGTCTGAGGAGATCATATAAGAAAATGCACAAACACAAGAACGAAAACAAATCACTATATATACATCATCATGGTATAACTCAGAGCAGATTTAACAAAAGGAGAGAGTACAGTGAGTACGTACACAAAAGAGTACCACTCTCAGCAGTTAAATAGGTCCAGCACCGGAGTGACTCGGCTCCTCAGCACCTGGAGCCGATGACGAGCCACTTGAAAGGGAAGGGAGTAAGTCTCAAGAAGAGACCCAGTAGGAACACTAATCTCCATCGGTAAATAGTACAAAAGGAAGTGCAGGAAAGTAAACTACACTAAAGTACACTACACAAACACAGAGAAACTGGCGGTGTTACACCCAACTCCTTGCAGGAGCGCGTCAAAAGACTGGAACCTCGTCGGCTCAATAGAACCCACAAAACACAACAACAGTTACAACACACTCACACAAGAAGGTTGGACCAACTAGGGCCTATGGCTTGGCACCTTGACACCACAGAGTCCTCAAACCCTAGCCATGTGTGCACTCTCAGACGCTCTCCTTCACGTCTGGTCCTCGACTGATTTTCCCCTACACAGGACTCAAACGGTGGAGAAGGGGCCCCACGGAAACTGGCTTGTAACCACCACAAGGGGCACACACTAGATGGAGTCGCACTCTACACCCAGGCTCACCGGTGGAATAGCTCAACGTCAGTCATCTAGACAGAGCCCTGCTCAATGCCCAGGAGAAACACAACACAAACACAAGCACAACACAACACACGCATAGATGAAGACTCTCTCAATGTCTAGTTCATTGTGCCAGGAGGCAGACATCACGTGTCCACCCCTCACATGCAACAAGGGGACTCAAACTACTGGGACCTACCTGAAGGGTTGACGGCAACCCCGATTGTCGTTAACCGGTGGTAGACGACACACCCTGCGCCGTTAACCATGGGTAGACGGCACAGTCTATTTCGTTAACCTCTACTTGATGTCAAGAGATCTTGACGTCAAGTTCATCCTGAAGAACTAGACAGCAACAACCTTGCGGTCAAGTTCATTAGCTTCCAGTAGTTGATACGGCCCTAGGCCTCTACCCAAGGCAATCCAGGCCCCTGAAACAAGATCTGATGATGGGAAACACTTTCCCTCATCAAATAACACCATCATGAAGCCAGAAAATGCCAATCCAACACCTGGATCAAGGAAAACACCCATAAACCCCAGCATGGAAAACCCTTCCCAAAATCTCGATTAACACACAAATCACATGCATTTTTAACACAAAAAGGAATCACATAGAGTTTTAGGGGTAGGATCTCTAACTTACAATGCCAAAAACTCTAAGAAAACTTGAGAATCACGCCGATTCTCCAAGCACACCTCGCGAGGTCGATCCTCCAAATCCGTCATTTCCTCCCCGATCCAAAGCCGCCATGTGCACCACGACCTCCCCACGAACTCCCGTCGGCTGCCAGAACAGGTGGAGGAAGAAGGAGGTGTCGGGTTGTCTTTTTAAAAATAGGCCCGACCCAAGTTGACGTCAACGTAGGTTGTCGTCAACCGCACCGCCTAGAACTTAACGTCAACATCATTTGCCATCAAGTTCACTGCTCAAAAAATTTCAGAAGCTAGGGTAGATGGCAACATCGATTGCTGTCAGGGCCAAGTTGACGGCACGCAACGCCGCCGTCAACACTATGTTGACGTCAAGCACTCTTAACGTCAACCCTCCCCTGTTCAAGAAAGGCCCCATTAAGGGTCCAATAAGGCTTGTGGCCTTACAACCTCCCCTTCCCCCTTAAAAGAATTTCGCCCTCGAAATTCAAAAAATAACAGGGGGGAGGGGGGGGGGAGAACTCACCAAAGAGGAACATAAACTGCTCACGCATCTCGTCCTCCCTCTCCCAAGTCAACTCGCCACCCGAATGCTGCTGCCACGCAACGGGAACTAGTGGAATCGCTTTGTTCCTCAATCTTTGAACTCGAAAATCCTCAATGTACAATGGAAACTCTGGTACTATCAACACTGGTGTCTCCTCCGTCCATTTTGTACTCGGAAGAACGTGCGACTCATCTGCAAGGTACCTCCACAACATCAACACATGCAACACGTCGTGGACCGCTGCAAACTCTGGTGGTAACTGTAACTGGTACGCCAGGCCTCCAACTCACTCAGTGATGGTGAAGGGTCCAATATAGCAGGGACAACTTCCCATGCCTACCAAACCTCATCACCCCCTTCATAGGGGACACTCTAACAAACACCTAGTCTCCCACCTGGAACTCAAGTGGTCGTCTGCACTGATCTGCATAACTCTTCTACCAGCTCTGCACTATTTAAAGCCTCTGCCTGATGAGTTGTACTACCTCTAAAGACTAATGAACCAACTCTAGCCCAGTGACAACATGCTCGCCAACCTCAAACCAGTCAAGAGGAGTACGACACGGTTGACCATACAGAGCCTTATAGGGTGCCATGTCCATGCTGGAATGATAACTATTATTATATACAAACTCGACTATCTGCAAGTGAGTGCCCATGATCCATGCCACTCTAAACAACAAGCTCGCAGCATGTCCTCCAAAGTCTGGATAGTTTTCTCTGACTGTCCGTCTGATTGTGGGTGGTAGGCAAAGCTAAACGCCAACTCTATCCCCAAAGCTCTCTAAAAACTACTCCAGAACCCAGAAGTGAAGTGAGGATCTCTATCTGACACAATAGAGATTGGCACCCCGTGCAAAAGAACAATCATCTCTACGTAAAGTCTGGCCAATCTACTCACCCCCCAGCCAGCTCTAATAGGCAAGAATCTGGAAGTCTTCGTCAATCTGTCAACTAGCACCCAAATACTGTCATATCCTTCTGAAGTCCGCAGTAGTCCACCCATAAAATTTGTCGTCACATGGTCCCACTTCCACATAGGAATCTCCAGCGGTTGAACTAGCCCTCCTGCATGCTGGTCCTCAGCCTTCACCTACTGACAGTCCAAACACCTGGCAACAAAAGATGCTATGTCTCTCTTCATCTCGGGCCACCAAAACTGTCATTTCAGACTGTGGTACATCTTGGTTGACCCTAGATGAATCGAGTACCGGGACCCATGTGCCTCCTGCAACACTACTTTCCTAACAGACTCCTTAGCTGGTACATAAAGTCTGTCTCAGAACCTGACAATACCATCATCACGTAGCTCAACCTCTGGGAGAAGCAACACTCTGTGCAACTCATGATCTGCCTGTTGAGCCTCTATAACCTGTCAAACTATGGCTGGAGCAACTAGCAAAGTGCCCAACATACATTGCTGACGCCTGGTGGAGACCCTGAAGGACCCCTCTACTGCAGACTGCCACAACTGCCATTCTCTCAACCTGAGATAACTAATTTGTGCCTTCCTGCTCAGTGCATCTGCAACTACATGTTGGCCCTTTTGGTACGACAACAAGCTAACCTAGAGGGGGGGTGAATAGGTTTTTCTGAAATCTGAAATAGAAACTTAAACACAGAAATCAACACTTGAAGGTTTGGTTAGTTTAGTGTGATAAAGAGAGTAGTGCGGAAGCAAATAAACAATCACACAAAAGACACAAGGAGTTTATCCTGGTTCGGCCCTTCCCACATGGAAGTCCTACGTCCAGTCCCCAAGCAACTTCTTGGGATTTCACTAACCAAGGGTACAGTCCCCCTTAAGGACACTACAACACCCAGCACCCCAGCTGGTCTTCTTCTCTTTCCCGGGCAAGAAGGCAGCCCACTTCTCTTACAGGTAAAGAAGCCAACCTCCTGGTACAAACCCCAGTGCGGTTCTGCTAGACACAAATCCCTAGCTAGGTTCTACACTGTATACAGTCCTACAGCTGGACAGAAGTCTTTCTTAGAAAAGAAAGAACAAAGCTGAGAGTTGGAACAAATAAAAACCAACTAAAAGAACTCTCAGCAAAAGACTCTCTCCCCTAGATTACAAGATGCACAGAGAGAGAGAGAGAAGAGAGGAGAAGGAGCTTGAATGCTTCAGTGCTTCAGATGCTTGAACACTTCTTCTTGGGCTCAGGCTCTTTCTCTCTTTTTCTTTGAGTGTATTTGGAGTTCAGGTTCCTCACTAGTTGTACACTCATTCAAAAGATCTTCAGGAAAAGCTATGTTCTTCTTCAGCCTTGCTTCATCTTTTATATGAGCAATTTGAATAAATCTGTTGGAGTTCTAACCGTTGCTCATCTTCTCTTTCTTCTGATAATTTGTGGTCTACGAGGTCTGCAAGCATAGAAAAAAGTGTTTAGATAAAAGAGTGTTTCTGTCAAAAAGGTTCATACCTTTATGTTTCATGATGCCACCCATAAGTGGTAAGTAATCTCTCTTTTGTTGGCAGGAGAGAAGAGATCTAGAAAGATAAGCAAAAAGATCTCCTGTCAGAAAGATAGAGAATTACGCAAATCAAGAATATTGACTTTTTCACTAGATGCCAAAAGGCACTTTGAAATATAAAGGAAATCTATGTTTTTACAAAGAAATCCATGTTTTACAAAGGAATCGATGTTTCACTTATCAAATCCTTATGAGAGTTACAAAGAAATCCATGTGAGAGGTCTGTGTGAGTTACAAAGGAATCCTTATGAGAAGTCTGTGTGAGTTACAAAGGAATCCTTATGAGAAGTCTGTGTGAGTTACGAAGGAATCCTTATGAGAAGTCTGTGTGAGTTACAAAGGAATCGTTATGAGAAGTCTGTGTGAGTTACAAAGGAATCCTTATGAGAAGTCTGTGTGAGTTACAAAGGAATCGTTATGAGAAGTCTGTGTGAGTTACAAAGGAATCCTTATGAGAAGTCTGTGTGAGTTACAAAGGAATCATTATGAGAAGTCTGTGTAAGTTACAAAGGAATCGTTATGAGAAGTCTGTGTGAGTTACAAAGGAATCCTTATGAGAAGTCTGTGTGAGTTACAAAGGAATCGTTATGAGAAGTCCGTGTGAGTTAAAAATGAATCCTTATGAGTTACAAAGGAGTCTGTGTGAGTTACAAAGGAATCCTTATGAGTTACAAAGGAGTCTGTGTGAGTTACAAAGGAATCCTTATGAGTTACATAGGAGTCTGTGTGAGTACAAAGGAATCCTTATGAGTTACAAAGGAGTCTGTGTGAGTACAAAGGAATCCTTATGAGTTACAAAGGAGTCTGTGTGAGTACAAAGGAATCCTTATGAGTTACAAAGGAGTCTGTGTGAGTACAAAGGAATCCTTATGAGTTACAAAGGAGTTTGTGTGAGTTACAAAGGAATCCTTATGAGTTACAAAGGAGTCTGTGTGAGTTACAAAGGAATCCTTATGAGTTACAAAGGAGTCTGTGTGAGTACAGAGGAATCCTTATGAGTTACAAAGGAGTCTGTGTGAGTACAAAGGAATCCTTATGAGAGCAAATCGATGTGGCACTTTGAACTGAAATCGATATATATTGAATGGACATCGATTTATGTGTTTAGTGCAAATCATTACGGTAATAATGTCATAAATTTATATTTATTAGAAAATCATGATATTTAATTTATAATTAGAAAAATCATGGTATTAAATATATTTAATATTCAATGAATCACATAAATTTATATTTATTAAGAAAAACATGATATTAAATATTTTTAATAATAATAATTAATTAAACATAAATTTTTTTATCACCAAAATAAAAGGGTAAAATATAGGAGTGGTTCAACAATCTCCCCCTTTTTGGTGATGACAAAATTTATGAGAATTTTCTAACAAAAATACATAAAGCATAGAAAATACAGAAAGTTCACAGATAATGCATACCATGCATACTCTCCCCCTTTTTGTCACAAACCAAAAAGGAAGGTTCTTACCATTGCATTCTCTCCCCTTTGTGAGAGAAATTCTTACCATTGAGGGGTTCAACAATGATTGACATGAATGAATAACTCCCCCTTAGTCTGTGCTCCCCCTTAGTGAGAGATTCCGCCTGAATGAGACTTGAAAATAATTGTTAGTAATATTAAAATTTACAAATAAATTAATGACTACTCCCTCTTCAAATATGAGATGGATGAAGAGCTGGCAGTCACCAGTGCCTTGAGCATCCTTTTTTCCTGATGCTCCAAGGCCATCCTGCAAATAAACTATTCAGAAGTAGGTACCCAAATCTTTTTGGGTCCTTGATGGTTAGATGCATAAAGATATCCTTTCGGAATCCATACTAGGTGCTTTGTTGTGCAGGTATTTACTGTGTGTCCTAATTTATTATAATGAGAACAACAATGAATATAAATTATTTTGTTGTTCTTATTATCTTTGTACTGTCTGTTTAGAACACAATTTTTGGAAACATTTTCCTTTACAGGGGCCTTTTTCTGAGGCATCTTGGTTTCTTTTACAAATTTTGGTAATGGATATTTTTCAGGAATTATGACATGTTTTTCTTTTTCAGGAGGTATGTAACCAAGCCCTTGTTTGTTATTTCCAGATTTTGATCCGTTTAAGCATAGGGCTAAAGATGTTTTTCCTTTAGTTAATTTTCTAACTGATTCTTTTAAATACATATTTTCTTCAGTTAGAGTTTTTAATTTTTCTTCTAACTCTAATTTTTCATTCTCCTTATTTTTTAAATATTCATCCAAAAGATAAATGTTATCTTTACTATCCTTTAATTGTTTTTCTAGTTGCTCCAATTCAGATTTAAGATCAGAATTGGTGTTTTCTAAGCAAATAGTGTTGTTTTTCAGATTCTTTAATTCTTTTACAACATTTTTATGTTTTCATATAGTTCATTAAATACTTCTTCTAAGTCTTCAGATTCTGATCCTGAATCTGTGCAAGAATCAAAAGATGAGTTAGGATGTACCTCATCTAGTCCTACCATGAGGGCTAGATTTACCTGCTCTTTCTCTGATTCTGAGCTTGCTGATTCTGAGCATGTGGTCTCTTCATTTTCCCAAGCAGCCGCCATGGCTTTTCTTTTGAATTTCTTGTGCTTCTTTTTGGGTTTTTCATTTTGACCAGTCTTCTTGAGTCTTGGACAATCCGGTCTCAGATGTCCAGGTTTTCTGCATTCATAGCAGACTGGTTCTTTCTCTTTTTGTTTTTCTTTTGAATCCTTTTCGATCCATTTTTTTTCTTCTTGAAAATTTTCTGAAGCTTGGACAGAACTTCATCTACGTCACTATCTTCAGAATCTGCATTTTTGGAGCTAGAAGAAGAAGTGGAAGGAGCAGCTACAACCTTAAGAGCATTAGTACATTTCTTCTTAGATGAGCTTTCAAACAATCGCTCCATATTTATTTCATGTGCCATGAGAGAACCTATTAGATTATCAATTGACAATTTGGTTAAATCACGGGCCTCTTCAATAGCAGTTACTTTAGGTGTCCATGAAATAGTTAAGGACCTAAGTATTTTTCTAACAGTTTCCTCATCAGAAAGATTTTTACCAAGAGAGCTTAGACCAACTACTATACTTGAAAATCTATTATACATTTAAGTGATATTTTCATTTGGAAACATTTTAAATTGCTCATATTGTGAGACAAGAATATCTATTCTAGTTTGTTTTACTTTATCTGTTCCTTCATAAGTTATCTGCAGTTTATCTCATATTTCTTTAGCACATTTACATGCAGATACTCTACTAAATTCTTTTTTAGATAAAGCACAACATAAATAGTTCTTAGCTTTAAAGTTTAAAGATAGTTTATTTTTATCAGCTATTGTAATAGCAGTAGTGCCTGGAACAGGAACAACAACAAAATCACCTACCTCTATTACCTACCACAGATCAAAGTCTGTGCCCCGAATGAAGCATTCCATTCACATCTTCCAATATTGGTAGTCATCTCCATCAAAGAATGGAGGTCTGGTGACTGATTGACCTTCAGCATATCCTTGAGCTGCCATGGATCTTCTCTAAGATCGTTAGATCTTCTTGATAGATCAGAGAACCTCGCTCTGATACCACTTGTTGGCCCTTTTGGTACGACAGCAAGCTAACCTAGAGGGGGGGTGAATAGGTTTTTCTGAAATCTGAAATAGAAACTTAAACACAGAAATCAACACTTGAAGGTTTGGTTAGTTTAGTGTGATAAAGAGAGTAGTGCGGAAGCAAATAAACAATCACACAAAAGTCACAAGGAGTTTATCCTGGTTCGGCCCTTTCCACATGGAAGTCCTACGTCTAGTCCCCAAGCAACTTCTTGGGATTTCACTAACCAAGGGTACAGTCCCCCTTAAGGACACTACAACACCCAGCACCCCAGCTAGTCTTCTTCTCTTTCCCGGGCAAGAAGGCAGCCCACTTCTCTTACAGGTAAAGAAGCCAACCTCCTGGTACAAACCCCAGTGCGGTTCTGCTAGACACAAACCCCTAGCTAGGTTCTACACTGTATACAGTCCTACAGCTGGACAGAAGTCTTTCTTAGAAAAGAAAGAACAAAGCTGAGAGTTGGAACAAATAAAAACCAACTAAAAGAACTCTCAGCAAAAGACTCTCTCCCCCAGATTACAAGATGCACATAGAGAGAGAGAGAAGAGAGGAGAAGGAGCTTGAATGCTTCAGTGCTTCAGATGCTTGAACACTTCTTCTTGGGCTCAGGCTCTTTCTCTCTTTTTCTTTGAGTGTATTTGGAGTTCAGGTTCCTCACTGGTTGTACACTCATTCAAAAGATCTTCAGGAAAAGCTATGTTCTTCTTCAGCCTTGCTTCATCTTTTATATGAGCAATTTGAATAAATCCGTTGGAGTTCTAGCCGTTGCTCATCTTCTCTTTCTTCTGATAATTTGTGGTCTACGAGGTCTACAAGCATAGAACAAAGTGTTTAGATAAACGAGTGTTTCTGTCAAAAAGGTTCATACCTTTATGTTTCATGATGCCACCCAGAAGTGGTAAGTAATCTCTCTTTTGTTGGCAGGAGAGAAGAGATCTAGAAAGATAAACAAAAAGATCTCATGTCAGAAAGATAGAGGATTACGCAAATCAAGAATATTGACTTTTTCACTAGATGCCAAAGGCACTTTGAAATATAAAGGAAATCTATGTTTTTACAAAGAAATCCATGTTTTACAAAGGAATCGATGTTTCACTTATCAAATCCTTATGAGAGTTACAAAGGAATCCATGTGAGAGGTCTGTGTGAGTTACAAAGGAATCCTTATGAGAAGTCTGTGTGAGTTACAAAGGAATCCTTATGAGAAGTCTGTGTGAGTTACAAAGGAATCCTTATGAGAAGTCTGTGTGAGTTACAAAGGAATCCTTATGAGAAGTCTGTGTGAGTTACAAAGGAATCCTTATGAGAAGTCTGTGTAAGTTACAAAGGAATCGTTATGAGAAGTCTGTGTGAGTTACAAAGGAATCCTTATGAGAAGTCTGTGTGAGTTACAAAGGAATCCTTATGAGAAGTCTGTGTGAGTTACAAAGGAATCCTTATGAGAAGTCTGTGCAAGTTACAAAGGAATCGTTATGAGAAGTCTGTGTGAGTTACAAAGGGATCCTTATGAGTTACAAAGGAGTCTGTGTGAGTTACAAAGGAATCCTTATGAGTTACAAAGGAGTTTGTGTGAGTACAAAGGAATCCTTATGAGTTACAAAGGAGTGTGTGTGAGTACAAAGGAATCCTTATGAGTTACAAAGGAGTCTGTGTGAGTACAAAGGAATCCTTATGAGTTATAAAGGAGTCTGTGTGAGTTACAAAGAAATCCTTATGAGTTACAAAGGAGTCTGTGTGAGTACAAAGGAATCCTTATGAGTTACAAAGGAGTCTGTGTGAGTTACAAAGGAATCCTTATGAGTTACAAAGGAGTCTGTGTGAGTACAAAGGAATCCTTATGAGTTACAAAGGAGTCTGTGTGAGTACAAATGAATCCTTATGAGAGCAAATCGATGTGGCACTTTGAATTGAAATCGATATATATTGAATGGACATTGATTTATGTGTTTAGTGCAAATCATTACGGTAATAATGTCATAAATTTATATTTATTAGAAAATCATTATATTTAATTTATAATTAGAAAAATCATGGTATTAAATATATTTAATATTCAATTAATCACATAAATTTATATTTATTAAGAAAAACATGATATTAAATATTTTAATAATAATTAATTAAACATAAATTTTGTTATCACCAAAATAAAAGGGTAAAATATAGGAGTGGTTCAACACTACATTGGCCTTCCCAGGCTGAAACTCAATACTTAAATCATAGTCCTTCAGGTACTCCATCCAGTGCCGCTGCCTCATGTTCAAATCTCTCTGTAAAAAGACATATCACAAGCTCTGGTGGTCGATAAGAACTACAAATCTCACGCCGTAAAAATAGTGATGCCAAATCCTCAAAGCAAAGCCCACAGCTGCAAGCTCCAGGTCATGAGTCGGGTAACTATCATCGTGGGGCTTTAGCTGATGTGACGCATAAGCCACCACTCTGCATGCTGCATCAAGACTGCTCCTAAACCAACTCCAGACGCATCTGTGTAGACCTCAAAACCCTTAGTACCTAAAGGTAACACCAGGACTGGCGGTGACGTAAGCAGTCACTTCAACTCTATGAAACTCTACTCATGTTGCTCCGACCACTCAAAAGGTACTCTCTTCCTCGTCAAACGAGTTAGGGGTGCAGCAATCTATGAAAAATCTCTGATAAACCTGCTGTAGTAACTAGCCAAGCCAAGGAAACTGCATATCTCTATCATTGTACGAGGCCTCTCCCATTGCAAATTTTCCTCGACCTTCACTGGATCTACGGAAACTCCGTCACCTAGGATCACGTGCCCCAAAAAGTGAACCTGCTACATCCAAAACTCACACTTGCTGAGCTTGACATACAGTTGGTGCTCTCGCAGAGTCTGCAACACGATCCTCAGGTGTTGGACGTGCTCCTCCTTTGAAGTAGAGTACATCAAAATGTCGTCAACAAACACCACGACAAACTGGTCCAAGAACTAATGAAATACCTTATGCATCAGATCCATGAAGGTCACTGGCCCATTGGTGAGCCCAAAAGGCATCACCAAAAACTCAAAGTGCCCATATCTGGTCCTGAAGGTTGTCCTCTCTATATCTGAATCTCTGATCCGCAACTGATAGTAGCCTAATCTCAAGTCAATCCTAGAGAAAACTTGAGCTAACTGAAGCTGATCAAAGAGATCATCAATTTTAGGCAGAGGGTACCTATTCTTGATGGTCACTTGATTCAGCTTCCGGTAATCAATACACAATCTCAGGATACCATCCTTCTTCTTTACAAACAATACTGGGGACCCTCAAGGAGAAAAGCTAGGGTAAATGTAGCCTTCCTCCAACAACTCCTCTAATTGCTTCTTCAACTCTCGCAACTCTACTAGTGCCATGCAGTACGGTGCCTACACAAAAGGTGCAGTGCTAGGCACAAGCTCAATAGTAAACTCAATCTCTCTATCTGGTGGTAGACCAGGAAGCCCGTCTAGAAAGACATCCGGGAACTCACAAACCACTGGAATGTCCTCCACACCACAAGGTGCCTGGTCAACAAGTACAGCAGTAGCAAGAAAACCCTGGCACCCAGAAGCCAACAACCTCCGTGCTCTCAAAGTAGAAATCAGAAAATGGGAAGTAAGAGGTAGGAAACCCTGGAAGTAAAAGACAGCTCCTCCAGGTATCTGAAGGTACACCCTCTTCTTCCTACAATCCAGCACTGCACTACACTGCTCAATCCAGTCCATACCCAAAATCACATCAAAATCCTATAACTACGTAGCAAACAACCGAGCTGGCAAACTCTGCCCTGGATCTGCACTGGTACCTCCTGAACATAGTACGAGGCAAGGGCAAAATCTCCTATCGACAGCTCCACAACAAGCTCACTGGATACTCCCATGTCCAGCTCCCCAAGGGAGTCTAAGAACTCCTCAGAAACGAAAGAGTGGGAGGCACCGTGATCAAACAAAACTCTGGCTACAAAGCCAAAAATAGTCATAGTACCTTCCACACGCTGAGCTGCCTCTACCTCTCTACTCGTGTCATGTGCATGACACGAGCCCTGGTCCTTGGCCTGCCTGAACTCGAAGTTTGTTGATGCTGCTGCACAGGAACCTGCTGCTACTACTGCGTACACAACTAAGGTTGACTCTGCTGTTGTAGGTCTCGAGGTAATAGGGGGCAATCTCACACCATGTGATCTAGTTGGTCACACGGGTAACACCTGCCAACAAAAGAACGTTGGCTCTGCTACTATGGCTACCCAGTAGGCTGCTGGACACTCTCTACTGAAAGCTGCCTCTACTCTGACTGCCTCTTGTCACGACGAAACCTCTTCTTAGACCCTGACCTCGACGACGTCCCTACCGAGGAAGACGCAAAAGAAGTTGTGGCCCTCGGAGTCTGCTGGGAAATATTATACATGTTGCTGCCTTTGCTGGGACAGACCCACCTGCGTCTAAACAACTCTGGTTTGTCCACGGGTCCATAAAGTGTCAGCCTCTAAAGCTGCCGCTGTCTGATAGGCCGCGTCCAAGTCAGTGGTGTGAGCAACTATCAGTGCCTACCTAAGCTCTGGCCTCAGTCCTCTCACAAACTGCTGGGTCCTTAGGCTCTCATCTTCCATAATCCGTGGCGCATAGCGCCCCAACTCTACAAATCAGGCTCTATACTGAACCACTGTCATCTCGCCCTGTACCAAGTCTAGGAACTGGTACAACCTCTCAGTCCTAACATAGGTGGGGCAGAAAGCTCTCTCAAAAGCTGCAACACACTCCTGCCAAGTAATCTGCCTGAGCGGGCGAGACTGAAAAGTGGTTTCCCACTCCGAAGCCCACCAAGCTAGTTCTTGGGTCTGCAACTAGTAACTCGCCAACAGGACCCTCTCCTATGCTGCACACTCCATGGAACAGAAGGTCCACTCCACAACGTCTAACCACGACCGGGCTATATATGTCTAGGTCTGGTTGCCCCTCAAACTGGGGAGGCTAAAACTGCAAGAACTCCCTCAACACCCTCCTGTGACCTCCCTCAGGTACTAGAGCATCACAGTGCTGGGCAAATAGCTGCACCATCTCCTTAAGGAAACAAGTCTAGTCAAACTCCTATGCTGCCTAGGGAGGGGGTGGTGGCGGTGGTGGTGCAACACCACTGTGCACATCCTGCAGTCCAGGCTGCGCCTGCTGTGACAGCGAGCCATCCCGAGCCTTCTGCTGAGGTGCCTGCTCAGCCACCTCCTCAACACGACATCACCTCGGTGCCATAATGAACCTATACAGGACATGCACACCAATTAATACATAGAGTTACTTCGACATACTTGCTGCTATTGTACTCTTCATGCTCTAACTTACCAACTCGGACATTTCCTTATATGTCTCGACAGACCAGGCTCTGATACCAACTGTAATGACCTAGGATCCGAATTACCAGTTACCCACTAGTAACCCGAACCCTGAACCGCCACCCATGAGCCGAAGCTTGGAAGGGTTAAAGGTAAGTGTCTGAGGAGATCATATAAGAAAATGCACAACCACAAGAACTAAAACACCGGAGTGACTCGGCTCCTCAGCACCTGGAGTCAACGATGAGCCACCTGAAAGGGAAGGAGTGACTCTCAATAAGAGACAAAAGTAGGAACAATAATCCCCACCGTTAAACAGTACAAAAGGAAGTGCAAGAAAGTAAACTACACTAAAATACACTGCACAAACATAAAGAAACTGGCGGTGTGACACTCAACTCCTTGCAGGAGCACATCAAAAAACCAGAACCTCACAGGCTCAACAACACCCACAAAACACAACAGTAGTCACAACACACTCACACAAGAAGGTTGGACTAGATAGGGCCTATGGCTTGGCACTTCAACACCACAGAGTCCTAAAACCCTAGCCAGGTGTCCACACTCAGATGCTCTCTCTCACGTCTGGTCCTTGACCGATTTTCCCCTATGCCGAACTCAAACGGTGGAGAAGGGGCCCCACAAAAATCGGCTCGTAACCACCACAAGAGGTACGCACTGGATAGAGTCGCACTCTACGCCCAGGCTCACTTGTGGAATAGCTCAACGCCAGTCATCCAGACGGAGCCCAGCTTAACACCTAGGAGAAACACAACACAAACACAAGCACAACACAACACATGCACAGATGAAGACACTCTCAATGTCTAGCACACTGTGCCAGGAGGTAGACACCACGTGTCCACGCCTCACATGCAACAAGGGGACTCAGACTACTTGGACCTACCCGAAGGGTTGACGGCAACCTCGATTGCCGTTAACCAGTGGTAGACAGCACACCTTGTGTCATTAAATAAGGGTAGATGACACAGTCTACGTCATTAACCGCTCCTTGACGGCAAGAGATCTTGACGTCAAGTTCATCCTGAAGAACTAGATGGCAACAACCTTGCACCAAGTTCATCAGCTTCCAGTAGCTAATAGGGCCCTAGGCCGCTCTCTAGGGCAATCCAAGCCTCTAAAATAATATCTGATGATGGGAAACACTTCCCCTCATCAAATAACACCATCATGAAGCCAAAAAACATCGATCCAACACCTAGATCGAGGAAAACACCCACAAACCCCAGCATGGAAAACCCTTCCCAAAATATCGATTAACACACAAATCACATGCATTTTTAACACAAAAAGGAATCACACAGAGTTTTAGGGGTAGGATCCCTAACTTGCAATGCCAAGAACTCCAAGAAAACCTGAGAATCACGTCGATTCTCCAAGCACACCTCACGAGGTCGATCCTCCAAATCTGTCGTTTCCTCGTCGATCCAAAGTCTTCACGTGCACCACGACCTCCCCATGAACTCCCGTCGGCCGGAAGAGGTGGAGGAAGAAGGAGGTGAAGGTGGAGGGTGAAAAGGGAAGGAAAAGGTGGAAGAGGGGGCCTCAGGTTGCCTTTCTAAAAATAGACCTGACCCAGGTCATGTCAACCTAGGTTGCCGTCAATCGCACCACCTAGAACTTGACGTCAACATCATTTTCCGTCAATCGCACCGCCTAGAACTTGACGTCAACATCATTTTCCGTCAAGTTCATTACTCAGAAAATTCCAGAAGCTAGGGTAGATGATAACATCGATTGCCGTTAGGGCCAGGTTGATGACACATGTCGCCGTCGACAACACTATGTTGACGTTAAGCACCATTGATGTCAACCCTCCACTATTCTAGAAAGGCTCCATTGAGGGTCTAATATGGCCCGTGGCCTTACCTACACGGAGCAGGATCAGGTCTAACTTGCAGTTTATCAGCTGAAGGGGTTAGCCCATGAATGGTGGAGGACAATGAGGTAGACTTGTTTCCAGGGCATGAGGCTTGACCAGATCACTTGGGAGCAGTTCTTGGAGGCCTTCCACAGCGAGTACTTCCTCGACTACGCTCGTCGTGAGAGGAGGGACCAGTTCCACGAGTTGACACATGGAGAGCAAACTGTTACGCAGTACCATCAGAGGTTTGCTCAGCTTTTACGATACGTGCCTCATGTAGCCACTAGTGAGTAGGCTTGCACCGAGCGGTTCATTAACAGGTTATGATCCGTGTTGAGATGGGCCATGTCTGGCCACTTGTGTGAGACCTTGTCAGTAGCAGTAGCTAGGGCTACCGCCTAGGAGAGGGAGTCTCATTTTCAGCCCCAATAGGGAGGAGGAGGTTCGACGAGGTCTACCCCATACCAACGCCCTTCACGTAGCCAAGGGAGTGTTTCTTCTTCTTCTTCTTTGGGCACATGCGGCATTGGCCTGCGCTCGAAATTTAAGAAGATGTTCACTCATGGGGGTAGACGGCATCCCCAACAGCCGCAGCCCCGACGTCAGCCAAAGTTCGTGGAGCAGTCAGTGCAGCAGGGGTAGAGTAGGGTTAGTAGGACACAGTTTGTTACCACTGCAGGCAGCCAGGTCATGATAGGCGAGAGTGTCCGATGAGGTAGGGGCAGTAGCAGTTAGCACCACCACAGTAGTCGCAGCAGGCACCACAGACGTAGTACCCTCCACCCCAGCAGGCGCAACGTTAGCAGCAGCACTAGGGACAATTCTAGCCACCTCAACAGCGTCAGCAGTACCAACAGCCGCCGCAGCAGGGACGTGGTCGTGGACGCGTGATGAACATCACCAGAGAAGAGGTGGAGGCCTCAAATCTGGTCGTTGGTATGGTTCCTATAATTGGTAGAGCCGCACATGTTTTAATTGATCTTGGTGCTACACATTGCTTTGTTTCAGAGAAGTTCTTTGGTTCCCTTACCGAGCTTGCTCCGGAGCGAACATGTGACCTAGCAGTTGAGCTACCGACGGGTGACTACGTGAGTACTCTGGGTTACCTAGAGGGTGTCACCGTCGAGGTGCAGGGCCATCTTCTGTCAGCCAAACTAATTGCCTTACAGATCCATGACTTTAACGTCATCCTTGGCATGGATTGGTTGAAGGCGCACTCTGCATTGGTGGATTGTCAGCAGAAGACCATGTGATTCGAGATACTTGGAGCATCTGTGCTTTGCTTTCGAGGTACCTGGTCTACCTGCCGACTATTTGTTTTTTTCTGTAGAGCTCGACACCTGATCCGAGATGGTTGTGTGGCTTTCCTTGCTTCTGTGGTCTCTCGGATTCTGGCAACTTATCAATTTTGGATGTACATATTGTTTGTGATTATGCTGATATGTTTCTGGAGGATCTACCTGGTTTACTACCGAAGCGGGAGGTAGATTTCTCCATTGAGTTGTTTCTGGGGATGATGCCTATGTCCAAGGCACCGTACTAGATGGCGTCGGTGGAGCTGCGGGAGTTGAAGTGCCAACTCGATGAGCTTCTCGAGAAGGGCTTCATTCATCCGAGCTGTTTGCCTTAGGGTGCGCCAGTCTTGTTTGTGAGGAAGAAGGATGGTAGTCTCAGGTTGTGCATTGATTATTGGTAGCTGAATCAGGTTACAGTGAAGAATAAGTATATGCTGCTTAGGATCGATGACTTGTTTGACCAGTTGTAGTCTGCTTTGGTGTTCTCAAAGATTGACTTGAGGTCAAGTTACTACCAGCTGAGGATCATGGAGTTAGACATTGCAAGATCAGCCTTCCATACCTGCTACAACCACTTCGAGTTTGTCGTGATACCTTTTGGGCTCACGAATGCACCAACAGCTTTCATGGAGATGATGCACAATGTGTTCCGAGAGTACCTAAACAATTTTGTTGTAGTGTTCATGGATGACATTCTGATGTACTCAGCGACAGCGGAGGAGCACGAGGTGCACTTGAGGCTCGTGTTGGAGGCACTAAGGAATCACCACCTTTATGCCAAATTCAGCAAATGTGAATTTTAGATGAAGGAGGTGCACTTTCTGGGTCACGTGGTTTCAGGTGCAAGTGTGGCAGTGGAACTTGCCAAGGTTGAGACCGTGGTTTCTTGAGGCCAGCCCACTACAGTTACAGAGGTGCATAGTTTTTTGAGGTTGGCAAGCTACTACAGGAGATTTGTTCAGGACTTCGCTAGAGTTGCAGAGCTGTTGATGAGATTGACCAGGCATGAGACCAGGTTCGTGTGGACAGCAAAGTGCGAGAAGAGCTTTCAGAAGCTGAAGAGTAGGTTGACTTCAGCCCCAATCCTTGTCTTGTCATCTGGCAGTGGTGGCTTTGTCGTCTACACTGATGCTTCATAGACTGGTCTTGGTGCCATGTCGATGCAGTACGGGAGGGTAGTCACTTATGTTTCTAGGCAGCTGAAGAACCATGAGTAGAACCATCCGACTCACGACTTGGAGCTTGCAGCAGTCGTGTTTGCCTTGAGGTTGTGGAGATATTACTTGTACGGAGAGGTCTTCGAGGTGTTCACGGACCACATGAGCTTACAGTATGTCTTCACTAAGAGAGATCTGAACCTGAGGCAGCACAGGTGGGTCAGGTACCTAAAGGACTACGACTTTACTCTTTCCTCTCACCTGGGAAATGCTAATGTCATAGAGGACGCTTTAAGCAGGAAATCCCACTCGAGTTCTTTGTTGGTTAGACACTGGTGGTTGCTAGAGGACGCTGTGCAGGGAGTGTTTCTTCCACCGAGCCACAGAGACAAAGCAATGCTGACCAGTTCGAAAGTTCGACCAATCATGTACCAGTAGGTGATAGAGGCTCAGAGTGCAGATCTAGACCTAGCAGAGGTTTTGCATATGCCAGAGGTGAAGCTGGACGAGGATAGTGAGGTCAGGTTCAGAGGCAGGTTGTATGTTCTAACAGATGTCAAGTAGGAGTTGTTAGTTGAGGCACACCGGTCGAGGTACTCTGTTCATCCTGGATCCACCAAGATGTACCACGACTTGCGGGGACTCTTTGGTGGCATGGGATAAAGAGAGATGTTACTGAGGTTGTCACTCAATGCCTTACCTGTCAGTGGGTGAAGGCAGAGTCCCAGTGTCCTGGTGGTTAGCTTCAGTCACTATCCATTCCTGTGTGGAAGTGGGATCACATCATCATAGACTTTGTTGTCAGCTTACCTCGTACTTTGCAGGGTCATGATAGTGTGTGGGTGATTATGGATCGTCTGACGAAGACAACACATTTCTTGACGGTCAGATTAGCGTGGTTAGTGGATAGGCTTTCCAGATTGTTCGTGGATAGAGTGGTTCCTTTGCACGGGACCCTAGTTTCTATCGTCTTAGATAGAGATCCGCGGTTTACTTCTCATTTTTGGCGCAGCTTCCAGAGGGCACTGGGCACAGAGTTGAGACTGAGTTAAGCCTACCACCCGCAAACAGATGGTCAGTCAGAGAGAACCATATAGACCCTCGAGGACATGTTGAGAGCTTGCTGCCTTGACTGGGGTGGCACGTAGGAGTCACACCTTCCCATGGTGGACTTCGCATATAATAATAGCTTTCACTCCAGCATCGGGATGGTGCCCTACGAGGCTCTATATGGTAGATTGTGCCGGACACCGTTGCATTGGCACAAGGTTGGTGAGAGACAGTTGTTGGGACTAGAGCTTGTGCAACAGTGTGCAGATATAGTGAAACTGATCAGGCAGAGACTACATATAGCACAGAGTAGGCAGAAGAGTTATGTAGATGTTCGCCGGAGGCCACTATAGTTTGAGGCAAGTGACAGTGTGTTTCTACGGATCTCGCCAACCAAGGGTGTTCTCAGGTTTAGGAAGAGGGCAAGCTTAGCTCGAGGTTGTTGCCCAGATAGCAAGCTCAGAGGGGGGGGGGGGGGGTGAATGGATTGCTAAAAATTCTTCTTCGAAAAATACCTGTAAATAAAAATGCTTGACAACAACCACTACATTGGATAGTTAGTGCGGAATAAAGAAAGACAAGCAATCACACATAGACACAGGGAATTATCCTGGTTTGGATCTCCTATCCCAAGGAGTCCTACGTCCAGTCCCTAAGCAATCACTTGGGATTTCACTAAACAAGGGTACAGTCCCCCTTAAGGACACTTACACATCCAGCCGTAGCTGGCCTTCTCTTCTCAACCAGAAGAGGAAGAACGACAACTGTACCTATAGGTCTTCCTTCTTACCAAAGGGAAACAACCACCTGTTCAACAACAGGTCTTCTCTTCACAACTGAAGAGGATCCACCACGAGAGTGAGTTGAAGGAGGGAGGCCCTAAGACCAAGCTTAATAGCACTTGCTTGATCTAAGGCGAGGTCTGAGAGACACAAGATGATTACAAAGAATTTCCTCTCAGATCTACATAAGCTCTCAAAAGTAATACACTATTCCCACATAAAGCTAAGAGCTACAAAAAGATTGGATTGGATGAACTGGCTCTCCTTTTTCTTCAGATGACTGGAGCTTCAAGCTTTTTGAAGATTCAAGAATTCAAATGATTTGACTATCTTGCATGGAGTCACCAGTCTTTTATTTATCTTCTGCGAATTATTTTGATCGTTGTAGTAACCGTTCAGATGTCCGTTGTCTCACAGCTTCATGCGCATTAGAGAGACTGGTCCTAGGCATGGAGAGGTGAGCCTACAACTATATGCACTTCGATTGATCCTTACATATTTAGGAAAAGATTTTCTAAATGTTTTATTCTTTCGACAAGTTGACAGATCCATCTTTGACGTGCTTTACTACAAAAACCCTGCATGCAATAAACACGGATACCTAGACAACTCCTTTTTGTCTACATTGTCAGTCAACCTTGGTAGTCGTGCAGTATGAAGATATGCTTAAACAGGAAAGGTTATTCTGACATCACACAAATCAAGACTCTATGCGATACATCAAGTAAGCAAGAATATTTCATGTGGAATGATCAAGATCTTAGGATGCACGGGAAGGTTTTATTGAAGTCTACAGAATCTTGAGCATATGCATATTTAAATGTTACATGAAAATAAGAAGATAAAGCAAGACTGTACAAGAGCTATATAAAGAGCATTCTGTATAAAGATGATATTAATACCAAATTGACGATATAATCATGTGAAAATGTAATCCATGTTGAAACCAAGTCGAAGTGGATATAGTCCATGTATTAGATAATGAAATCGATGTTCTGTACAATGTTATTACTAAACAGAAATCGATGAGCAGATGAAGTCGTTGTTCAAGTGAAGGCAAATCGTTGTTTTTAGTCAAATCATTGTTTAGGGATAAGCGAATCGTTGTTTTTGATCAAATCGTTGTTTAAGTACAAACAAATCATTATTTTCGATCAAATCGTTGTTTAAGTTAAAGCGAATTGTTGTTTTCGATCTAATCGTTGTTTAAGTACAAGCGAATCGTTGTTTTTGATCAAATTGTTGTTTAAGTACAAATGAATCGTTGTTTTTGATCAAATCGTTGTTTAAGTTAAAGTGAATCATTATTTTCCATCAAATCGTTGTTTAAGTTAAAGCGAATCGTTGTTTTCGATCAAATCGTTGTTTAAGTACAAGCGAATCGTTGTTTTACTTATGAAATCGTTGTAGCGATGAAAATCGTTGTTTCACTTATGAAATCATTGTTTTACTTATGAAATCATTGTAGCGATGGAAATTGTTGTTTTACTTATGAAATCGTTGTAGCGATGGGAACTGTTGTTTTACTTATGAAATCGTTGTAGCGATGGAAATCATTGTTTTACTTATGAAATCGTTGTAGCGATGGAAATCATTGTTTCACTTATGAAATCGTTGTTTTATAAAGGGAGTCGATGTGTACTTAGAAGAAATGCATGTTCTGAACTTTAAATGACAGTGTGTGAGAGTAACTTACAGATTTTGCTTGAAATATTTCTTGTGGATAAACTTAAAAGGAATTTGTTAGGAAAAATTTATTAAGATTTGTTAATCACCAAAAATTGCATATAATAATAAAATTATATGGAGATGGACTGATCATCAGAGGTTGATAACCATGAATTTATATTAATAAAAGTAATACATCATAATCATGAAATAAAGGACTTTATTAATAATACATGCTTTGCAGTCATTTTTACATCGATGTTTTGGAACACGGCTACCTCCGCTCCATGTGCATAGATGTCCTATAGGATGTCGAGCAAATGTTTTCACACATTTCTTGGTGTCATGAGAATCTTCTGTCAAGTATTCCTCCCGTCGAACTTGAACTCCTTTTCTAAGGTCTCCATAAGTCTCGGTGAGCCTATAATTCTTCTAAGACACTGAATAAGTTGTACCATAAACTCCCCCAAGAACAATGTTGGACATGTACGGCACATTCCGACTGGCCTTATGTTTCTGATTATCAATGTGCCATACCTGATGCTTGCATTCTAAAAATGACTGTTTTGGACAGCATAACATGCCTGATAAATGCGCCCCTTACCTTGACCATGTTCTAGTTCTGGCTAGGGGGTAGACCATGTTCAACCCAGTACAGCCTGTACTAAGGGTACTATACAACAGTTATTTATCGCATGTTTTCTCGTATTGTTTCATGACTTGACCCTCTATATGTTTTTGGATAATCAGAAACTCTATCTTCTCTCTTTCATCCACAATAATCTCGCCTATTTATCTATATTTCTCATCTTATTCTTGAAACTCTATGGCTAATAACTGATTATCTAGATATTACATAGGATCATAGATCCAAAACCAATGCCTAGTAATTGTAGGGCCTAGTCTAGTCTTGAGAGAAGCACTTAAAAGTGCATGAGCCGGGAGAGTTCATTGACCAGTGTATCTGACATTACACCTACGTACTTGACTTGCTTGATTAATCTATGACAATCACTTCTTGAATATGTGCTTGATAAGTTATTGGCTTGTACATATTGCACTCGTGGGTTTTTACTCGTGATATGACCAATTCAATCTCTTTTATATTTGATACATGTTCATGAGACCTTGCTAGTTAATACTTGATATCATCATGTACTTGCTCTCGTTATCATCATGACTCATGCTTTATCATTAGTTACTCTACTTGTTTAAGATGTTAATTACTTAAAGTATGTCGGGCTAATGAGATATATTCTCTTTCTCTCATACTCTTATCTATTCGTCTATTCTTCCCGCCTATTTCTTGGAACTCTACATATATGGCCATTGACTGTGATTGTCTAAAGATAAGGAATTACATAACTAATGTCTGGAAATAAAGAGACTTGATCCGGTTTAGCTTAGACCGTAGACCGTGTAGTTTCTTTACGCCTCCGCACTTTACTCTATTAGTAGGATAGATTTATTGCTTTATTTAATTATTGCACATATAGATCTATTCTACTGTTAGAACCAATGGGAAATTGGTAGTCCCTACTAGGCTTCTTCATGAAGCTCATTCCCTCCTTTACAGGTAGGGCTGTAAACGGGTCGGGTTCGGAATCGGAAACACAGATTCCGATACCGATTTCGATAACTGAAATATGGTTCCGATTCCGATTACGATAAGATGGTTAGTTCTGATTCCGTTCCGATTCCGATAACATTACCGGAACCGAAATTCCGATAAGGTAAGATGTTTACCATAATTTTACCTTGAGTTTATGATAATTTATCGGAATAACGATACCGATTCCAATTATTTTGCGATTCCGATTCCGATAATTATCAGAATATCCGATACCGATTCCGATAAGCTATCGGTATCATTTTCCGATTCCGAAATCGATAATTTATGGGTATCGGGTGGAATATCGGAATATCGGGTTCCATTACACCCCTATTTACAGGTGAGACTTCACAGCAGCAAGTTCCGCGGTGGGATGAGGAGATGGGGCCGTAGTAGACGGCGGGTCTTCCATGAGCAGTGTTCCCTACATCAGGGTATGCCCCTAAGGGACCTGTTATCCCCTTTACTTTCTGCACTTGTACTTTACTACTTTGGGACTATACTAGACTTGTACACTATATTGGACTCTTTCCTTCACTTGTTGGTACCTTTTTAGTGCGTTTAGTTGTTATTCATCTCTGTTACATATCTTGTTAGACTGGTCCGTTAGCCCTTCCGGGTCTTTGGGCCCGTGGGTGGCAGTGCCGATGGTCGGATCCTTAGTGGGAGCCGAGGGTCCGGGCATCGGGGCCGTTACACCATGGCTAGTCGTGGATGTTGTGCTAATGTCTCGGCTCGTGGGGAGGAGCAGAGGGAGAATGCTAATGCAGGGCAGCAGGTTCCAGTGCCTCAGAGACCACCAGTAGCACCTCCTCCACCTTTGATACATTATGGAACTTTCATGCAAGGGTTGGTTCAGGCTATGCAGACTCAGGCCCAAACTCAGGCAGCATTGTAGGCCCAAGTGCAAGCTCAGGTTAGGAGTAGCTTAATGGTTGACTTTGGTTCTCTTTAGTATATCTATCCTATGTTGATTCTTGTCATTTTAGGCTCAGGCTCCACCTGTTGTGCATTTGGAGCATAAAGGCCCTTCTGTGATGGAGAGGTTTAGCAGGATGGCTCCACCCTCTTTTAAGGGGGAGAGTCAACCACTATTGACTGAGAGTTGGCTCAGGGAGACTGAGAAGATCTTTAGAGCCATTTGCTGTGCTGAGGAGGATAAATTCAATTTGGGGACTTACATGTTGTAGGTAATTATAAGGCAATATTTACTTATGAAGCATATTAGTGTGGTTGGTTAAGCCTAATGTAGATGTACTCTTTTCAGAAGAGAGCTGATGTATGGTGGACATCCACATTGCGTACCAGATTGAGGATGGAGTCCAGGAGGTGATATAGGATGAATTACGCGCCTATTCAAGGCTAAGTTCATTCCTGAGCATGTGCAGGATAAGATGGAGTAGGAATTTCTTTCTTTGACCCAGGGATCTATGAGTGTGCTGGAGTATGAAGCCAGATTTACAGAGCTATCAAAATATGCACCTCATATTGTAGCTGATGAGAGAAGGAAGGTGAAGAAGTTTGTGATGGGGCTCAGACCATCACTGCACACCAGACTTGTGGCATTTGATCATCGTACCATGGAGGAAGCATTTAGTGCAGCATGTAGGCAAGAAAGTGAAATGGAGCAATATTTTGAAGAGAAGAAAGCTACTTCCAAGAGGCCAACATCACCATTTTTGAGGTAGGACAAGAAGAAGAAGAAGACAGTTATGTACCTCACAGGTACCATATTATGGGAAGAGAGAACCTCAGCAAGGAAGATTCCAGCAAGAAGACAAGCCCTTGTGTACTCATTGTAGCAAAAGGCATGGAGGACATATATGTTGGTTAAGTTCAAGAAGGTTTCTTCGTTGTGGAGACAAGGACCATAAGATAAATGATTGCTCAAAGATGGCACAACAGACAGCAGTAGCGGCGGTGCCAGTAGCAGTAAAACTAGCAAGAAGACCCCGAGCCCAAGCCCGAGTGTATGCATTGGCCCAAGAAGATGCAGAGTAGGTAGAGCATGTGACTGAAGGTACAATTCCAATTATGGGTATTCATGCTAGAGTTCTTTTTGACACTGGTGCTACACACACAATTGTGTCTGAGAGGTTTGCTAAGGTGTTGCTTAAGGATTCTGGTGCAGAAGCTATAGATTTGGAGATTCCATTATCTGTGCATACACCAGCAGGTGCTATGATCACTAAGAAGTGTTTCCCCTCACTATATGTGTGCATAGAAGAGTGGGATTTGGCAGCTTTTATCTATTGAAGATGAAGGACTATGATGCTATTCTGGGTCTAGATTGGCTGGAGGAGCATTATGCTTTGCTAGATTGTCAGAATAAGAGGATCATTTTCTGCATTCCAGATGAGGATGAGTTTTCACATCCCTTACCTAAGAACATGGCTGGAAAGTTTGTGGTGTCAGCTATGAAGGTGGCCAGGATGTTGAGCAAAGATTGCAGTGCATACTTGGCTAGCGTGGTTGTGTCTAAGGACACTGAAACACCACATATTGAGAAGATTGAGGTTGTTCATGATTATGCAGACGTCTTTCCCGAGGATCTTTCTAGTTTGCCACCGGAAAGAGACATTGAGTTTGCTATTGAGTTGATGCCGAGTACAACTTCTATTTCCAAGGCACCTTATTGTATGGCACCAGAAGAATTGGCAGAGCTTAGGAGGCAATTGCAGGACTTGTTGGACAAGGGTTTCATTCGTTCAAGTTATTCACCATGGGGAGCTCCAGTCCTTTTTGTTAAGAAGAAGGATGGTTCGATGAGGCTTTGCATTGATTATCGGAAGCTTAATCAAGTAACAATCAAGAACAGGTATACTTTATCCCGTATTGATGACCTATTTGATCAATTGCAGGGAGCTTCAATATTTTCTAAGATAGATCTTCATTCGGGTTATCACCAACTCCGAATAAAGGCCGATGACATGTCTAAGATGGCTTTTTGGACGTGGTATGGTCATTATGAGTTTCTGGTTCTACCTTTTGGCTTGACGAATGCCCCAGCAGCATTTATGGACTTGATGAATCGGGTCTTTAGGCCGTATCTAGATAGTTTTGTAGTGGTCTTCATAGATGATGTTTTGATATATTATCTGGATGTAGCATCTCACAGGGAGCATTTGAAGACTGTGCTGGAAGTTTTGAGAGAAAGCAAGTTGTTTGCCAAGTTCAATAAGTGTGACTTTTGGATGAAAGAAGTTCATTTCCTTGGGCATGTGATTTCAGGAGATGGTATAGCTGTGGATCCAACTAAGGTAAAGGCAGTGTTAGAGTGGGAGAGTCCAAGATCACCATCTGAGATACGGAGTTTCTTGGGATTAGCTGGTTATTTCCGCCATTTTATAGAGAGTTTTGCATCCATTGCAGCACCATTGACCAAGATAACAAGGGAGGGAGTTAAGTTTGTGTGGTTCGAGGAATGCGAGCAGAGCTTCAAAGAGTTGAGAAGTAGATTGACATATGCACCTGTGTTAGTTCTACCTAGCGGGGTAGATGGTTTCACGATCTATAAAGATGCTTCTCACATTGGTCTCGGTTGTGTGCTTATGCAGAATGGGAAAGTGGTTGCCTATGCTTCTCATCAATTAAAGGAGCATGAGCGTAACTACCCGACCCATGATTTAGAGCTGGTAGCAGTAGTTCATGCTTTGAAGATTTGGCGGCACTATCTTTATGGTGTCAAGTTTGAGGTATTCACTGATCACCAAAGTATCAAGTACTTGTTCTTGCAGAAGGAGCTAAATCTGAGGTAGAGGAGATGGATTGAGTTCTTAAAGGACTATGATTTTGAGTTGCATTATCACCCAGGAAAGGCTAATGTGGTAGCCGACGCACTTAGCAGGAAGAGAACAACGATGCAGAAGGATTGGAAGATGATGGAAGATGCAGCTTGTGTTTTTATGAAGGTTGAGTCACAATTGTGCCAAGCTTTTGTGGCTTAGTTGACTATCATGTCTTCTTTACTAGATAGTGTGGTGGAAGGTCAGAAGGATGACCCTAGATTACAAGAAATGATAGGGAAGGCAGACATTGCTCGTGATGAGGAAGGTGTTATCCGATTTCAGTAGAGTATGTGTGCATGACATTGCTGATGTAAGGAAGCAAATTTTAGAAGAGGCTTACAGGTCCAAGTTCACAATACATCCAAGTAGTGGCAAAATGTATCATGATCTAAAAAGAACTTTTTGGTGGCAAGGCATGAAAAGAAATGTGGCTGATTTTGTGGCTAGATGCCTAACATGCCAACAGGTAAAGGCAGAATGGCAGAGGCCATCAGAGGCATCAGGATGATGCAGAGGATTGACATTCCATTATAGAAATGGGAAGAAGTTACCATGGATTTTGTCTCAAGATTTCCCAGGTCTTTTAGGGGTAATGACTCTATTTGGGTGATTGTGGATAGATTCTCCAAGACCGCACATTTCTTACCTGTGAAAAAGAAGCAGTCTGTTGAGAGTTTAGCCAAGCTTTATGTGGATAATAATGTTAGATTGCATGGGGTTGCAAGATCCATCATTTCGGATAGAGACCCTAGATTTACTTCAAGGTTGTGGCAAGGTTTGCAGGTAGCTTTTGGTTCTCAAGTGAAGCTTAGCTCAGCATTTCACCCACAGACGGATGGACAGTCCAAAAGGGCAATCCAGACTCTTGAAGATATGTTGAGAGCATGTGCTCTAGATTGGAAGAGTGCTTGGGAGCGGCATTACCTCTTGTGGAGTTTGCCTATAATAATAGTTTCATGCAAGCATAGGTATGGCTCCATTTGAGGCTTTGTATGGTAAGCTTGTAGATCTTCTTGTGTTGGAAGAAGCTGGTGATAGACACTGGTTGGACCTGAGATTGTACAAGAAACTTCTAGTAAAATTCAACTAATCAGCAAAGATTAAAGGCAGCTCAAGACCGGTAGAAAAGCTATACGGATAATAGAAGGAAGAATTGGAGTTTGAGGTGGGAGAGCATGTTTTCCTTAAGGTCTCTCCAACTAAAGGGGTGATTAGATTTGGTCGGCGTGGAAAGTTGAATCCAAAGTTTATTGGACCATTTGAGATCTTGAAGAAGGTTGGAAATGTGGCTTATCAATTGGCATTACCATCATCCATGGCGAACATCCACCCAGTGTTTCACATTTCTATGCTAAGAAGGTATTTACGGGATCCATCTCATGTTCTTACTTATGAGCCGACAGTTTTGCAGCAAGATTTATCCTTTGAGGAGCAGCCTATAAAGATTTTGGACCATAAAGTTCAGCACTTGAGGTCAAGAGAATTCCCTTAGTGAAGGTCTTGTGGAGGAATTATGCACAAGAAGAAGCAATATGGGAGTTAAAAGAAGGAATGAAAAAGTCAACCTGTGTATTTAAGGGGAAGAGATGTTGCCCAGCTAGCTAGCACAGAGGGGGGGTGAATGGGTTATAAAAAATTGATCTTTGATTGAAACCTGGTCACTAATAAGATTACACAACAACTTAAACGAAGGTTAAAGTTAGAGGAAATGAAACAGCAAACGCACAAAACAAACCACAAGACACAAGGATTTTATCCTGGTTCGAAACTTATCCATAGGAGACCTACGTCCAGTCCCTGAGCAATACCTCAGGATATCACTATCAAGGGTACTATCCCCCTCACGGATCCTTACACCCAGCCATAACGGTTCTTTCCTTCAACCTGAAGGGAAAACAACCACCCTGGATACCACCAGGTCTTCCTTCACACAGAAGGGAATAAGATAATAAAAGTAGTAAGCACAATAATAGGCTTCAAGAACTAGCTCAAACATCTATAGTCTGAAGTAGATAAGCCTCAAGAGAGAAAGGATTTTGACACTGGTTCTCTCAAAAGACTTCACTAACTCTCACAGGAATTTCTTTTCAACACAGAGAGCTAAAGAGCTGAGATCTATTGGAATGGAGTGCTTCGCTCTTGTTTTCAACTACAGAAGACTTGAAGGATTGGCTATTCTCTACACCAATGTTGTTCTCTTCAAAAGTATGTCCTTCTCAGTCTTGTAGTTTGTATTTAAGCTTCTACTTGAAATTTGAACGTTAAAGAACCGTTGTCTCCATTCTGGTGTACGTTAGACTGGTCTGCAAGAAGAGCTTCTGATCTTCAGTCTTTATCCTTTAGTACACGTCAAAGAAATGTTGATTCTTGTATCTTTTGTGTCCAACGTGTACAGATAAATCTTGTCAGGTATCTGCAAGCATATCAACAATAAATAGGAGACATCTAGGGCTGTCGTTGATTGTCAGTCACAGTTGGAAAAGATATTGCTAGATTTAGCAAAGCTCCTTTCTGTCAAAATAAAAATGTAGACAGAATAGCACAATAGTGGAAGATATCATCTGCATGTATGAGAGATACGTCAGAGTGCATTGAATGCATAGCAGTCAAACAGGCGAGACACGACTTTGAATATTCAACGTATATTAAAGAATATTGATAAATCGATATAAATAAAGCTGATGCCTTTATGACTTATGAAATTGTTATAAGTTGATAGGCAAATCGTTAGACAGAGAGAACCATTAAATCATAATAATGAAATCGTTATAAGCACTTATGAAATTGTTATGATCAAAAGAGAATCTTTATGAATTCTTCAGAAATTGTTATGAGATGCAAGTCGTTGTGTTTCTGAAGAAATCGATATGAAACACTTAGCAAAAGGCAAGTCGTTGCGAGTTCTAAGAGAAAATCGTTACGACAACTTATAGAATGTTGTCGAGCAAGTCGTTATGAGCTCTAAAGAAATCGTTATGACAAACACTTAAGAAACGTTACGGCGAGCAAGTCGTTGCGAGTTCCAAAGAAGTCGTTTGACAACTTAAGAAATCGTTGCGACAAGCAAATCGTTACAAGGTCTTAAGAAATCGTTATGACAAACTTAAGAAATCGTTGCGACGAGCAAATCGTTATGGTGTCTAAGAAATCGTTATGACAACTTAAGAAATCGTTACGACGAGCAAGTTGTTGCGAGTTCTTAAGAAATCGTTATGACAACTTAAGAAATCGTTGCGACGAGCAAATCGTTACGGTGTCTTAAGAATCGTTATGACAACTTAAGAAATCGTTACGGCGAGCAAGTTGTTGCGAGTCTTAAGAATCGTTATGACAACTTAAGAAATCGTTGCGACGAGCAAATCGTTACGGTGTATAAAGAAGTCGATGCAATGACTTAGGAAGGAATATGAGGTGAGAGTTTTACCTGATTGTCTTGAACTTCCTTTTACTTTTATTTCCTGTCCTCAAGGCTCAAGTAATTCATTAGTATTGTTTTGTTAATCATCAAAATTAATATATAAATAAGTGAATTAATTTATATGGGGAAAGTTTGGTCATCAATTCCCCCTTTTTGATGATGACAAAATATACTAAACAGCATAAATGAAACAGACATGTTTTTCAGAGTTGCTTTAGTCTTCTCCCCTTTTTGTCAATAAGCAAAAAGATAGTCTATGAGACAAAGAAGAGAGAAAGCTTTGGATTAATAGGAGTAAGATAATACAACGGAGACAAAAGAGAGGCATGCTGGGAAATGACAGCCCATGCCTTGATCTCCATATCTTCAAAAGTCTGGTGGAAAACACCAGGAGCAACTGAGAAGGAAGAACCCATGGCTGGAGTGATCCTCTGAATGTATAGCTGCCGCTGCTCTTCCAGGAATTCTCCATACTGATCTCTGTCCAGTATGAATCTGAAGTAGGTGCTTTTTCCAAAACTGGCACGATGGAGAAATCTATCCAGAGAGATTGGATAGAAAATCTTCTGATCAAGAAGATCCTTCTTTAAGGCATAGAAGGCAGTATATCTGGCTGCCCACTGAACATAGATCTCTTGAATGGGATTTATGGAGTTGAGATCCATGAAGGCTTCGGCTGATAGAATAGGCTTAGCTTGACGGATCAAGGAACTGTTGATGGCTTGCAACTGAAGATGGGGTTCCTTGTAGAGCGTTTCCCATACGGTGGGAGAAAGCCTCTCACACTCAGAAATGAGTGGAGCCAAACTTGGGAGGAAATGCGGCCAGAGTGGTATTCTCTGAAAATAAACCGCAAAAGGAAGGCATTCTACACCTGCTTAGCTGACATTCTGCCCATCTGCTTAGCAAACATATCAAAGGCATGGGAGCCTGCATCTGAGTCAAACACTAAGGAGTGTAGCTTCGGCAGAAGAACTGGAGAGTCAACTTTGAGGTTGGCAAAATCCACTGTGAGGGGAAGATTTATTGGATGTTCTGATCTCAGCATCACTATGGCTGAATGAAATTGGTAGAACTGGACTTCAGGCAGCTTGTTCAGGTAGCAGAAATCACTGTACAACTGGAAGTTCTTGGCTATCCTGATCTCTTTCAGAATGAAGGGCCCCAAGAGGTCTTATGCCGAAGAATGAACCACTCAGAAAGAGTGAGTGGGTGATCTCTATGGGTAAGGGTTTCTGCACGGGCAGTCAAATATTTGGAGTACTGAGGCTTGTTTCCCTTGACGCTGGCCCACTGTGCTTCAGTCTTGAACTCAGTCCCCTCATAGATTTTGGATTTTTGAGGGTGGGAGAACTGGCAAAGAGGAAGAACAATGTTTAGATGCTCAGAGAGGTTGAGGAAGGGAATACCATAGATAGTGGAAAGGATACATTTTTGAAGGTATTCCTTATAGATGATCTTCTCTGAGGGTCGAGGGTAAGAGAGTACCAAAGAGGAGGAAATAATGGTGTGGAAGGGATGCTGACAGAGGATGAATGTTTCCTCTTCTTCTTGGCAGGACTGGGAGGATCAGTCCTGTGGACATGAGTGGCAGTGGATAGTATGGAGATGAGGGTACTTCTCTCAAAGTCATCCGGAAGATTAGTGTCAAAGTCACTGTGAATTTGAGGTGATTCCGGAATGAAAGTGACAGAAGAAGGAGGAGTAGGAGGATAGAAGAGATGTTTGCGATTGAAGGATGAAGATGGGTGAACTAGAGTAGTTTTAGAGAGAGGTGAAGATGGAGCTGAGGTTTGAGAAGAAGTGGGAGAGGAGGAAGGTGGAGATGGAATGATAGAGGATGAGGTTTGGGTGCGAGGCATAGGGTGTTTGAAGGTTGGTGGAGCTGGAGGGGCTGTAGAAGAGGATGAAGGTGAGGAGGGGATTGGAGTTACAAGAGTAGAAGTTTCAGGGGCCTTGGTAGCTGCTACTGGCTCTTTCCCTTTTGCTTGACCTTCGCTGACAACTGCAGACGGCCCAGATGGCCTAAATTCCTGATGAGATGGTCCTGATGACCCTGAAGCTTGCACTGATGGCCCAGATGGCCCTGACTCTTGTGCAGGTGGCCCTGGTGGCCGAGGAACAACTGCTGGTCTGCTCTGAGTAGCAGAAGAAGAAAGTCCACCTGTCCTGGAAATTGCTGATAGCATGGTCTTCATTTCTGACAATTCCTTGTTGAACCACCTCATAGCATTTCGGACTGAAGACAGTTCAGAAGTGGCTGTAGCTTGACTGGCAAGAATGCCTTGGACACTGGACTGAACTGATGATAATATATCTCCTTGAGCCTTTAGTATTTCCATAACAGGCTTCAAATTTACTTTCCTGTGGCTCTTTCCTTGCTTTCTGTGAACCACTCTCTTTATTTTTCTCTGAGGTACTGGTTCTTCAAAATCACCATGACCTGTACTAGGTCCTTCATTTACAGGGGCATTTTCAATGGGCTCCCCTGTGATGGTGCTTCTTCTGTACCAAGCTCTTGCTCCCCTGAATAGGAGCAGATTTAACAACATTTTCTTGTTCCCCCAGAGTGGGAGCTTCTTCCAAACAATGTCCTCACTGTGGCCTTCTGCCACTGATTCTGACATTTGAGGCTCACTTCCAATTGGCTCCACTTGGCTTCCTCCATTTCAATGTGACCCTCGGCCACAGAAGTAGATACTTGAGACACACTTGCAATTTGCTCCCCCTCAGTAGGAGCTTCATCCATCACTACTTCCCCTTGCGCAACTTTGGCTCCTCAGAAATAATATTTTCTGCATTGGATCTTTCAATATGGCCTGGTGCCATAGCTTCTGTCTCTGTAAGTCCACCTATTTCTGAAGTAACTGGAAGGAATCCAACACTTCTCTTAGAATAGAGGCAACTCTGGAGGTGGGCAAGGGATCTGCCACACCTGCTACTGCTTCTCCCATTGGAGTTTCTGGAGGACGAGAGTCAACCTCCATAACAGGTGATCCTGAAGTCTCTGCTTGTTCTTCCACTGCAGGTTCTGCTGCTGCTTGTTCTACTGCTACTGATTCTACCTCTAATTCTGCTGGTGGATCTGCTGCTTCTTCTGGAATCTCTGGAACATCTCCAATGATGGCCTCTCCCTCTGCCACAGAGGTCTTGGTCCATATCCCATTCTGCACTGAGAATCCACTTTTCTTTAGGTTCCTGGACCTTATAGACTGGCCCATCTTTTCCACAACTGCCCCAGATAGATTTACTCCAAAATGGTTGAAAATCTTGGTAAGTAGATGAGCATAGGGCAATGAAACATTCAATTTGCTCTTTGTATCCCAGATTTGATCATGGGCAAACTTCATTCTCTCCATCATGACCTCGGCCATGTTAATCTCCTTTTGCTGGATTACCCAGAACATCATATCCGAATCTGCCCTAGTACAAGTTGAGAAGGTGGCACTGCGGGGAACTATGATTTGGCAGATAATAAAATGAAGTAAACGGTTGAATGCAGTCATCTGATTGATATCCAATTTCCGTCTCTCAGCCTGAAACCTGGACCTATAATGCCAAGACCCTTTGCTTGATCGTTCACTGTGTGAACCCCACTGTGTCCAGAAGTCTTCACCCCAAACAACAAGTGCAAAAGCTCATGATCTACTTTAATTTGGATACCCTTTACAGAAGAGACAAGGGACCCATCCGCCTCTGACCTTAGACAAACATAAAAGCTTTCACCAGGTCGGGATAGCTTACCTCGGTGAAGGTGGCAATATCCATCCACTGCATCCTTCTCAAAGTTTCTGCTATACTGCTCATGCCATTCTTTTCTAAATTTGATACATCCACTGCTTTATTTCCGCAAACCTTCGTCTTGACGAATGTAAACCTTTCCTGCTGCTCAGGGGACAAATACTCAGCACTGTAGCCCCCTACACTTCCGGAGATCACTGGAGCGGCCATGGGTAGAGTGGAGAAAGGTTCTGGAGAAAGGAGATGATGGAAGGGATGGAAGCCCTCAAGGGATTCTTCGCGGGAAGAAGAGAAGGCTTCAAATCTTGCAGAGAGTCGATGCCGGAGTCGTTAGGGCATCGGCTTTGGGCGAACAGATAAAGGAGAAGGAAGGGTAAAGGTGGGAGATGAGTCGTTCCCACAACGATTTGACTAATTAATAATACTTTATCGAAAAGGAGGCGCCAAAAAAAGGGGTAACGGCAGAAAGCGACAAAAAGGTTTGACGGGTCAAACTATTTTTTAACACAATAGCGGTCAAATAAAGTAAATAAGCTGAGTTTTGCTTAATGCCAGAGGGAGAGAGAAGATTTCATTATAATCTGAAAATTTTATATGCCAATTTAAATACAGAAATCTTTTCACAAATTGCACATCCCTAATTCCCTTCTAAGAGATGTAAATCTCTCTTCAGGTAGGGCTTTTGTGAAGATATCTGCCAATTGACCATTTGTATCTATAAAAGAAATTTCTAAGTTACCACTAGCTACATGATCTCGAATGAAATGATATCTAACCTCAATGTGTTTAGTCCTTGAGTGTTGCACTGGGTTTTTGGTGAGGTTGATGGCACTTGTATTATCACACAGTAGTGGAATTGACTTGATATGAATGCCGAAATCCTCAAGTTGTTGCTTTATCCATAGGAGTTGTGTACAACAACTTTCAGCAGCAACATATTCAGCTTCAGCTGTTGATAGAGCTACTGAGTTTTGTTTCTTGGAAGACCAAGATATCAGACATCCTGCAAGAAATTGACAACAACCACTGGTGCTCTTTCTATCTACTTTGCATCCAGCATAGTCAGCATCAGAATATCCTACTAAGTTTATTTCACAAGATTTTGGATACCAAAGACCTAAATCATGAGTTCTAGCTAAATATCTAAATATTCTTTTCACAAAATTAAATGAGACTCTCTAGGGTCTGCTTGATATCTAGCACACATGCATACACTAAATAAAATGTCTGGTCTACTAGCTGTTAAGTAAAGTAATGACCCTATCATACCTCTATAGTTCTTTTGATCTACCTTTTTACCATTTTGATCCTTGTCCATTCTGGTTGATGTGCTCATTGGCGTTGAAAGTGGCTTTGCACCTTCAAATCCAAATTTCTTTAACAGCTCTTTGGTGTACTTGGCTTGACAGATGTGGGTGCCTTCCTTCCCTTGCTTGATTTGTAATCCAAGGAAGTAGTTTAGCTCCCCCATCATACTCATTTCAAATTCTCCCTGCATAAGCTTTTCAAAGTACTTGCAAAGAGATTCATCAGTAGATCCAAAAATAATATCATCTACATATATTTGCACAAGTAGTATATGTTTGACTTTTGATTTTATAAATAATGTACTATCTACTTGACCTCTAGTGAAACCATGATCTAATAAGAAAGTACTGAGCCTTTCATACCAGGCTCTAGGTGCTTGCTTTAAACCATATAAAGCCTTATGGAGTTTAAATACATGATTTGGAAATTCGGTGTCATCAAAACCTGGAGGTTGTTCAACATACACTTCCTCCTTGATAAAACCATTTAAAAAGGCAGATTTGACATCCATTTGAAACAATTTTAAATCTAATGCAGATGCATAAGCAAGTAAAATTCTAATAGCCTCAAGTCTAGCCACAGGTGCATAGGTTTCATCAAAATCTATGCCTTCCTCTTGGGAATAGCCTTGAGCAACCAGTCTGGCCTTGTTTCTTGAGATTACTCCAGACTCATCCAGTTTATTTCTGAACACCCACTTGGTGCCAATAACTGAATGATTGGATGGTCTAGGAACAAGTGACCATACTTGGTTTCTCTTGAACTGATTTAGTTCATCTTGCATGGCTATTATCCAAGATTCATCAGTTAAAGCTTCATTGACTGTCTTAGGCTCTATTTGAGAGACAAAAGCTAAATAATCACAAGGAATTACATTACCTCTTGTTCTTACCCCTACAGATGGATCACCAATAATGTTCTCAAGAGGGTGATCTTTCTTATGTCTCCATTCTTTTGGAAGATTTGCATGTTGAATTTCAGTTTGCTGCAGTTCTTCCAGAGGTGGATCTTCCTTGTCCTCAATTGAGGTATTCTTTAATTTTTCGGACAAGTCATCTGCATCATCAATGTCACTAATTTCTTCCTTTTTCAAGGAAGGGTTAGATTCATCAAAAATAACATGCACAGTTTGTTCAATTAATAATGAGCGTTTATTGAAAACTCTATAACCTTTGGGTTTAGAAGTGTACCCCATAAAGATGCCTTCATCTGATTTGGCATCTAACTTACCAATGTCCCTTTTTCCATTGTTATGGATGAAGCAAGGACATCCAAATATTTTGAAGTGACTGATCTTGGTTTCTTTCCCTTGTAGAGTTCATAAGCAGTCTTCTTCAGAATTGGCCTGATCATTACCCTATTAATGATGTAGCTTGCAGTGTTGATGGCTTCGGCCCAAAAATATCTTGGCAA
Organism: Colocasia esculenta; assembly: GCA_014218235.1. NCBI lineage: Eukaryota > Viridiplantae > Streptophyta > Magnoliopsida > Alismatales > Araceae > Colocasia > Colocasia esculenta. The sequence continues at coordinate 19,599,559 of CM024757.1, read as the reverse complement.
GTCATATTCTGATAACATTGTTCTTGCCATATCCAAAAGAGTTCTATTTTTCCTCTCAGCAATTCCATTCTGTTGAGGTGTCCTTGGTGCTGAGAAGTTGTGCTCAATTCCTTGGTCATCACAGAACCTAGCAAACTTTTCATTTTGAAATTCACCACCATGATCTGATCGGATAGAGATAATGGTGAACTTCTGATCTTTCTGAACTTTCTTGCTGAAGCTGACAAAATTATCAAAGGTGTCATCTTTGTGCTCTAGAAAGGATACCCAAGTAAATCTTGAGTAATCATCAACTATGACAAATCCAAAATTCTTTCCTCCAAGACTGGTAGTCCTCATTGGCCCAAATAGATCCATGTGAAGTAGTTCTAACGGCTTTGAGGTGGTCACTACTGTCTTTGATTTGAAAGAGTTCTTGGTGTGCTTTCCTCTTGCACAAGGTCTGCAGATGCTATCCATTTTTGTGTTGACCTTTGGCAGTCCTTCCACTAGATTTCTTTTTCTGAGCTTGTTCAATCCATCCAAACTGCAGTGTCCCAGTCTTCTGTGCCACAGCTCAGTTGATTGATCTTTGCTGGCTGCCAAACAGACATCTTGATCCCTGAGTTCCTCAAGATAGAGTACATACAAATTTCTTTCTCTATATGCTTCAAAGATGACTGCTCCATCCTTTAATATGCTGCATTTTGATTCTTGGAACTGAATCTGATGGCCTTTGTCACACAACTGGCTGATGCTAATGAGATTGTGCTTTAATCCTTTGACCAGCAACACATCTTCAATAACTGATTTTCCTTTGTTGTTCACTGACCCACTTCCTATCACTGTGCCTTTTCCATTATCTCCATAGGTGACTGTTCCCTCTTCAGCTTGGAGATTGACAAAGAACTTCTGGTTTCCTGACATGTGTCTTGAGCATCCACTATCCAAGTACCATTTGGATGCTCTTTGAGTTTCCCTGAAATTTAAACATTAAGTTTTAGGTACCCAAGTTCTTTTGGGTCCTGATTGGTTAGTATCATTAATTTTACCTTTTATTATCCATTTTTTATGTCTTGTTGGGCATGTTGTTACGATATGTCCTAATTTGTTGCAGTGATCACAGCAGGATAATTTTGTTACCTTTTCTATATACTTGAAATCAGCTTTATATGCTATATCTTGTTCAGGTACAAATTTTGGTGTTGGATATGTTTTAGGGTAGACTATGGTTTCTTCATTATCTGGGGGTGTATATCCTAACCCATTTTTCTTCTTACCTGATCTTCTAGTACCTTTTAATATTAGAGAGTTTTTACCATTGGTAAATTTTTCTAGTGTGCTTGATAGTTCATTATTTTCTTCATTTAAGTTTTTAATTTCTTTCCTTAATTCATCTGTGCTTTCCTGTTTTTCCAATTTTGTTATTTGTTCATTCTTAGCTTTTAGGTCTTCACATAACAATTTATTTCTTCTTTTAAGTTCAGTTATTTGTTTTCTAATTCTTCATTTTCTGTTTTTAGATCAGAATTAGTGTTCTCTAGACAAATGATATTTTTCTTACTGACTTTTAATAATTTGCATACTTCTTTATATTTATCATAAAGTTCATTAAATGCACTTTCTAGATTATCCGAATCTGAATCATTACAGGAATCAAAGGAAGAGTCAGAAGTTACCTTGTCTTCGGTGTTGGCCATGAGAGCCAGGTTGGCTTCTTCTCCATCACTGCTTGAGCTTGACTCACTGTCTGAGTCACTGCTGTTTTCCCAAGCAGCTGCCATTGCTTTCTTTTTATACTTCTTGAATTTTCTGAAATTATCCTTCTTCTTGTGATCATTCTTCTTAAGCATTGGACAATCTGCCTTGATGTGTCCAGGCTTCTTGCATTCATAGCATATCACTTCTCCTTTCTTCGAATCCTTTACTTCTGGTTTTCTGAAATCTTTATTTTTCTTAAAAAATCTTCTCCCAGACTGGAACTTCTTCTTCTTTGCTAGAATTCTTTGAAGTCTTCGAGACAGCATTGCTTCTTCATCATCACTGTCCTTACTGCTTTCACTGTTGTCCAGTGATTCTTCTGATATTCTTCATGGGCCTTGAGAGCGTTTGATTGCTTCTTTCTGCTGGAGGATTCTCCTAATCTCTCCATATTTATCTCATGAGCCATGAGGGATCCTATTAACTTTTCCAATGACATTAGTTTTAGATCATTGGCTTCCTCAATGGCTGTTACCTTTGGAATCCATGAGGATGGCAGAGATCTGAGGATCTTCCTGACCATATCTGGTACATCATAGATTTTTCCTAATCCAGCTAACCCATTTGTGATATCTGTGAATCTACTAAACATTTGGGTTATGGATTCACCTGACTGCATCTGGAATCTTTCATATTGGGTCACAAGAATGTCGATTCTTGTCTCCTTTACCTTATCTGTCCCTTCATAGGTAATCCTGAGCTTTTCCCACATTTCCATTGCGGATTTGCAGGCTGAAACTCTGTTGAATTCTTTCTTGCTGAGGGCACAGCACAGGATGCTCTTGGCTTTGCAGTTTAAGGAGATTTTCTTCTGTCTTCATCTGTCCACTGAGCCTTTGCATTGGTGACTAGAAGATCGCCTTCTTCTACAATGGACCATATCATGTAATCGTGGCCTTGTAGAAAGTACTCCATTCTTGTCTTCCAATAGGTATAATCTTCTCCATCAAACAAAGGAGGTCTGTTGACTGACTGACCTTCGAAGTTACCTTGGGCTGCCATGGATCTTTACTCTTCAGATCGTTGGATCTTCTTCTTTGTCGAAGAGACTTGCTCTGATACCACTTGTTGCCCAGCTAGCTAGCCCAGAGGGGGGGGGGGTGAATGGGTTATTAAAAAATTGATCTTTGATTGAAACCTGTTCACTAATAAGATTACACAACAACTTAAACGAAGGTTAGAGTTAGAGGAAATGAAACAGCAAACGCACAAAACACAACCACAAGACACAAGGATTTTATCCTGGTTCGGAACTCCTATCCATAGGAGACCTACGTCCAGTCCCTGAGCAATACCTCGGGATATCACTATCAAGGGTACTATCCCCCTCACAGATCCTTACACCTAGCCACAACCGGTCTTCCTTCAACCTGAAGGGAAAACAACCGCCCTGGATACCACCAGGTCTTCCTTCACACAGAAGGGAATAAAACTAATAAAAGTAAGTACAAGAACAGGCTTCAGGAACTAGCTCAAACAGCTATAGTCTGAAGCAGATAAGCCTCAAGAGAGAAAGGATTTTGACACTGGTTTCTCTCAAAAGACTTCACTAACTCTCACAGGAATTTCTTTTTCAACACAGAGAGCTAAAGAGCTGAGATCTATTGGAATGGAGTGCTTCGCTCTTGTTTTCAACTACAGAAGACTTGAAGGATTGGCTATTCTCTATCACCGAATGTTGTTCTCTTCAAAAGTATGTCCTTCTCAGTCTTGTAGTCTTGTATTTAAGCTTCTACTTGAAATTTGAACGTTAAAGAACCGTTGTCTCTCATTCTGGTGTACGTTAGACTGGTCTGCAAGGAAGCTTCTGATCTTCAGTCTTTTATCCTTTAGTACACGTCAAAGAAATGTTTGATATCTTGTATCTTTCGTGTCCAACCTTGTACAGATAAATCTTGTCAGGTATCTGCAAGCATATCAACAATAAATAGGAGACAGCTAGGGCTGTCGTTGATTGTCAGTCACAGTTGGAAAAGATATTGCTAGATTTAGCAAAGCTCCTTTCTGTCAAAATAAAATGTAGACAGAATAGCACAATAGTGGAAGATATCATCTGCATGCATGAGAGATACGTTCAGAGTGCATTGAATGCATAGCAGTCAAACAGGCGAGACACGACTTTGACTATTCAACGTATATTAAAGAATATTGATAAAATCGATATAAACAAAGCTGATGCCTTTATGACTTATGAAATCGTTATAAGTTGATAGGCAAATCGTTATGACAGAGAACCATTAAATCATAATAATGAAATCGTTATAAGCACTTATGAAATCGTTATGATCAAAGAGAATCTTTATGAATTCTTTAGAAATCGTTATGAGATGCAGTCGTTGTGTTTCTGAAGAAATCGATATGAAACACTTAGCAAAAGGCAAGTCGTTGCGAGTTCTAAGAAATCGTTATGACAACTTATAGAATCGTTGTGACGAGCAAGTCGTTATGAGCTCTAAAGAAATCGTTATGACAACTTAAGAAATCGTTTGCGAGTTCCAAAGAAGTCGTTATGACAACTTAAGAAATCGTTGCGACGAGCAAATCGTTACGAGGTCTTAAGAAATCGTTATGACAACTTAAGAAATCGTTGCGACGAGAAAATCGTTATGGTGTCTTAAGAAATCATTATGACAACTTAAGAAATCGTTACGGCGAGCAAGTTGTTGCGAGTTCTTAAGAAATTGTTATGACAACTTAAGAAATCGTTGCGACGAGCAAATCGTTATGGTGTCTTAAGAAATCGTTATGACAACTTAAGAAATCGTTACGGCGAGCAAGTTGTTGCGAGTTCTTAAGAAATCGTTATGACAACTTAAGAAATCGTTGCGACGAGCAAATCGATACGGTGTATAAAGAAGTCGATGCAATAACTTAGGAAGGAATATGAGGTGAGAGTTTTACTTGATTGTCTTGAACTTCCTTTTACTTTTTATTTCCTATCCTCAAGGCTCAAGTAATTCATTAGTATTGTTTTGTTAATCATCAAAATTAATATATAAATAAGTGAATTAATTTATATGGGGAAAGTTTGGTCATCAAGAGTGTGATATCCTGAAATTTTATTCATAGTTTTAATTTCAATTGATGTCTATTCTATTGTGTATTTAGAAATTTCTATGTATATATGTGTAGTATAGTATGTTGTAGAGTGGTATGGTCTGTTCTCGGGTTGGATGTAGAGTCAACTTGTGTTTCTGACGGCAATATCGACTGCCGTCAACAGTAGGTTAACGACAACATCCCTTGTCGTCAGTTGCAGGTAAACGTCCATATCGATTGATGCCTACAATGTGTGAATGACAGTAAACCTTGACGTCTACTTCTTTCAGAACTAACAGTGAAATTTTCACAGTCAAGCTCTGGTGAAGTTATGGTAAGGGCTAGAATTTAGGAAGCCCCTGGGGGGTTACGTCTCCTACCCTCGTGAGCTGAGGATGGGAGGCCAATCCTTTATAAAAATGGTGGGTTAACCTCTTGAAACCGTTTTTGGGGAGTTTATCCAAGTCTCTAGGAAAGTGGAAGAAATTCGGTGATTTGATCTATGTGGAGGCAAAGACCAAGCAACAACAAGTTGCAAGGGTCTACCTTTGAAGGCTGAAGACATCTCCAAGGTGCTCATACCATCGGAGACCTGCTGATCTAGGACTTTAACCCGGTGGGAGGATTGTCTTGGTTGGCCAAGGCGGGCTTCATCGGCTAAATCCATTGATTTTTGGTGTTTTAGAGGCAAGTAACCTAGGGATCGGGTTCCCAACCTTAGATTTTACTTTTTTATAATTTTCCATGATTTTAAAAATTAACAAAACAGTCAAATTTGAGGTTTATATGAGTCTCGGAAGGGTTCTGGTTTCTTGTCAGGTTAACATCAACCTTGACTGCTGTTAAGGATGAACTTAACATCAACCTTCTTGCCGTCAATTGAGGTTAACGACTATAGGGTTGCCGTCAAGTTCATCTGTTCATTATTTTACCTGTTTTTACATCTGGATTTATATATCTGTGTTAAAACTGCGAAGGAACTTTCTATGAAATATGTAGGGTTAAGTAGATCAACTTTTTTTCATACTGTAAATTGGGTTAATTTCTTTAGTACCATGATTTTAGGGTACATTTCTGAATTCTGTAATTAAGTATAGATTTAATAGAAAATTTTATATATGATGCATGTTCGTGATAAAATTGTGATTTCTATGAAGAAATACATGTCAGGATATATTCATACTATGTTAGGTCTGAAATTTGAATTTGACTATTTTTTGTAATTTCCATGACTAAAATACAAAAATTAGTAGTACTATTTTAATTTGATAAATAGTTTCTAGATTCCAAAATCATGATATTTTGAACAGTTGTTTGTATGATTATGATATACGCTTAGTAAAAATATTGAACTAGGTTGATAGATGGTTTCATTGTAGTGAATATTTCTCTATTAATATCATTGATTTGATTACTGCGGAAATTATAATATATGCCAGAAAATCATGAAAATTTCTTGATTTGATTCATGACCATAGAGACATGTTCTGAAAAAATCTTGTGAAATGGTGATGTTTGTAACTATTGTAGTTTGATTATCATCATGAGAAATGTGTTCTAGTGAAATAATTTGTGGGAAAATATTTAGAAAATACAGCATGTGATAAATAAAAAATATGTCTCTATCAGCATCTGAATATATGTATATGATTTGGCAGCATGCTATATATTGCATTTGAATCTGGAGAAAATTGTATATGAATTTGTATATGGCCAATAAGACACTGCCACCATAGAAGTAATCTGGAACAGGACCATAGTAATACCCCCATGGAAATGTTCAATATGTTATATGTTCCCGAGGGCACGGGAAGAAATCTTGGAGGTGGACAAGTACCACTGGTTAAAGTGGGGAGGGCTTCTCCCGGTATTGCACAATAACCAAGACTCTATCACTATCTGCCTAGGTGATGAGTATATGTTCATGTCTATCTAACTTCTAATGGGTGGTTTGGGTTATGCCTTGGCAAAATTTGTACATATGTATATGTTATGCAAAAAGTTTATTTTCAGCTTTATAATGATTTCATGTAACACTTATCTTATTTCCATTCGGGTGAATGTTTTGTTACCATGCTTAATATGCAAACTCTTGAAACTATGTATGACAATTGTACAATGTTAATACTTGAATTTATGTTATCATGATCAGATCTGAAATCTTTGCAAAGCTAAACATTATGAGGTTAAGTTTATGTTTTAAACTCATGCTTTATTCAAGTAGCAATTGTACCCACTTTTGACTTGAGATGTATTTAGTAAATGATTATTTTGCCAGTAGTATGCTTGCTGAATTCTATATGCAATAACATGTTTTGAAACCATTATATATGTGTTAGATTGGTAATCCATTTTTGGGTTGCTTGCTGAATCTTTGTTGTAGACTCATACTTGCTTAACATTTCAGGTGAGACGGCAAATCACGAGGCTTTAGCAGCAGGATCAGATTCGGAGCGAGAGGATTGATTGTGTGATTGAGTGATAATTGTATGTGAGGATTTGATTGTGTTATGAACATTGTATTTGAACTATATAGCATTGTGGACTTATTTGATGGACTATGGACTTGATTATTAAAGTTGATGAATTGTGCTTTATTTCCACTGCATTATTATTTATTTGTGAATGAATCAACCTACATTTGATATATGTTGGGGTGTGTTCCCCATGTAGCACATCCCTTGGACTCAATGAGAGTTGGTATAACTGGATCGGGTCTAAGTTGGGTGTTACACATCTGGCTCAGTGATCACTCGGGTTTCGTCAGAGTGTCGTGGAGTTCCCTAGCGGAGGCAGGACCTCTAGGCCTGGCCGGAGCTTTCGGGGAGTCCACGACACGATGGACTGGCACGAGTGAGCCCGAGAGCAGATTGCGGACTAGGAGCACCGAGGGCGTCGGGTCGCATCCAACGTGCAGACAGATGAGGTGTACCTACAGTCCTTCGCCTTGAAATATGGGGCGAGGGTCTATAGGGGCGCCCGACAATAGGTATACCTCAAAACTCAAACTTGTAAAATTCTTTGATTGACCTGAATTTAACATGATTTGGTGACTTGCAGGCAAACGTGACTGGACAGATCACATCGCTCCAAGCCCTGCTGCACTCCACTGTGCAGGACCGAGACGTGGCCAGGAGAGAGGCAGACCAGCTGGTAAGTACCTACTCAGACTTCGGTAACGTACCAGTTCGTTTAACTAAAAGATATTGACAAGTGTTTCATGTGCAGCGTGCAGAGTTGGCGAGGCTGAGGACGTCACAGGTGGGTGTGTCCTCGTCTCGAGCGGCAGTGGAGGACTCCCAGTCTGATCTTGCCGATCAGCTGGCGAGTGCCTTGAGGAGGGTAGGGGAGGCAAAGGTCGCACTGTAGGAGAGGCTAAGTGTGACTCTAACCTAATCATTTTTAATTAAAGATTGCATGATGACATAATTTGATACAGGTTGCGGAGTTGAGGACTGCCGACCAGATAGATATAGCGGTTACAGCGATGGCCCAGTGGCATCTTCAGGCAGAGGCGTCAACGGCGGAGGTGGCTCGGTGGCGCTTACGGAAAGGCGTCAACGCGTTCGGAAAGGCGGACGCGATTCCAAGTCGCGACGAGCATCTTGGGAGCGACTAGGCCAAGAGGACCTTATCACGGCGGCCGTAAGCGACCCGACAAGGAGTTTGTTTATTTTATTTATGGAAAATGCCCAATATGATTTTAAGAATGCGTCGGCCATAGGCGACGCAATTCTAATGTCGATTTTGGCAAGTTTTTATAAATAAAATATAGAAATCCCTTAACACGTCCTGCTGTCCGGACGCATTTCAAATCAGAGACGTGTTGGACCTAGCCGATGCGATTAAGCCCTAGGCCCCAAAAGTCGTCGCACTCAAGCGCCCGGACTTCGGAATCACACGAAATCTCTGAATCGTGTCCGACCAGGCCGACGTGATTAGGTCCTAGGTCTGACATGCCAGACCCCGGAAGTCATCGCATTTATGGCCCACGTACCCAAAACGAAGTCGTGGCGGTCATCCACGACGTGATTCTGAACGTGGCCGCCATGCCGCAATCATCGCCCTTTATGTCAAATCAAGCGGCAAATGCGGCACTTCCTAATCGCGGCAGCCATTGTGGACGCGTTTCTTATCGCGGTCGGCCGAAGCGGATGTGATTCACTCTTATAGTCGTGTCCGCGGTAGCCGATGCGATTCAAGCGCCTGATGCCTATAAATATATCCCCGAGGGTCATTTGTAAGGGGGGTCCACTCACTGCGGTGAAGCCCTATCAGATTCCCACCTCGACCTCCGAGCCAGGGGGACCTTCTACTTCATGTCAATCCACGCCTTCCTTATTGGAGTTCGGAGCCGGCGTCTTCCTCCACACGTACCGGAGCGGGGCGAGGCAGAAGCTTCTTCCCCTTCCTCCTCCGTCCATCCAACCGGCAACGCCACCGCACCGTCCGACATTTGGGGAAGCACCCCCTCCCCTTTCCCTTTCTCTCTTTATTTACCTTCTCCGGGCCCCACGTGGCTCCCTTTTTACACACATGCATGCCATGCATACTCACACACACATACCTGTTTTTTTAGGGGTTTAAAAGCCACCACACGGTGAGTCGTTCCCCATGGCATCCATTCTTTTATTCCATTTTTTAGGATTGTATACTACACATGTGGCTAATCCCCTCCTCTTCTTTGTATTATTTCTCAGGGTAATCATCAACAGAAAGTGCCCTCTACCACGGCCAGCCGTGCTCGTAGAGGAAGAAAGGACCCACACCCCCCGCGCAGTCTCCCCATGCTCCAACAGGTATTCTCCATGATCACTTCTTCCACTCGCACCCCTCGCTGTGCATCCCTCCATTCGGCACCCTCGCGTGCTTGGCGATCACGATCCACCCCACCCCGATCGCATACCTCTTTGTACGCGTCGTCGAACCCCTCGGCAGTGTCTACAAATTGGCGATCACGGTGGGACTCTTTTTGCATTTTCCTTTTGATTACCCCCTCCTTCGTGCCCCACGTGGCACTCTTCTCTTCATTTATTTTATACTCTACAAAGCATGCTGTGTGTTTAATTTTATTCCCTTTTTTACACATCTCTCGCTTTCCTGCCTTTTTCTGTCCTCGGGTGGCTGTTGGAATCGCGTCCAACACAGAGGACGCGTTTATAACGCGTCCACTGAACCGGACGTGTTTCGTTTTGTTGTTGCAGCGGCCAAAGCCGATGTGTTACTTTCTTCGTGTCGCAGCGGCTAAGCCTCACGCATCACCTTGTCGCGGCGGCTAAGGCCGACGCATCCCTGTCACAGCGGCCTGAGCCGACGTGTCTCTGTTGTCGCGGCGGCTAATTTCGACGTGTCTTTGTACATCTTATTTTTTATTTCCTATACATTTTCCCTGTTTACTGCTTTCCGTTTTGTTCCCGGGTGTCTGTTTGGAATCGCATCCCAAACAGAGGACACGATTCACTGTTTGGTAACGCGTCCGCCTAATCGGACGCGTTTAGCTTCTTGTCGCGACAGCAAAGGCCGACGCGTCTCTGCCAGCAGTCTGTCCATAGGGACTAGGCATGGCGCTGACAGCCTTCTGGGGCTCTCAGTTCCGCGTCCAGGTGACTGGATGCGATTACCGAGTCACAGCGCCTGTACCCGCCGCGATTCAGCCCGCTGATAGAAACATGCCCCTTCGGCCATTTTTGCTATAAACTGCTGCATACAGGGCATTCTGCATCGGTTGGGGGACCTCCTTCCCTCATATCTTAGGCTCCACACACCCTTCCGGTGATGGCTAGCTCTCTATTGGGCATTCCGTCTTTTTGGACTAGCGAACCTTCTCCCTGAACCCTGTAAAACTCCGTACCCAGTGAATTCCCTCACGGCAGACCGAGCTGGCGGTACCCCTCTGTTGACCTGAGTTTAATATCCCATTGCGTGGTGAGAGGTGATTCTAGTTGTGCCCGAAGTTCGATACTCTACCCAATTAGGATCTCACTTGGAGTGACACAATATTTTTCAATCCATTTAATTAGTTGTGAAACACCTAAAAACAAGCGCTAAGCATCATAACTTGTTTGAACTATATCATTGATTGATTAATCTTTGTTCAACCTGCTTATTTGCTTGCTTGTTTAAAATGGACCCACATCATCATGCTAATTTTTATATGGACTATGAGGATAGTGTCAAGTCTCCATCTTTTCAGTCCCATGTCCGTCCATCTCACCACCGTGAGGGGGATACTTCTACTTCCTATGGTTACGTACGCACACCGCGCACTAACCAATTTGGCGTCCCTCACATTTACCCCCAATCAGAACCCGGCAAGAGCCTTCCCCCCACCAAGATCCCAAAGTGTAGACTGTCCTGCATGCCCTGGATAACCTCACCCATCAACAACTAAATTTCATCCAATCTTTAGTTGAGGGTGTGACTCCCTCTCCCTCTCCTTCTCCCAGTCACCCACCTTTGTACATTCCGATGACTTCGCCACATACCCCTGTACATTCTCCATCACCTCGGCCCCATGGCCATTTGCACTCCCGTGCTCCGGTCCGTATGGACCGCCCCTTGAGAAGCACCTTCTATTTCGCCAGCACCATTGGCAACCGAACCCGAGAAAATCTTCCCCTTCATACCCATCATGCCTCCACTGGCCATACAACCTCCCATTTCACCCACCATATCCACCCCCATCCAACGGAGCGGGTGCACCCCTGCAAGGAGCAACAAGTGTCAGCAGAAGGAAGTCTTGGGACCGGGCATGCTTTTCAAAATCCAAGATTTTATTCCTCGCATGCCGGTCATTGTTTCCATACTGGGCACACTTACCGAGAGGAAGTCCTCCCCTCCAATCATGGCCGTGAAGAGGCCTTCTAATCATATGTCACTCATACCCGTTGCCAACCGGGTTCATTTTAAAATACTCATAGGGAATCAAACCCTCCAAGCTCTCATGACCCCTCACACCATTATTGTGAACCTTCCCACTCTAGTGAAGGGGTCAACTCTCCATATTGTGCTCACGCATTCCAAGGCCAAATCCTTGGCACAATCTATCACTCAAGGGGTCGTGCCCCCTCCCGTATCACACGCTATACAATCTTTGAGCACGGTCCCCTCATTGTTGCTTCCAACTCTACCAGTGGAACTCCCCACCCTTTCATTCAACTACATTCCAAGGGAGTTACCGCTATTTGTTGAAACCCCGACGGAAGTCAACAATCCAATCATTGAGAGCTGTTCAATCCCTGTGAGAAGGGCTAGACCATCTGCCCGCTGGGCAAAATTTATGAGAAGGTACCTGAGGGTCAAAAGGCCAATTCCCAAGCGGAAGCCTAAATGCCGGGTAAGGCAAAAGACCAAGGGGCCTCCATCTTTTCCGTTCCCTTTTCAATCATCTTTTGTGCTCCCCAGCACCTACCTGTGGGTTCTCCACATTCCCTCCCCATGGGAGGCATTTTATTTTCATCTTTTTTATGATTCATTTTCTTATACTGGGCATCGTGCCCCCTTTTGTACTCCTTACTCTCCCTTCCGTACCCCACGCGGCACAACTCCTTCCTGTGTCCCACGTGGCACAACTCCCTTTCGTGCCCCACGTGGCACAACTCCCTCTCGTGCCCCATGCGGCACATCTCCATCTTGCGCCCCACGCGGCGCACCTCCCTATTTGGCCCCTCGCGGCCCACTTTTTCCTTTCTCTTCTCCGGCCCCGCCGGATTCCTTTCTTCTTTTCGGGCATCACGCCCTCCTTCTTCTGCAAATCCCTCCGGCCCCGCCGGAGTCTCCAAAGTCTTTTCGCAATTCTCTCCTGTCCATTTTCAATCAGGTCATCCGACCTTTCTCCCATTGTTTTTGGGGCTTTAGTCCCAATGTATTTTTCTAATTTCCAAATAAAAATGTAAATTCTTCTAGACCTCTGAGTCTCGCCCCGACAAAGGGCATTCGTCCTCCTTCACTGTCCAAATTCTTATTAAAAAACCCAACAAAAATCCATAAAAAGATGAATATCCAACATTGCCATGCTATCGCAGCATTCCTGTTATGAGGATTCCAATAAGGAGTCCAAGATTCCCTCCCGGGTCATTAAGGTTTGCCCTTGACATGGGCAGTTTACACACTTCACGACACCCTAAGCTAATTGCTCCCGGTAGACACCGTCGCTGTCATAGCCTGAAAGGCACCAATGTCTATTTCTCTTCTTATTTGGCCGAAATATGGGTAGTAGAGGTAGTCTGGGCAAGTAACCAACCCAAAGCACTCCGTCGTAAGAGAATGTCTCCAAAATGGGTAAATCAAATGACCAAAAAAAACCAAGTCAAAATGCATGTCAAGAGCAGCAAAGTCCCCGCAGAGATCCAAACAGACCTGGATGTATGCATGCAAAATAAAAAATCAATCAATCATAATAGGGCATGGCAAAGAGTGGCAAAGTCCCCGCAGAGATCCAAATGGACCCGGTCGTATGCATGTCCCTACAATCAAATAGTCATCACTCAAGATTCTAAAATAATTCAAAATCCCCAGTGCTTAATGAGACTGAACCTTCTGACGGTCGTGCCAGGGAAGGCAGTCAAGCCCAACTCCTCGAACACCCATATCAAGCTTATCTCCAAGTTTTCTTCCCTTCTTCCTGTCAGACCCAGTCGCCTTTTCAGGCATGGCTTTGGCGGTGCCACCGTCAACCAAGTGCAATCAGCCTGTGGGCGCCATGTTAAAACGCACGCCCTACTCTGAGCACTCCTTAATGAAACATGAGGTAACAAAGACCCCTCGCCAGTCAATTTTTATAACTCTAACGCCGCCATGGCATGACAATGTTTCAAAATCACAAAAAAATCAAATATTTCTAGAAATTCCAAAAAAATCGAATATTCCCAAAATCCACAAAAGAAAATCGAATACTTCCAAAATAAAAAAATCAAATACTTTCAAAAACCAATAAAAAAATCCAAATATTTTCAAAACCCATAAAAATCAAGTACTTTCAAAACCAACAAAAAATTCAAATTCTTAAAATCTCCATAAAATTCAAATACCCCCAAAAATCCATAAAAATTTAAATATTTCCAAAAATCCACAAAAAATTGAATATTTTCAAAACTCTAAAAAAATCAAGATGGTATTGCACAAGGTAAGCACATTGCCTCTTGTCTGCGTCAGATCGATGCAATTCTTCCCCTTCATGGGTTCCTCCTATCTTGAACTCCAAACTCTTATTCAAAAACACTTATCCAAAAACACTTATCCTTATGGTTAAAACAAACAAATTGAGTGTGCCACATCGGTTGTTGACTACTTTAGCATGCTCCTTGAATGAATGTTGTTTTTCCATGATATGTGTTATTCTGGGTTAACGAAGCTTTGAGTGCAGGATTCGAGCCACCTCATCTGGCGCAACATCAGGCGGCTGCTGCCCCCACCATCAAGTTATCTATAAGTATACTCTTAGAGCATACCAAGGACCTTGTGGCTCTGAGGAATCTGGGATTTGAGTTCCCCTCTATAAAAAATAATGATTATCCCAGAGGATCCTTAGCCTCACGGATAGGCCGTTACGCTTGGCATGTGAGGACGATGGACCCATGCATACCCCCCGGTCCTGACTCAACGCCATCGTAGCAATATTATCCTTAGTTATTTCCTACTCCTCTTAACTTGTTTTTCTTTTAGCCCAGCATACATGCATATTGAAATCACAGTGGAAATCCACTCTTGCAATGCAATTTGAGGGCCATCCGCGCCCCAAATTCAAAAGCAATTTGAAATATTCCACTCCGGGTCGAATATCCAACTCCCTTTGATGTTGCCTCCGGGCTGATTTCCTTAGAACCCCTTGTTTGGACTTATCCTTTTTATTTTTCGCCTTTACTCCCAGAGATCCACCTGAGGCAGTGGCAGACGCCCCCGATGGTGAAACCTAACGGATTATGTCCTTAGGTACTTCCCCTTCGCTGGAAGTTGATCTCTCCTTCTCTCCCCAAGATCCACCTACAGCAGTGGCAGATGCCCCCAATGGTGAAACCTAACGGATTGTGTCCTTAGGTACTTCCCCGATGTTGGAAGTTGATATTTTCTTTCCTTTTGTGCCCCACGTGGCACCTTTCCTTTCTTATCCCTTCCCTTTGTCCAAACATCTGTTTCTTTAGATCTTCTTCCTGGTGGTGACTTCCTTGGGTGTTGGTGAAAGACTCTTATCAGGTGGTGGTCACCCAATGACTACGCCTGTCTATTTTTCACCTTGGCGTATACTTTTCAGTCCGCTCCCGCTACACTCTATTTCGCTACGCTTAATTTCTTTTCATTTCATTACACTCCATTTCACTCCGTTGCACTCCACTTCGTGTCCCTCCGCTTCGCTCCTCTACAAAGCAGACGCCAAGGCGTGGCAGTTGTAGACACGTGAATTTGGCTCCATTGCGGGCAAATTTCATGTTGCGCCATAATGCCACAAATGGCCCTCATTTTGCCTCGCAAGAGTGTTTTTCCCATCATTTCGGATCTCACCCATCCTCCCTCGGTGCTTCCCCCTATTCTCGGGGTCTATTTAATGGCATAGGCATTGTTTTCATGTCGCACGCCCCTCCGAGGAGCGTTAATCATGTTGCAACGGTCTAGGGGCCACGTCCTTAAACGCGTCCAGAAAGGCGGATGCGATTCCAAGTCACGACGGGTATCTTGGGCGCGACTAGGCTGAGAGAACCTTATCGGGGCGGCCGTAAGCGACACGACAAGGAGTTTGTTTATTTTATTTATGGAAAATGCCCAATACGATTTTACGAACACGTCGGCCATAGGCGACGCGATTCTAATGTAGGTTTTGGCAAGTTTTTATAAATAAAATATAGAAATCCCTTAACGTGTTCTGCTGTCTGGACACGTTTCAAATCAGAGATGCGTCGGACCTAGCCGATGCGATTAGGCCCTAGGCCCCAAAAGTCATCGCATTCAAGAGCCCAGACTTCGGAATCACATGAAATCTCTGAATCACGTCCGACCAGGCCAACGCGATTAGGTCCTAGGCCTGACACGCCAGACCCCGGAAGTCGTCGCATTTATGGCCTACGTACCCAAAATGAAGTCACGACAGTCATCCCCGACGTGATTCTGAACGTGGCCGCCATGCCGCAATCATCGCTCTTTATGTCAAATCAAGCGGCAAATGCGGCACTTCCTAATTGCGGCAGCCATTGCGGACGCGTTTCTTATCAGGACGGACGCGATTCACTCTTATAGTCGCATCCGCTGTAGCCGTCGCGATTCAAGCGTCTGATGCTTATAAATAGACCCCCGATGGTCATTTGTAAGGGGGGTCCACTCACTACGGCGAAGCCCTGTCGGATTCCCGCCTCGATCTCTGAGCCAGGGGGACCTTCTACTTCACGCCGATCCATGCCTTCCTCCTCATAGTTTGGAGTCGACGTCTTCCTCCACACGTACCGGAGCGGGGCGAGGCGAAAGCTTCTTCCCCTTCCTCCTCCGTCCATCCAACCGGAAATGCCGCCGTGCCATCTGACATTTGGGGAAGCACCCCCTCCCCTTTCCCTTTCTCTCTTTATTTACCTTCTCCGGGCCTCACGTAGCTCCCTTTTTACACACACACATGCATGCATACACACACACACACACATACCTATTTTTTTAGGGGTTTAAAAGCCACCACACGAGTCGTTCCCCATGCCATCCATTCTTTTATTCCAGTTTTTTAGGATTGTATACTACACATGTGGCTAATCCCCTCCTCTTCTTTGTATTATTTTTCAAGGTAATCATCAACGGAAAGCGCCCTCTACCACGGCCGGCCGTGCTCGTAGAGGAAGAAAGGACCCATATCCCCCATGCAGTCTCCCCACGCTCCAACAGGTATTCTCCGCGATCACTTCTTCCACCTGCACCCCTCGCCGTGCATCCCTCCATTCGGCACCCTCGCGTGCCTAGCGATCACGATCCACCCCACCTCGATCGCATCCCTCTTTGTACGCGTCGTCGAACCCCTCGGCAGTGTCTATAGGCGGTGACCCAGGTGGGGGTGCTGTCGAGGGAGCTGGCGACGCTGCGGGTGCAGGGGTCATCAGTAGACCAGGCAGATTGTCTCGTCTGCACGCCAAAACGTCTGCGCAGTAGTAGATCCACATCGACGAGCTCCGGAGTTTGGTGATGGCGATTGGCCAGAGCCATAGCCGGAGCAGGAGCCAGAGCAGAGCAAGCGGCACCTCCATGAGATAGTAATTGGCAAGTTCCTCCAGCTGTTGGAGGAACGAGGAGGAGGAGAGGCACCGGGAGGGCGAGATGAGCACCCAGAGTGTTAGGTGTGGTGGTGACATGCCACCACCACCTGAGAGGCCTAAGGGATCTGGGAAGAGTGGCGATGGACAGTGAGAAGCTTGTGAGCCACCTCACCTTATCTTGTACATGATGTTTATATTTAGTGGATCTTTGATTTTGTGTCAGTGTTTATGAACGTTTGAATGGTTTGTGATTGACACGAGTGGGAAATGATACCCGAGAGAGAGAGAAAACCGAGTACATCATTGCGCTGCTCAAAACATCATGTTCTTGCACACTTAGCAAAAGAAATTACATTTGCTCTTTGGCTCAGCCCCTTGCATTAAGCAAAGATTGACTTTAACTTCATAATGGTCAAGGGGCTGAGCCTTATTAAATAGGCAAAAATAGAAAGTAACAATGCATGCTAAAAAAATGATATGTACATCTTTTTTTTTGAGTTTTTCTTCTTTTTTTTGGGGGGGGGGGGGTTTAAATTTTTTCGATTTTGGGATTTTCTAATTTTTTTTTATATTTTTAGGTTTTTTTTTTCTCTAGCAGCACCCTCTATATTTAAGCGATTAGTTATAAACCTCATCTCCCATTTCTTGTTGCCAGACACCCCCTAAGTGCAATGTGCATTTGTTCTTAGCCTCCCATTTGGCTAATTGTCCCTAGTCATTAGTTTTCCTATACAAACCAGGTGTGGGAGTGTTACGGTCATTAGTGGGGATAGGAAGACACAAGGGGGTAAGACTTAGCATTGGTGCTCGGGATGTTGGTTTGTTTGACTCGTTAGGGTGTATCTCATATGGATTTCGTCTGTTGTCCAGAGACTTTGTGGTCATTGATTTTGTTTGGGGCATGCGTACGACCGAGCTCATTTTCATTCTGCAGGAACTTTGCCACTCTTTGCCATGTCCCTATCCTTCATTTTGACTCATTTGCTTTTATGTATTTTTGTCATTTCTTCTTTTCTTTTTTGAAAATTTGAATTGACCATCTCTATTTGAGATTTCATTCACACATGATCTACCCCCTTCTCTGTCTTCAAACCGGCGATCCTTTTTCCCCTATGCCTTTTCTGAGTAAGAGGAGAATATGCCTTCACTTTCCCTACACAAGGGCTAAGCAGGAACACCTTTGTCTAAGGAGAGTCGACCGTGGGTTGCTGTGTTGTGTGTGTTAGCTGGACGTAGGAGTTATTTGACAACCATAAAAGGATACGAGACCCAAAACTGTTGGTACTCCTTTGCAAGGTAGTGCCGTTGTAGCAAATCTTTTATTAAGGGTAGAATATTTTAAGATACAAACCATTCCATGGGTGAGAGAGCTCCTCACCATCGGCATTCACTAGCCTATAAGCGTTCCCAGGATACACTTCCTTGACGACATATGGACCTTCCCAATTAGCTTGCAATTTGGACCTAGGACCTCCAGGTTTTATGAAAATTTACTTCAAAACCATGTCTCCTTCTTGAAATTTGCATTTAATCACTTTCTTTTGAAAAGATCTTCAAAGTCTATTTTGATATGAAAGTACATGATCAACTGCGGCCAGACATCGTTCATCTAGGAGTTCTAGCTATGTAAGTAACGCCTCTCAATGTTCATCGATATTAAGTTCTTTGTCTACCTGTACCCTTAGCGAAGGAATGAGTATCTCATATGGACATACCACCCCCATCCCATAAGTGAGTAAAAAAGGAGTCTGCCCTGTAGGCATGTGGAAGGAGGTACAGTAGGCCCATAGAGCCTCAATCAATTTCTCAGGCCAATCAGCAAATTTTGAGACTCACAAGTTTTCTTTAAAATTTTCAAAGTGTTTTGTTTGTGGCTTCGGCTTGATCGTTGCCCTGTAGATAGTACAGAGACGAATGATGCAGAGAAATGTTGAATTTCTTACATAAGTCTTGACGCTCTTGAGATATGAACTGAGGTCCATTCTCGGTGACGATGCCACTTGGCACTCCAAACTGTGAGATGATGTTCTTTATGATAAATCGACACACGGTTGATCCTTTGATTTCAACAAATGCTTCAGCTTCGGCCAACTTAGTGAAGTAATCAGTAGCAGTGAGGATGAATGATTTTTCTTTGATTTGGGCATTAGGATCACCAAAATGTTCAATGATATCAAAGGCCCCACATGGAGAAAATCCAAGGGGATGATAGTGGATGTAGAGAGGAAGATGGAGCATGGATCTTGTCGGCATGGAGCTGAAATTTTACACACCTATGAACGTAGATGGCACAATCTTCTTCTAAGGTTGGCCAGTAATAGCCCTGCCTAAGGATTTTCTTAGCTATCATCTGGCTATTCACATGCCCTCCACACTCACTGGAGTGGGGCTCCTTCCACTACTTTCCAAGCTTCTTCGTCAGGCAAGCATCTGAGGAGCATCCCGTTTAGAGCGTGTCTGTATAGGACTTCTCCAACAATGGTATATCTTAACGCGGCCCTACGGATGGCTCTCCTATCTTCGGATTCAGCTTCTTCTGGGAAGGTACCGTCTTTGCAATATTGTTCAATCTCATGGTACCATGGCCTTTCTTCTTCCATTATCTCTCCAAGATCCATGAGCATAACTTCCTTCGCTTCTCTTCTCTCTACCTTCACAATTAATGAGTCTCTGAGGCTGTCGAACCAAGGATCTTGAGTGGATGGTGCTTCTAACCTCTGGACAATGATAGTCTCAGCGCTCTGGCTGAGAGGGAAGAAGAGGGATGAGGCCAAAGATGCCAAGGCATCAGCCAAGATATTCTGAGAGCAAGGAGTGTGAATGTAGATGAGTTTGTTGAATTCTTAGCTAGGAGTGTGACTAAGTCTTGATAAGGCTTGAGTTTAGGGTCACGAGTGCGGTAAGTAGAAAGGACCTACCGAAGAACGAGCTGAGAATCTCCTATGATCTTGAGTTGACATGTGCCTAAGAGATGGGCACGTTTGAGACCAGCTACGAGAGCCTCATACTCAAAAATGTTGTTGGTGGCAGGGAACTGGAGTTGATATGCCAATGGAATGATGATTCCTTCTAGGGTGAGCAAAACAGCACCTATTCCCCATCCCCTAGAATTCAGAGCTCCATCGAAATGAAGCGACCAGAAGGAATCACGAGCGATGAGTGACAGGTTTTCATCAGGAAATTCTTCTTGGACCGTGTCACTATGAGGAAGAGGAAGGTGAGCAAGGTTATCGGCAATAGCATACCCCTTTATAGCCTTCTGAACCACAAAGGTGATGTCGAACTGAGACAGGAAGCTTTGCCAACGTGCCAACCTATCGGCTGTAATCACAGGGATTGGCTTCCCCTCGACACGGACATGGATATCAAATATGATAGCATAGGAAAAAGGATGTGATCGCCACCTAGATAAGTTGCCTAATGATATGGAAAGACAATGGCTAACTTAAACTAGGAAAAAAGAAGAGAACAGGAAACTGACCTGGTTTCGCGGTCGTCATGGCCGCCGCGTCTCTAGTATCGCGTCAGTGGAAATCGACGCGTCTATGTCGCGTCACCCCAGGCCGTCGCGTTCTCTGAATGCGGGAGAATTGATGTTGTGACCTTCTTCTAGTCCTCCAGCCGGCCAGAGCACCAGAGCTTCTCGTAGATTTTGCTTGCTTGCCTGTCAATCAAAAGAAAACACAAAGAAAAGACCCTATTAGAACATGTAAAGTGTAGTATCTATTCTAAAAGACGAAATGAGATGGGAGATCATGGTGGGAACGCACCTGGGGTGGTTTTAAACCCCTATGGGTGTGGGAAAACGTGGGTGGATGGTGGATATGCTCTATTTAAAAAGGATATAAAAATGCATGTAGAAATAGAAAAGAGGAAGGGGAAAGGGAATGAGCCCCATTAGGGCGACTTCCTGGCGTGGATGCAGCTCCGATGATATGCAAAGAGGTTCAGGAGATTGCTAGAGTCACCCTCTTCACGTTCCTTGCTCCATTGATGGTGAAATGAGTGAGTTGTGAGGAGTGGAATGTGAAGGGAATGAGTGGCTGCGTGGCTAAGCCCAGCTCAGAGGAAATTTTGGCAGCCCTTCGGGGTGATCATGAGGCTCTCTTCGTCCATGAGGAGGAGCCCTCCTTATATAGAGCTTGGAGTGAGAAAATTAGGTATTATCTCCTTAAAAGGGTTTAGAAATTAAAAATGGGGGATAAAGCTCTATCAAAATCGGGTGTAGAGTCCTTAGGGGAGCTTAGGAGAGTCCCTAGGGCCAAGGATCCGTCCAAGAGGTTGGGATAACCCTCTTAGACCAAGTCAAAGTGCATGGGAGGATAAATAGGGTGTGGTTACGGAGGCCAGAGATCTCGGACATTGTCGCGTCAGATCGTAGGGTCGCGACTAGAGACGCGACGGTGCGGGGGACGCGACAGCATTGCCCACGTGCATGGATAATGCATGGGCTGTCGCGGCGGCCCAACCCGTCGCGACTATAGTCGCGGCGCCACGATGCGTCGCGACAAGGAACCCGAATTATCTTGGATTATTCTCTCTAACCACATGATAAAATAGGAGTCATATTCCTCTAGGGACTCTCAAATGATTGATTTCAGGATTTCAAGGTATTTTCAATGGATTGATGGGCTCAAATCAATGCAAATGATGGGCTCAAGGTGAGTGACCAATTAGAGGCGCACTAAGGTAGCAAGAAATGTGGTTCAACCCATTAGTCATAATCGGGTGTCTACAGATTGCCCCTCCTTGGCTTCTACTTTGCAGGGAGCGAAGTGGAAATGGCGTGGAGATGTCATGAAGTGACGTGGAACGGAGATGACGCGGAGTGGACTGAAAAGTGGAGGCCAAGGTGAAGAGACACCGATGTTAACTAACAGGCAATTGGAATCCTTGTGAAAGCCCCGAGTCGGTTGTTCGAGTAGAATGCAAAGAAGAGCACAAGTCTGGACGAGGGAGAGAAAAGAGAAAAGAGGACGATGAACCCCTCGATTGAGAGGTACCCTAGCCGATTGGCCTGCGGGTTTCGTTTTGGAAGGACATGTGCGTGCCAGGCAGGTAACTCATGACTCTGTCCTGGGAGCGGTTCGCAACCAAAACAGATCAAAGAAAAAAAGGAAAGTTTGGATAAGGAATCCAGATAGGGAAATTCTTGTCAAACTGACGGAAACAACTCACTCGGAGGCAAACCTTCCGATTCGGAGTGGAATTGGATTTCTTGTTTGGAATTTGAAGGATGATTGGGCACTCAACAAGAGCTCATCAATGGTCAAGAATGAGTCAGGAAAGCTCAAAGTCCTACATGATGCATGCTGGGCTAAAGTAAAAGAAATCATCAAAACGAATGCAAAGAAAAAGGAAAAATAGAAAATATATCAAGGATAATATTGCTAAGCCAAATAAGAACGGGTCAAGAGACTACCTACAACCGCAGTGCAGGCCTGAATCCATCGTCCCCGAACTTAAGCAACTCAGCGGCCTGTCCAACGATTAACAATGTGCACCTAGATTATCATTGTTTTTGGTAAAGGGGAACTCAAATCCCAGAACACATTGAGAACCGCCGGTCCTTGAAATGATAATAGATAGGATATCATATAGTAATGCCGGGAGTAGGGAAGAAATACAATACCTAACTTACCTGTGACGAAGTCTCCTTTTTTTTGATTTTTTGAATTTCTGATTTCTTTTTTAGGAAGAACAGACACACAAGGAATGAGCACAACAATTACAATAATCAAGCAACATATATATACACAGCTCAGAGATGAAACTAGCCCTCGGGTAGAGAGGCGACACTCTGGAAGACCGCGACCATGTCGCGTCGCAGCGCCCTGTCGCGACAAGGTCGCGTCAGATCGCGGCGTCGCGACTCGGACAGAGCCCGAAAAGACCAAAAAATCGGAGTTCACCCTTATCCTAAGACACCCAGACTAACATAGGACTCCTAAACCTCTTCTAACCTTATCCTAACACCTAGTTTCGGGATTAGAGTGGGTTTCTAACTCTTAGGACTCTATAAATAGAGGGTTAGGGGGGCTAATCCCGCAGCTAAACCCCAGGCATCCTCTGCTCCCAAATTCAAGCTCTTCTTCTCTTGCAACCATGAAGAGGAATTATTCGGCGTTTGCAGAAGATATCCCCGCTTACTCCGGCCCAAAAGCTGCTAGAGAGACGCATGCCGATCTGAAGCAACTCTCCGCCATCCCGGGGCACATCTACACGCACCCGGAGCTTCAAGTAAGTGGCCTTTTCTTCTGAGATTCTGCATTTTCTGCATGCTCTTTTTTTTTACTCTGTTTTGCTCTGTTTCGCTCTGTTTTGCTCCGTTTTGTTCTTCTCTTTTCTCCTCTTTCCTTCCGTTCTTCATGCTCTTCTTCTATCTCAGATCCTCCCCGGCCAACGGCGATTCTCAAAGATGCCATGGCTGGTACCCATGCTCGAATTATTGCCGCCCACGTCTATTAGCCACTTGAAGGAGTGGGGGCTGTCCACCATCTTTGTACTAGCCAAAAACTACAACAAGTTGGTGCATGTGTGGGAGAGTGTCACAGCCATGGTGGAGCTATGGCACCCACAGACCAACTCGTTCATCTTCCCTGAATTCGAGGCGACGATCCTCCTGGAAGAGTTGGAAATCATGCTCGGCCTCCCACGCTATCAAAGGGGCGAAGAGTGGCCCTCTCCTACACCGTAGAGCAGATCAACTCCTGGAGCATTCTGGCGTACATTACCACAAAGAAGAACGATCTCTACTCCATGACCAGTGGTATGCATGTTCACCTCCTCCCAATCGCTCAAGGATTATTTCCCAGTGTAAGCGAAAGACCACGAACTACACCGCCATCGCCAAGGCAGCCGCCATATGCATTTGCGGCGTCATACTCTTCCGGAAGCCGACGGTGCCATCTCCTTTGGCAATCTTAGCATCATTGACTCCATCTCCGAAGGTATGAAAATTGGGCAAGCCGTCCTGGGTTTTCTATATGCTGGCCTGACCTCTGCAGCACTCGGGGGTCCCTTCTACGGATCGGTCATCGCCCTTGAACTATGGATGGGGATGCATATCCATTTCCCGGCGGTGGAGGACCTGACCATGGAATGCAAGACAATGTTGAATCACCCACTGGCGTATGTGGGCGGACGGCTTCACATGAGCCCTCGGGCATGGTGCAAAACAGCTCAAGTGAAGGGCATACATGCATGGCGCCAATACCTCCGAAGTCTGACCGTGGCGGATTTTGACATGCGCCCACGATTCATGCACGGCCGGACAATTCACCTTCCTCAACGTACCGGGCTTGCCTTGAGGCTGCTGGGCAACGGGGCGCTAGTTTCCTACAACCCGGATCGCTGCCATCTCCAATGCGGTGCGGCTCGCACGGTGGTTCCACTTCTATCACACTTCCCACCTATCCAAGAGAGGAAGAGGGGCGATGCACAGGACGAGCGCGACATGCGCAGCGCGATCGTCCATTGGGAAGGATGCGCGACGAGCGCGATTCAGGCCGAGGTGGAAGAAGATGATGAAGCAATCGCGGAATACATTGAAGCTTTGAAGAAACTTTAGCCTGGGGGAAGGAACAATTGATTTGATTTGATTTGATTTGAATTGTAAGCCAGATGATAGTTAGGAAAGGATTTGAAAGTATTGTTTGATTGTTTAGAATGAATTAGAGCATGTAACAGACTTTGCATTTGAATGAAATAGAGTGAAATTTTATGCAAACGGAAGGGCTCTGTTGATGACGCGACAGCCAGGGGTGTCGCCTTTATGTCGCGGCCATGCGGGGTGTCGCGACACTGTCGCGGCAGCCCAGAGGGTCGCGACATGAATGCGACCGCCCGCTGCGTCGCGTCATGAACCGATCGATTAAAAAAAAACGGCCCCCCTTTCCTTTTTCCTTTCTGGTTTTCAAAAACCCAAAACCTTCAAACCTTCGAATCTTCCCCCAATCCCCTATTGCATTCCGACCTCCTTGCTAGCTAGACACCCACTCCAAGACAACCCTTATTGCAATGGAAGGAGGAAAGGACATCGGCGAGGGCTCATCGCGAAGGAAATGCCAAGCGGAGCGTCGGAGCTCACGACGGCGGATGGAGGAGCCTCCGGTCGAAGAGGAGGTGCCCGAGGTCGCGATGGGAGAGGAGGAGGACGAGGGATGGCTCCGATCGCAAATGTGGAAGAGGAACAGAAAAGGCGAGCGAAAGCCATGAAAACGGTAAGTGCCCCTCCTCAAACCTTGAATGGTAGTAGTGAGAGGCATACGGAGCCCCTAGAGGGCGAATGTAGGGCGAGAGACGCCCATGAAAACGAGGATCAAACAAAGAGGGCTCCGGCCGGTTTGAATCTGAGAAGAACGTCAGCGCGACCCGCCGCGACATGGTGTCGCGGCGGGGCGGGGCGTCGCGACAGTGTCGCGTCGTCGAGGGCCGACGCGACCTTATCGCGACCTAAGAAGGTGACGCGATAAGGTCGCGGTGGCCCGCACCGTCGCGACAAGGTCGCGGCTGCAAGAGCTGTCGCGACTCTGACCGAACACACAAATAAAACCTGAAATTGAACTTGAACGAATTTGCAGGGTGAAATGAGGGCTCGAGTGTCATGGACACTGGTGCTGGCTGCTTTCTTAGCTTTCCCCCTTTCCAGCGAGAGCGAGTAGAGGAGATGGGGTTCGGGCAGATTTTAGGATTGAGAGGATGAGGGTGGACCCGGCCCTCACCCAGGCCCTGCGGAGCAGGTGGGACACGGAGGCGAGTGCCTTCGCATTCCCATGGGGGCATATGATCCCTAGCTTGGAGGATGTGAGCCGGATCACAGGGCTTAGAGTCTATGGGGGCAGTGAGCGGCTACACCTATCCCTGCTATCATGACTTAGCTGAGCGCCTCCTAGACCTCCCAGTAGAGCGTAGGTCCTCTCTAGTGCCCAGGGTAGCCTTGCAGGAGAGTCTAGGTCTGTTTGAGCGGGGAAGAATGCAGGGGAGAGCGAGGATGAGTACCTGGCGAGGCTAGCTAGGGTCAGCCAGAGGGAGCTTGCGAGCGAGCCCGGGCCGCAGGCGGACCTGGACTTGCGCCGTTTTCTCGTTCTCTTTCTTGGTAGACTTTTGTTTGCCACGAGAGGCGACGCAGTCCACTGCCGCTTCCTGCCCTTGCTAGAGGACCTAGGTGAGGTAGGGGGGTATGCCTGGGGAGCAGCCTTCTTAGCGCACCAGTTCGATGGGTTGAGCGCCTCCGAGCGGCAGACGTCTACGAGCGGCTTCTACCCCTTCTTCAGGTACACCTTCTCTTCTAACTCTCTTAGATTTAAACTTCAATTTTGCTTAAACTGCCAACTAATTTGTCTTTTATCTTGCAGGTTTGGGCCTATCTACACCTCCCAGCCCTGAGGAGAGGGGATCTCACACGGCCGGCCTCGTGCCCATTGCACGCCGTTGGGACTCTCGTCGAGACACTCGCCACCTTGTCGACCAGTTGGAGCGCCTCCAGGAGGCAATTGACAGCTACCCTTATCTGGATGTAAGTACCCTTAATCCCGCCTTTTGAATTATTTGCTTGAAATGACTGATTACTTCTCTTTTGCAGGTGGTTTGGCAGCCATATCTGGGGGAGGGTGATGAGGGACAGCCTTGGTTGGTGCAGGCCCGCCCTACTTCGGTAGGTCGGTGTGGTTGCATGCACTAAACCTCGTGCTACCTCTGAACCTATTCCTGACCCAGCGCTCCTTGGGCCTCAGGCAGAGTGTCGTGGAGTTCCCCGTCCGGGACCGGTTTCGCCGGCCGGGTCGGAGCTTTCGGGGACTTCACGACACGACAGACTGGAGGGAGCGGGCGCGCGAGCAGATAGAAAACTGGGAGCGGAAAGGCAAGGGGGTCAGATCGGACGCGACCACTGACGATGCCTACCTCCAGGCGTACGCCTTGAAGTACGGAGGAAAGGTATACAAGAGCGCCCGACACCAGGTAGAACTTTCTAAACCACAGCTCAAAGAACTGGGATTTAATGATTAAACTGATGATTTGGCAATTCCTTGCAGGTGGACGTGACTGGTGAGATCGCATCGCTCCGAGCCTTGCTCCAGTCGGCGGTGCAAGATCGGGAGGCAGCCCAGAGGCAGACGACAGAGCTGGTAAGTACTGTGTTCACTTTCAGCCCCTTTGATTTAAGCAAAATTTTGAAACTGACATGCCTTTTGCGTGCAGCGGAGTGAGCTGGAGAGAGTGAGGGGTACCGGAGCAGGCGGTGCTTCCTCCTCTCGGAGCGCAGGGGGGTCTCCATCGCTCATGGAGGCTCGACTGGCAGGGGCAGTGCTGAGAGCTGAGGAGGCTCAAAGGCACTTGGAGGAGCGGGTAAGTTCATTTAAACACTTGAGTCGTTTATTTCCAAATGATGCTGATTGATTACTTGTTGTGCAGGAGAGAGACTTGGAGTTGGCTCACGAGCAAGCCATGACGTTGCAGAGCGAGAGGGACCAGCTGCGCGTCCGGGCGGAGGCGGCTGAGGCACAGGTGGCGGAGATGACCCGGGAGCTGGCGACGCTGCGGGTACAGAGGCCACCGGAGATCAGGAGGAGGTCACCGACTGCGTGCAGAGTTGCTAGCACAGCAGACGCTGGCGCGGAGCCTTCAGCAGATTGTGACGGATATCGGCCGTTCACGCAGCCGGAGCCGGAGCGGCGTGAGCGTCAGCAGGGCGACCGGCGCCTCCGTCGGACAGTATCTAGCGGGTTCCTCCAGCAGGCGGAGGAACGAGGAGGAGGAGCGGCACCGTCAGGGCGAGGGTAGCGCCATGATGGCAGAGGGGGTGGCGAGATGTTGCCACCTCCAGATAGGAGAGAGGGATCCGGGGAGAGTGGTGGTGGTCAGTGAGGAGTCTTGTGAGCCACCTCCCCTTTTATCTATGTACATTTTGTTCATACCTTAGTGCAGTTTTACTTTATGCCAATATTCATGATAATGAATGGTTTGTGATTGACACGAGTGAGAGGCGAGATTCAAACAAGCGAGAGAGAGAGTTCTGAGCGCGACGTCGTACTCTGCTTTTAAAATCCCTGTTCCTGCACACACTTAGAAGAACAAATTAGATCTGTTCTTAGGTTCGGCCCTTGCACAGAACAATAAAAGCTAACTCCGCAATTTGTCAAGGGGCCGAGCCTTATTAAATAGGCAAAAGACTATGAAAATAATGCATGCTAAAGAAAAGCAATATGTACACACCTTTTTTTTCTAAAACTATATATATTTTGTGATTTTGAGGATCTTTTGATTTTTTGGATTTTTGGAAATTTTTTATTTTTTTGGTTTTGGGGATCTTTTGATTTTTTTGGATTTTTTTTTTGGGTTTTGGGGATCTTTTGATTTTTTGGATTTTTGGAATTTTTGAAAACTTTTGATAGCAACACTTCTTAATGTTGAGCGATTAACCGTGAGCCTTACCTCTATCTCACTTTGGCGAGTAAGATTTATGTGCAACGCATATTCATATTAGGTCTGCTAAGCTTTCTTGCCCCTGTGACAACAATGTTCCAACACAGACCAAGCGCATGGATTCTCTGGTCATTTTAGGGAGGATAGGAAGAATATAAATGAGATAAGACTTAATCTTGGAGTCGGGGTTGCCGACTTGTAAGACTTGCAACAAAAAGCTACATGTGCTATTCATCTGTTGTCCAGGGACTTTAGGGCCACAGTATTTTCTCTTTTGTCTGGGGCATGCGCGTGCGACCGGGCTCAAGGGCGTCCCGCGGGGAACTGTACTGCCACTCTTAACATGCCCCTTCACTTTGTCATTTCGTCGCTTTTTTTGTGCTATATGCTTTCTTAGAACTGCCCGTCCCTCCTTGAGACTTCAAACACATGGTTTATACCGTTGCAGGTTTACAGGTTAGCCTTCCCCTTGCCCCTAGACCTTGTCCGAGTAGGGAGAGAATTGACCTCTTGTTTCCCTGAGCAAGGGCTAAGTGAGAACACTGTATATGAAGGGACAATGACCTTAGGCTACCATGTTGAGTACGTGATTGCACATAAATATTATTTCGTCAATATGAGAGGGAGCGAGACACTTGGCAAATGGCTACTTATTAATTGGTGTTGTTATCCAAAGACTTTGATCAGGGGTAGAATCTTTTAAGATATAATCCATTCCATGGATGAGAGAGTTCATCACCATCGGCATTAACTAACCTATATGCGTTTCCCGGGTACACTTCTTTAATGACGTACGGCCCTTCCCAGTTTGCAGACAATTTTGACCTTGGACCTCCAGGTTTTATGAAAATTCGCTTCAAAACCATGTCTCCTTCTTGAAATTTACGCTCAATCACTTTCTTTTGAAAAGACCTTGAGAGTCTGTTTTGATATGAAAGCACGTGATCGGCTGCAGCTAGACGCCGTTCGTCTAAGAGTTCTAGTTGTGTAAGTAACGCCTCCCGATGTTCATCGGGATTAAGTTCTTTGTCCAACTGAATTCTTAGCGAAGGGATGAGAATCTCGTGCGGACATACCGCTTCCATCCCATATGTAAGTGAGAAAGGGTTTGCCCGTAGGTGTGCGGATGGAGGTGCGGTAGGCCCACAGAGCCTCAATTAGCTTTTCTGGCCAATCAGCGAATTTATTAGACTCACAAGTTTTCTTCAAAATTTTAAAAGCGTTTTATTTGTGGCTTCGGCCTGGCCGTTGCCTGTGGATAATAAGGAGACGAATGATGCAAAGAAATATTGAACTTCTTACAGAGGTCTTGAAGGTCTTGTGATATGAACTGGGTCCATTGTCGGTGACGAGGCTGCCAGGTACTCAAAAACCGTGCAATGATGTTCTTCATGATGAACCTGCACACAGTCGAACCTTTGATTTCTGCAAATGCTTCTGCTTCGGCCCATTGGTGAAATACTCAGTAGCAGTGAGGATGAAGGATTTTTGTTTTATCTGAGCATTAGGATCACCAAGAGGCCCAATGATATCAAAGGCCCACATGGAGAAAGGCCAAGGAGAAGATAGTGGATGCAAAGAGGAAGACGGAGCATGAATTTTATCGGCATGGATTTGGCATCTGACACACCTACGGACGTAGGCGGCACAGTCTTCTTCTAAGGTTGGCCAGTAGTAGCCCTGCCTAAGGATCTTTTTGGCTAACATCTGACCATTCACATGCCCTCCGCATTCACCGGAGTGAGATCCTTCCACTATCTTCCAAGCCTCTTCATCGGTCACGCATCTGAGGAGCATTCCATTAGAGCGCGTCTGTAGAGAACTTCACCCACGAGGGTATACTTGCCGCTCTACGGATGGCTCGCCTATCTTCTACTTCAGCTTCTTCTGGGAAGGTACCGTCTCTGCAAAACTGCTCAATCTCATGGTACCACGGCCTCTCTTCTTCCATCAATTCCCCTAATTCAACAAGCAACAACTCCTTCGCTTCTTTCTTCTCTGCCTTCAACACTAGGGAGCTCCTAAGGTTTGAGAACCAAGGATCCTGAGTTGAGGGAGCTTCTAATCTCTGAACGGTGATAGTCTCAGCGCTACGGCTGAGAGGGAAGGAGAGAGACGAAGCTAACGATGCCAGAGCATCGGCCAGAATGTTTTGGGAGCGAGGAGTATGAATGTAGATGAGTTGACGGAATTGCTTGGCGAGGAGCGTGACCAGATCTTGATATGGCTTGAGTTGGGGTCACGAGTGCGATAGGTAGAGAGGACTTGCCGAAGAACGAGCTGAGAGTCTCCTATGATCTTAAGGTGACGGGCACCTAAAAGGTAGGCAAGCTTAAGACCGGCTAGGAGAGCCTCATACTCGGAGATGTTGTTGGTGGCGTAGAACTGGAGTTGATAAGCCAAAGGAATGGTGATCCCTTCTGGGGTGAGCAAGACTGCACCTATGCCCCGTCCCCTAGAATTGAGAGCTCCATCGAAATGGAGTGACCAGAAGGGATCGTGAGAGACAAGTGATAGGTTTTCATCGGGAATTCCTCCTGAACCGTATCACTATGAGGAAGAGGGAGGTGAGCAAGGTGCTCAGCAATGGCATACCCTTTTATTTTCTGAACAATAAAGGAGATATCAAACTGAGAGAGGAAACTTTGCCAGCGTGCCAATCTGTCGGCGAGGACTGGCTTCTCAAGGAGATACCTAATAGGGTCCATTCTAGAGATCAAACTCACCTTATGAGCTAGGAAGTAGTGCTTCAATTTCTGCACTACCCAAACTAGCGCTGCACAAGTTTTCTCCATTGTGGTGAGTTTGAGCTCGGAAGGATTGAATAGCCTAGATAGGTAGTAGACTGCCCTTTCTTTGCCGGATTCATCATGCTGAGCAAGGACAGCTCCTAGGGAGTCCTCAACAGTCGACAGATATAGGATTAGGGGTTTCCCAGGGATAGGCGCCTGAAGCACGGGCGGATTCATAAGGTAGCTCTTGAGCTCATCGAAGGCCTCTTGGCATTTATCATTCCATTCAAAACTGACTCCTCCTCTCAACAGTTCGTAGAAAGGACGACATCTTTGAGAGTGCTGAGATATGAATCTCCTTATGAACTGCAGCCGACCAATCAAACCTCGAAGTTCAGATATGTTCTTAGGAGGAGGCATCTCATTGATTGCCTTGGCCTTGTGTGGATCTATTTGAATCCCCCGCTTACTAACTATGAAGCCTAATAATTTCCTGAGGAAACTCCAAATACGCACTTCTTTGGATTCATCTTCAATTGATACTCTTGTGCGCGACGGAAAACTTTGGCAAGCACGGAGGAATGCTCTTTCGGGTCCGCGACTTCACCACGATATCATCCACGTAAACCTCAACATCAATATGTATCATGTCGTGGAAGATAGCTAACATTGCTCTTTGATAAGTGGCGCCGGCATTCTTTAGTCCAAACGGCATGACCACATAGCAATATGTTCCCCATGGGGTGGTGAAGGAGGTCTTCTCTTGATCCTCCGGGGCTAGACGAATTTGATTATAGCCGGAGTACCCATCCATGAACGATAGAGTTTCGAACCCTGCTGTATTATCGATCAAAACATCCAAATGAGGTAGCGGGAAATCGTCCTTAGGACATGCCTTATTCAAATCCCGGAAATCTATGCAGATGCGCACTCTTCCGTCTTTCTTCATCACCGGGACGATGTTTGCCACCCACAAAGGATAGAGGACTACACGGATAAACTTGGCTTTGTGTAGCTTATCAATCTCCTCTTTCATCTTTAAAGCGATGTGGGGGAGGAACCTCCTTAGCTTCTGTTTAACGGCAACTGCCCCTGGCTTCAAAATTAACCTATGCTCCACCAAATCGGGGTCAATGCCAGGCATGTCATCATAGGACCAGGCAAATGAATCCTTGAACTCCCTTAACATTTCTATGAGTCTTCTTCTTCGCGGTTCCGAGGAATAGGTACGAGACCAGAAGCTATGGTTAAGAGCCTGGGGTCCTCTTGCGTTCCCACATTTCCTCTTTAGTAGGTTCGTCGACTGCTGAGGTAGGTTCATCGAATCTCCTCATACCACTAGCAGCCTCAGCAGCATCCTCTATCTCAACACCATTCTCATCTAATGGGTCTCTTCGGCTACGATTCATATATCCCAAAGCCGTCGTCTAGCCTTCCTCTATCGGCATCTCCTCTAAGTCCAGAACTACCGCTTCTTTGATGAACTCTTTGACAGCTAGAAGAGCGCCACATCTATGGACTAAGTCTAAGAGGTATCTACGGGGTACGCCACTACCCTTCTTCTTCCTAGACGGGGACGGGGACTCACTAGAAACCCCCTGAACTTGAGCTAGATTTGATATTTACAGGAGGCTCTGGAGAAGCGTCCAGAGGTTGATGGAAGGGAAAACAACGGGTGCGGCAGGGCCGCGAAGATCCTCCGATGGAGCTGGAGGAGGGAGCGGGCCACCCGAGCTCAGGGTGCCGGCAACAGCATCGGGGTGTAGGGGAGCAGAAGGCCCCTCACCCGAATCGCCTGGAATGGCCATGTCTGACCACCAGGTGAAGGCACGACGGAGCGAAAGATGACGACGATGGCCGCTGGGGAGCAGATGTGACGGGGATCGCCGTCGAGAGAGGGAGCAGGAGAGGGGTGACGGGGATCGCCGTCGAGAGGGCAGGAGGGAGGTGACGGGGATCGCCGTCGGAGCAGGAGCAGGAGGGGGTGACGGGGATCGCCGTCGGAAGCAGGAGCAGGAGGGGGTGACGGGGATCGCCGTCGGAACAGGAGCAGAGGGGGTGACGGGGATCGCCGTGAGGAGCACGAGGGGAGTGACGGGGATCGCCGTCGAGAAGAGGAGCAGGAGGGGGGTGACGGGGATCGCCGTCGGAAGCGGAGCACGAGGGAGTGACGGGGATCGCCGTCGAGATCAGGAGCACGAGGGAGTGACGGGGATCCCGTCGGAAGCAGGGGGGACACACACACACACATTTTTTTGTCTTTTTTTTTTTTGATGAAAAAGGAACTACATTAAATTAAATGGCTTCGAAAAAAGACAAGACCGAACCGTTGAAGGAAATGGCGAGGCGGGGTGAAGGACGAATGAATGCCTCAATGGCGGCGGGCGAGATTTGGACAATGAAGGGAAGAGGCAAAGAATGAAACTAATATTAACATCGAGTATGGATGAAACAAAGTGAGTGGGAGGCCGGGAGAACCCTGGCCAGAACTCCTGTAAAGTAGGGGTAAATGATTTGACTGGTTCTCCTCACCAATTCCAGGCAACTGTCGCCTGGCGGTGGTTGTTGATGCTGATAATGCTGCTACTTGTGACACATCTTCTTCACTGAACAGTTGATTGACCGCAGAAATAAGGTCTTCTAATTCTAGCTTTCTTCCTCAGCTTCTGATCTTTCAAACAACAGACTAACTGATGAGACAAATCATCTTGATCCGGATCCTCAGTATCTTCCTCAGCTCTCTTCTTCTTGTTGGGTCGCTGCTCCTCTAAAGTTTGATAGGCTGATCTTGGCGTTTCTATGGTGGTGTTATATCCGGGCTGAATGGGCCTCTGACAAAATGCTCGTATAAGACCAAGTGAGCGGTCCATGGTCTGATTGTGGAGGAGATGAGAAAGCGGCCCATTCTGAATATCCAAGGCCACGCTTTGTGAATTTCTTAGCGGTGGCGACAGTCTTGGTTTGCCCCTGAAGATGAGCACCCAGGCCTTTCCTGACTGATAACCCAGCCTGAACATGATGTCCCACCCCTTTGTATTCTTGCTCACATCCTTTCTGACTGCCATTATAGGAGGAGACCCAATTGGGCGGTTAGAAGAGAAAGTATAGGCCCAAGTGTAGTTAACATCAAGCACTGAGATTATGGGCTTATTGGACGGCCATACTGATGGCAGCACTCTCTCAACGGCTTCGACTGTATGCGTTGTCGTCATACTCTTTACCTTGACTATCCGCCCTTGGAAAGGGAACTTCAGACACTGATGCGCTGTAGAGGGTACTGCCCCTAATGATTCGATCCACGGGCGCCCTAGAATGGCTTTGTAGGTGTGATCAATGTTCAGCACATAGAACTCCACAGACATGACGAGAGGGCCTAATTCTGCTTGCAAGTGATAACCCCGTGACAGGCACGTCGCGAATTGTCATATGCAGCAATAGTGGTAGGCGTGGGCTGCAATTGACGTTCCGATATGTTGCAAGCTCTAAGAGTGCTTAGTGGACATACATTAATGGAGGCTCCTGTGTCCACCAGAGCGCATCGACTGCCACTTTATTTATGGTAAGTGTCACACACAGGGGCATTTTCCTGGCTTCGGGGGCAGCCAACTCGCCATCAGAAAAGGTAATGGTGGGTCCTCTGTTCACTATTGAGAGCACTGAGGGTAGGTTGTCCGGATTCATGTCCTCGCTGACCATGACTCTTTGCAAAAAAGTTCTGAGAGCATCTTGGTGAGTCTGCGATCTCTTAATGAGCTCCAATATGGAGATCTTGGCGGGAGTCTGATCGAGATGCTTTAGGATGTCATATTGAGTTCCCGGCGCTGGATCAATTTCTTCTGTATCTTGTTGCTGCTGATTGTTGTTTGCTGACCTGGCATAGGTATGGATGCGTTAGGATACATCCGATGAAACATTCGCCCGCTCCGGAGGGCAAGATTATGGTGGAGTGGAGGGGTAGGGGTGTTAAGGATAGAAGGGTCGGCTAGTAGTGGTGCTGGCGTAGGGGAGAGAGGGGTGTTGTTTGGTGGAGGGATGATGGGTGATATGACGGGAGAATAGGATGGTGAGGTGATGGTGGCAATATGGGGTGTAAAGGGAGGGGGTATGGCGGATGCAGGTGCGGGGAACAGTGGGCGTGACGTGAGAAATAGCCAGAAGCTGGCCCACCTCATGGTCGTCATCGAAGACCCACTGGGCTTCTGGTGGTGCATGGTGGATAACGGGGTTAACATGCGCAGGCGGAGGAGGTGGTGGAGCTGGTTGAGGGTTCGGAGCAGGTTGATGTTGTGGCATGGGTTACGGACTATGCCTAGGTCGTTCGGCGGCTGCTGCGGCTGCTGCTGTTGCGTATTGCGGCTACTATGCGCCTGCTGGTTGTTGGTGCTGTTGCCTTTGCCTTGCTGGTCCCTTGAGTTTGGATCAACCTCTTCATTTCTGCCCAATCAATCTGATTCTGCTCATGGAGATCGTATATCATGTCCCGGATTGGAAGCAATCGGACACATTGTGGCCCGGATGACGATGATAGACGCAATACTTTGTTTGATCGGCCGCCATATTCCAATTCGCCTTCTCAGGAGGGAGTCTTAAGGCATTTAGAGACATGAGGGCTGCAAAGACATCAGCTAGAGATTCGGGTAATGGAGGGTATTGGGCTCTCTTGGGCCCATTGGGTTTTCTGGGGGCATAGCCATTTGAGGCGGAGGAACCTGGGAGTATTGGCGCTGATCTTGAGGGAGATTTGTCCTTGGGGAGGTGGCTGCCTATTGTTGTTGTTGTTCCAAGACTTGGGTTTGCTGGGTATAGGGGGACCTACCTACTGGGCCTTGGGGATTGCTAACGGCACCTACTTGTTCATTGGTCTGGATCCCCTCGGTGACTGGGCCTTGCGGCTTTTTAGCATAACGGGCCTTGGGGGTCTCGAACATGGAATGTATAGGCGAGTCCTTGAGTTGGGTTTGAATGAAACGGGCTCGACTATATAATTGGTGCATGGTAGAGATGTCGTTCATGGCCAAAATAGTTCGGTAGGTGGGCGTGGCATTGGAGATCAACAGCTTTACTTTCCTCCTCAGGCATTGGGCAACGGACTTGGCGGCCAGAGAGCGCCACCGGTCAGCATAGGTGGAGAAATCCTCTTCTGGTTTCATCTTTTCAGCTACCAAATCCACAAAAGAGTATTCGGGTCCCACCGATCTTGAAACTGCTGCAGAAACCTTTCTTGGACGATTTGGAAATCCTCGGCTTCCTCGGGAGGCAAAGAATAGAACCACTCTAAGGCTGGACCATCTAATGATTTTCTGAACAAATATGCCATGAGATGGCGGTCATACTTGTGCGGCGCCGATTCATAGACGAAGTCCTTCAGATGAACATAGGGGTCCCCTACCCAGAGTATCGACGATATACAGGGAGCTCGGACTGGGGAGGCACCCGGGTATTGGAAGGATGGGAGGGCAATGTCAGCTACCTTCCGAGGATCAATTTGCCTCCGGAGGTCATGAAGCTCCTTCTTCATACTTGTCCATTCCGCCAAGAAATCGGAAGAGATTGGATCTGATGCGTAGGGACAAGGGAGCGTGGCCGCTCGAAGGAGTGAGACCTCTCGCGAGGGAAGCGGAGCTGGTTCGGCCGTATAATATGTAGTGGGAGGAGACCGAGGCCGAACATCTCGTGGGGGGAGGTAGCTTGGTTCTGAAAAATGAATGGCCGAGGACGGAGAGGTGTAGGGTCTGCCCCAGACGAAGAAAGGTGAGGGGCTGAAGCGACGCGGACGGAGGACTCCGCCGGTCGGGCTGGATTTTGACCCCGGGGAGATAAAGGTTGTTTCCCCTTGGCAGCAGCTATGAACTCTCGGACTTGGTCCGGAGTGAGGTGAGGAAGGAGCTGGCTGAATTGAGAGTGAGGGTCATCATCCCCGGGAGGAGAAGGAGGACGGGATTGGATCCCAGTAATGGAGGGAGGCTGGATATGCCCCGGGAGAGTGGCCATGGAAGGTTGGGCCACTTCCTCGAGCAACCCAAGGGGTAGGGCATCGTCGGCAAGGACTCGAAATTGGTCCATGTCGAAGAGGGGATTATGATAAAGCACGAGGATCGGAGGGGACTGACTCGATCTCCCTAAACAATGACGCATACACCCTCCAACCAATTTGGGGGGACACACCTAAACTCTATCACGACAAGAAAGACAGAGAGGAGAAGGGGGATCAAAGCACTCAAGTTATCATGCTTACAACGCAAATTTCTTAAGATTCGAACTTGACCTTTTAAGTGAATTGATTAAAGGGATGTCACTCGGTCATGCGGTCCCTGATAGGAATGAACTCAAGTGCTCCGGTATGACTAAGGGTGGTGCACACTCACTCACGAGGATGGCTCAAACTAAAGGTGCAACTGGTACAACCAGCCCGGCGAACCGCAACGTGCGTACGGCCACGGGGACTTACGGAGGTCCTCGGAAGGCGGGCCCGAGTCAGCCTACGAGTGCTCGTAGGTGAGAGGACTCACTCAACCAAGGGGGAACCTGATCAAATGGGTTTAGCAGCGTATGCAATGGGCCTAAATGCCCGAAATGTATGCACAAGTGATAGATGAGAAACAAACAGGGCGACCAGATGGGTCTCGGGCCGAGTCGCGGGACCGGGTACGCCGCGACCCTATCGCGACAGCGCGAGCGGCCGCGATAATGACAGAGGCCCGAAGACACAGTGGGTCACCAACCCAACTCAAACAGACTACCCTACCAGAAGGTAAAAGCACCAAAACCCTAAATCAATACAGCATGGATTAGGAAGCACCCAAAAAAACCGATTCATGGATGGAAGCATTAACAAACAGAGCGTACCTGTTGACGCGACGCTCATCGGCGGCGCGACCATGTCGCGTCTATACGCTACGCCGCGACTCGACCCGAAAACTTACAAATAAGAACTAAAAGGAAAACCCGAACCCTAACAGGATTCTAACATCCAAAAACACGACAATACACGGCACATATACATGGAACAAGGATGCATGATCTTATAGAAGCAGGTAAGGCAGGTATAAGAAGAAAAACTGACCTGCTACGCGTCGTTGTCCAGCGACGCGACCTTATCGCGTCACCGCGATGCGTCGCGACACGAACCGGGGGGCAAAAAGCAGGAAACAAAGAACAAAAGAAGACTAATAGGGCACCAAAAGGACAAAAAAGAAAGACAATATGGCAAGCAAGCAAGTTAGATCTACGAGGGTAGCACTGAAGGTCCCACCGTGATCGCCAAAAGGTGTAATCACAGGGATTGGCTTCCCCTCGACACGGACATGGATATCAAATATGATAGCATAGGAAAAAGGATGTGATCGCCACCTAGATAAGTTGCCTAATGATATGGAAAGACAATGGCTAACTTAAACTAGGAAAAAGGAAGAGAACAGGAAACTGACCTGGTGTCGCGGTCGTCATGGCCGCCGCGTCTCTAGTATCGCGTCAGTGGAAATCGACGCGTCTATGTCGCGTCACCCCAGGCCGTCGCGTTCTCTGAATGCGGGAGAATTGATGTTGTGACCTTCTTCTAGTCCTCCAGCCGGCCAGAGCACCAGAGCTTCTCGTAGACTTTGCTTGCTTGCCTGTCAATCAAAAGAAAACACAAAGAAAAGACCCTATTAGAACATGTAAAGTGTAGTATCTATTCTAAAAGACGAAATGAGATGGGAGATCATGGTGGGAACGCACCTGGGGTGGTTTTAAACCCTGTGGGTGTGGGAAAACGTGGGTGGATGGTGGATATGCTCTATTTAAAAAGGACATAAAAATGCATGTAGAAATAGAAAAGAGGAAGGGAAAGGGAATGAGCCCCATTAGGGCGACTTCCTGGCGTGGATGCAGCTCCGATGATGTGCAAAGAGGTCCAGGAGATTGCTAGAGTCGCCCTCTTCACGTTCCTTGCTCCATTGATGGTGAAATGAGTGAGTTGTGAGGAGTGGAATGTGAAGGGAATGAGTGGCTGCGTGGCTAAGTCTAGTTCAGAGGAAATTTGGCAGCCCTTCGGGGTGATCATGAGGCTCTCCTCGTCCATGAGGAGGGGCCTCCTTATATAGAGCTTGGAGTGAGAAAATTAGGTATTATCTCCTAAAAGGGTTTAGAAATTAAAATGGGGGATAAAGCTCTATCAAAATCGGGTGTAGAGTCCTTAGGGGAGCTTAGGAGAGTCCCTAGGGCCAAGGATCCGTCCAAGGGTTGGGATAACCCTCTTAGACCAAGTCAAAGTGCATGGGAGGATAAATAGGGTGTGGTTACGGAGGCCAGAGATCTCGGACATTGTCGCGTCAGATCGTAGGGTCACGACTAGAGACGCGACGGTGCGGGGGGACGCGACAGCATTGCCCACGTGCATGGATAATGCATGGGCTGTTGCGGCGGCCCAACCCGTCGCGACTATAGTCGCGGCGCCACGATGCGTCGCGACAAGGAACCCGAATTATCTTGGATTATTCTCTCTAACCACATGATAAAATAGGAGTCATATTCCTCTAGGGACTGTCAAATGATTGATTTCGGGATTTCAAGGTATTTTTAATGGATTGATGGGCTCAAATCAAGGCAAATGATGGGCTCAAGGTGAGTGACCAATTAGGGGCCCACTAAGGTAGCAAGAAATGTGGTTCAACCCATTAGTCATAATCGGGTGTCTACATCGGCGAGGACTGACTTCTCTAGGAGGTATCTGATGGAATCCATCCTAGAAATCAAACTCACCTGATGAGCTAGAAAGTAGTGCTTCAGTTTCTGTACTACCCATACTAGCACTGTACATGTTTTCTCCATAGTGGTGAGCTTGTGCTTGGCAGGATTGAAAAGCCTAGACAAATAATAAACTGCCCTTTCTTTGCCAGTTTCATCATGTTGTGCAAGGATAGCTCCTAGGGAGTCCTCAATAGTCGACAGATATATGATTAGAGGTTTTCCTGGGACAAATGCCTATAGCACGGATGGATTCATAAGATAGCTCTTGAGTTCATTGAAGGCTTCTTGGCATTTAGTATTCCATTCGAATTTTACTCCTCCTTTTAATAGTTCATTGAAAGGACGACACATTTGAGAATGTTGAGATATAAATATTCTTATGAACTTAGTCAACCTATCTGAAGTAGTCCTCACTGTTCAAACCTGTTAACCTAATAACGAGCTTGACGCGAGTTTGCCTCCCGCGAACGAGCCGTAGCCTCGCAAGGGATATCATTCACATGTCTGTAGAAATATAAAGGAAACAACTTAAATATATATAAGATTCCACATCTCACAAATATTCTCATGAAATATACATAGTCAGTTCTCAACTAGAGTCAAGTACAAAGTACAACAACCTGGGGCATATCCCGAAGTGAACAAAAAGTAAAGATTACACTGCTGGTGGTGGAGACCCAACTCCACTGCGGTGCGGCTCTGAACTAGACGAAGGGCAAGAAGCCTCCTACTCTCCCTCACCTGAAAGGGGGTAGGGGTGAGCCTCACAAGTCACTGGCTCAGTAGGGAAACTCCCCCAAAAGCCGTACCAAACCAAACTCACAAAGTGCAGAAGCAGGAAGCTACACTAAGCAATTTATAGAACTGTCTACGTATGATCTTAAAGCTGTAAATAACACTTACCACAAGTTATTAACAAAAATCAGCCTTTAATAAATAAACGGAAAACCTCGTCCAAATGTACAAGCTAGAGTAGAAAATGCCACACTCAGGTCACGAAGACTGATTCGCGACACCAGCAACAAACCTGGACAAACCACACAGGTCTACCTCTTAGCCTCGCAGCCACAGACGAAAGGTCCAGCTGCTGCTCTACCACAATGAGTTAAGAAACTGTGGAAATCAACCAACACCACTCCTGCGGTCCACACTACTGCAGGCCCACGCCTGGCACCTTTAGGGACTCCGGCCTGAGCTCCCTAAAGTGAGGCACTAGAAAACAAGACTAGCTAGGGCTCAGTACCTCTACTGGTGTCCGTAACCCCCAACCACGAGTGCGCTGCTACAAACGACAAACACAGACTCACACAAGTCGCTGTCCCCCTGCCATCTTTCCCTCAGCCGGACGTACAACTCTGCACAAGAGTGAGGGTGTCCAGGAAGACGACACAGACCTCGATGGTACACAAGTACTGGAACAAACCCCGAGCACTAATGTGTCTGGCTTACACAAAACCTGGTGTACCCGACTGGGGAGGTAACCACGGTAGGCGTAGTACTACTTGCCACGTACATACAAACTATTTGAACACCACTGTCCTCAACCACGGCGCGTGCCAATGCACTGCCTACCAACACCATGATTAGTAAATAATACCAAATGATAATCAAGTATCCATGCATAAACCTTTAGCCTTCGGAAGCCTGAATGCGACCGGGTCCTCTGTCGCCTTCAGAACGCGACGCCTCGATACAACGCATTTTGAAGCAAAATGCGATGGGTCGACCTGTTGCGTTCTGAACACGACACCCAGGTCCGTCGCCTTCACAGACATAACCCTAAAACCAGGATTTCATCTCTGGAATCCCCATGCAAACCATCTAATCTTCCATAAAAAGCATATATACACACTTTAACCAGTACACTAGCATGCTATCCATCATCTCCAACACATATAACAAGCTAAACATGCTTAACCGATCATTCACAGTGAGAAACATGGTGAAATCTCCCTACCTTCGTGAGATACGCAAAGAACGACGATAGTCCGGCATTTCCCCCACTCTGTGCCACGTCCTCACAGTGAGAACACGTTGAAAACAACACCAAAATCCCAAATCGCCCAAAGCCACTCAGCAAAAACCTTCCTCCTGGCCAAGCAGAGCTTGCTGAGCTCTATTTGGCTGACCTAGGTTAAAAACACCTTGGAGTTAAGAACGCGACGCACCCTGCCGTCATGACCAGAATGCAACGGTGTAGGCTGTCGCCTTCTCCTTGCTTATGCCAGCTGATTGCCCAGTGCGCGCCACACGGCAGACATGCAGATGAAGACTTCCAACGGCGATAGCAAGAACGCGACGCCCTGGACGGTCGCATTCAGAATGTGACACCGAACTCTGTCGCGTTCACAGACATAGAACCTGTGAGTGTTCTGGTCCCAATCTCTTGACCCACAAAGCCCCACAACCTGCGTAAAAACCTGAAACACAAACCATAGGCTACACACTGTAGACGGTGTTTTTCCCCAAATCTTCAAAAAACACTGGTCTCACGATAGGAAATATGGAGTTTAAAAGAAAAGTTACTAATGGAAATGGAGATGGAAACGTGGAAATCGAAAACGTGCGTGTGTGCATGAGGAATGTGTCACGATCGCCAGGTGCACGTGGGCACCGAATGTAACGAGTGGAAAGGAAATGACGTAGTGTACTTACCTCCACCCGAAGAAAAGCATGGGAATGTGCAGTGGATTCTCCTTCCTTCTCCCGCCGGCCGGCCGACGAAGAATATTTGATGCCGGTTACCTTGCAAGAAGAAAAAGACAGGGAAACACGTGAAAGAAAATTAGACTATGAGATGTAGTGAAATGCGAAGTACGGAATAAAAAGACATGCAAAGGAGGTTAACACATCGTGGAGGTGGAGCTAAACCCCTAAAAGGGTAGGACGAAAGTGTGATGGATGTGCGTGTGGAAATTCGGTGAATGTATGTAACTAAAAAAGACTAAAGAGAAAGGGATGGAGGAACGGAGCAGGCGGCGGCGTAGCCCGGTGGGTGGCGAGGGATGAGGGGAAATGAGAGAGGATACCGGTGGAGTCCCTCCCACTGCTACTCCTTCGCATGGGAACTCCAGCTCGCAAGGAGGCGACGTAAGGACGGCGCACGTACTCCACCTCGACTTTGGAATGTGAGCTCCCGATCCGACAGAGTCCCGCCTCGAAGGGTTGGAGAATTGAAGCTCGTGGGTCGGGGTGAGAGTTTGGCAGGGCTTCGCCGTAGTTTAGATTGGATCCAAATGAGCTCCACTCGGGTCTGTATTTATAGCCAAAATTGTGTGCACTACAGCAGACACCTATTATCATTAAAATGCGTCCGTCTGACAAGCCGCGATTCAGAAGATCGCCTGATTTACGTGCGATTTGACATTATCATGATGGATGTAGCTGTAAGCTAGGTTATAAATCGCGTCTGGGAGGCTGGCCATGTTTTCTTAGGTAAATCGGATCTTTGACGAAATCAGATCCTTGATTTGATGTTTATAAAACGCGGCGAGCCGCTCGGACACTTTTCAAACAGACATCATGATTGCTGACATGGCGTCTCTTAAATGGAGCTGACAGGGCGCAGCTCGAGGATTTGACTTTTAATCGCGGCGGGACAGGCGGACGCGCATTATTCACGTCTAATCTTTTGGACGTGGATCGACACTGGAAAAGGGCGTCTGCTATGTTGGCTGCGAATAAATGAAGCTCAACAGACCCTTGGAAAAGAAATCTCAAAAACCCTAGAAGAATCTAGAAAAATAGGAAAATCACTCAAGAGGTTAATTGAGAAGAGCCACTTCAAGGCATCACGGTATAACATGGAATTTGCTCGATGTGCTGCCAATTTGGTGTGTCTACAGCTACCTCGCCTTGGCGTCTGCTTTGCAAGGTAGTGAGGCGAAGTGATATGGAGTGGCGTGAATTGAGTGGAACGAAGTGGAATGACTGAAAAGTAGACGCCAATGTGTGA
This sequence comes from Colocasia esculenta, assembly GCA_014218235.1. Lineage (NCBI taxonomy): Eukaryota > Viridiplantae > Streptophyta > Magnoliopsida > Alismatales > Araceae > Colocasia > Colocasia esculenta. The sequence continues at coordinate 19,555,724 of CM024757.1, read as the reverse complement.
TGAGACACGCCTTAACAACACATGACATGAGCTGTTCTTCAGTCTAGAATGAAGTGGTTCGTTGACAATCTCAAGAGAAAACTCAATGCTTCAGAGAAAGGGGTGTGCATGTGGGCACAGAAAGGGAGAAAGATCAACTTCCAGCGTCGGGGAAGTACCTAAGGACACAATCCATTAGGTTTCACCTTTGGTGGCGTCTACCGCTGCCGCAGGTGGATCTTTTGGGAGAATAACTAAATTGATAGAAATCCAAGGCAGCGAGTTTCTCAAGCGATGATCTTCAAATAACAACACAATGGACTGAGTACTTGACTCGGAGTGGAATATTTCATGTTATTTGGAATCGAGGAACAAGTGGCTCTCTTCAGTTAAAAAAAACGAGAGTGATTTTCCGGAGTTATGTCAAGGTCCTATATTGTGTATGCTGGGCTAAAGGAAAACATAAACAAAGGAAAAAATATAAAATAATCAAGGATAATATTGTCATGCCGCGGAAGTCAGGATACGACGGAACCATCGTCCCCCCACAGCGTAACGGCCTATCCTCAAGTGGTAAGACTCCTCTAGAATATCATTGTTTTTGGCGGAGGAGGGGAATTGAAATTCCAGTTTTGTCAGAGCCTCGAGGTCCTTGATGTGC